>CM076582.1:76363484-76723926 GCA_034641835.2 Pinus albicaulis
GTGTTGTAGAGACTATAACAGGCTATTAGGCCTTTTCCACCATGTTTAATTTTTTAAATCTTTGGTATGTTTTTATTTGTTTTATTAGTTGATTAATTTTCTTCATGTGGTATCGAGTGCACATTTTTTCTATTTGGGATTGAGGGACTATTTTTTCCATGAATTTCCAGAGAAGAGAAAAGTTATCTGACTGATGGCATCTTGTGATAAAGCTACTCTTGCACCGTGCTCAGCATCCAATTCTATAAATGCAAAACAAAGAACTAAATTAGGATCACCACATATGCGACAGTGGATTACCTATCCGAAAATTGACAAACAATTGCTTTAGCTAGATAGAGGAGTTGCTATTATGAGTGTGTAACATTGTTGATGATTGAAGGAGCTGGGAAAAATGCTCGTCTTGTTGGAATTATCACCTGATGATTGAAGGAGCTGGGAAAAATTTTCATCTGGTTGGATTTATCACCATCATGGTCAAATACTAGATCATATCATCATTGTAGAAAACTTGCCTCCATGCTGCATTAAAATTCCAAACTCCTCATCGGTGATAATAATATTGGTGAAAATGAGGACCTCTGTATGAGTAGTATCCTGCCATTTGTTGAAGGTGTAACGTCAAATGCTCAGATCATGTTTGAAGAAGGGACTCCATCCTGTATTAAAATTCCTGAGAAACTCACAGAGAATTCCTTAGCAGCCAATGGTGGCGTTTGTGTATCGGGATTGAGATGAATCCAGGTCTGTCTGGACGATGCAGTCAATGCATCGCCGTCAAATGATATCATGTTCCTTCAAAGTCCAATGTCGTGCAATGTAGGCACTATTTGAAGTTTTCTAATCTGTGGGGAGATGAAAGTCAAAGCGTGGTGTTTGTAAAAATTTCAGTCAAAGGACGTGATTTCCAACATCTTCTGCTCCAATTAAAGAGTTATCACTGCAGGAAACTATTATTATTGAGGCTACTTATCCTTTGAGAGCGTCATACAGTAAAGGAAATAAAGTTCGAGGAACTCCTATAGCCTTAATGATTTCAAGGCCATGACAAATGCAATATTAGTAATTTCGATCCAAATTACGAGCAGTGGAATCACCAGCTTTCAGAAGAAGCTGCACAGTTGTATCCCAATCTCCATTGCTTTGGAGTGTTCTAAGCTCTGATTTCACATCAGAGACAATTTCAGGAGATGTTTCTGGCATATCTAGCTTGCCATACAAATACCATCGTAAGTACAACCTGCTACCACCAACAACTATTAGTACATGCTCTCTATGAAGAACATCTCTCGTGGCTTCTCTAGCAGCATCAAATTATTTTCCAGCAGAATACTCTTCCATGGTATGTAAAATGTCAAGTAAGTAGTGCAATATATCATGATGATCTCCAATAAGCATTTTTGCTGATCGAACATCTAAACTACTGTAAAATTGCACAGAATTAGACAATTGAGCTAGGCGTGTATTCCCCTCTTAAGATCGATGTTTTAAGGACGTATATCTCGTCCTCAAAAGGCGGGGGGAAGCTTGTCAAGCCATTCCTGCGCCATTCAAACCTCGCACTCGGCAGAGCAGGCGTAGATGTCCTCAAGCCAGTGAGAATCTAAATCGATCAACCCAGCGTTAAACAGGGCCTTCATCAGGATCTGCCTGATCAACCTTACCACAGAGTGCCAACTCCCTTTGGGATCAACACGCATGGTGGGACCGCAGAACATAGCAGAACGATATTATTAAATTCTACAACCTACTAATCTAGGAAGACAATTCAGCAGAACAAAGAATTGAAATTTCACTTATGTATTTATATTTTTAGATGTATTGTATTGTGTTTTGTGGAAGATTACAAGAGTTATGCGAAAAAATTAAAGATTTATGCGGGCTTTGTGAATAAACAGAGGCAATATTTCCTTGACCTGTGCAAGTATTTAGGCGCCGAAGGAGCAACAGGAAATGTTGAGCTTTGCACGCAACAACTAATCTGCTTTGAGCGACCGTCATTTAGAGAAAAACGATAAAAAAAACCACAATGTAACTCGAGCTCTATCTAGTGTTTTGGGGCAATGGATGCTCAGGAATGATAGTGCAGCTTGACATAGATCATGCGTGGCATTTAATAGATGCCTGCAAGCCGTGAAAACCCATACTGATAATGAGATTGATGGTGAGGGTTTATGGTTTAAGGTGTTTCATTTGAATCAGGTGGTGCAGTTAATTTTCTTAAGGCAATGTATTCTAATTTCCAGGATTTATCAAAAGAACTGTTCTCCGAGACAAATCAAGGTAATTAGCCCAATATATTTTCCTAGTTTCACCTTCTACAACAACTTCATCCCAGTGTATCTTCTCCGGTTTATAAGCTGCCCTCCATTTCAGAATGTTTGTATTTTGAGTAAGATGTATGGAAAAGTAATTAAAAACAAAGGCAATTCATTTTTTTTATCGACTTCATAAATTACTTATTAAAAAAAAATGTGATCATAAAGTTTTTTTTAGGGATAGAATGGTCATACAATAAAAATATTTGTAATGATGAGGCTATGTTTTGTCATGAATTAATAAGTAATTTTTTTTTGGAGAGACAAGGTGTTTTTTTTTTTTTTGGAGTAATAAGGTTGATGTTTTAAAGTTTTATAATTTTGGAGAGATGAGTGTCTTATTTTAAATGTAATTTTTGAAGTGATAAGGGAATATTTTTAGAAGGAGAAGTTATTATTCAAAGTAATGTTTTACTTCGAGAGAGGTTGAGTCAGTCCATCCATTTTTTGAAGACAATGAGTTCTCATAATCTGTGCTTGAGAAGCTTCAACGAAGATGTTGTAAAGATGGAAGTTTGATGTACCTTGAAACTTAATAAAATCATATTATTTTTGTGGCGATTGTGTCCTAGATCCGCCCGAAATTGAATAGGGGGATCTTAGGTACACTGTGTGTAGTGAATACGTGTGCATGACTTGTGTCTAGTTTTTTTGCACTCTCTTTTTAATTTGGTACACAATAAATTCAATAACTATATGCACATAATCAATCTTAAGTATACAAGTCATCAAATTTAAATAATCTAGCTCCTGTAATCATGCTTAAGTACACAAGCACAAACAATCACATGCATTTGTGCAACACATCATCAAGTTGATAAGAGGTATTCTAGAGCCACATTCCACATCATTCAATCAAAGAATTCAAATTAAAGACACTACAAAATCAAGCATTCTAAGACAAGACGACATCAACAACACTTTTTGTATCACTTGCAGATAAACATTTTTGTAACTGAGTTGAATTGTATGGGTGAATTCTCGGTTGAAACCGACACCCAAGTTTGAATTGATAAGGTGGTCAACCTAAGACAATTAAGTCAAGTAAGTCTTCAACTGAGTCATATTATTTGAACTTTTCATTTGTCTTTTAGGTGAATTTTCGACAGTGTTCGACACCCTTCGTTTTCAAATAAGCACAATCAAGTGAGTACATTCAAGGAAGTAAAAAGTGCTAGTGAAGCAATCAAGCAAGTTCAAGCAAGAGATTGTAATCAAGCAAGCATGAGTTCAAGAGTTCAATAAAGGCAGTTATAAAACTCAAACAAGTGTTTAAAGCAAGCACAAGTGAGCCAATACAAGCGATTGTGACATTCAAGCAAAAAATCAAGCGAGCGTGACATTCAAGCAACAAAGAAAGCAAGCATGTCATTCAAATCAAGTGATTAAATTCAATCCAATAAGTTCAAATCAAGTGAGAAAGTTCAAGACAAGCGAGCGTGTCATTCAAATAAAGTGAGTGAATTCAATCCAAAAAGGTCAAATCAAGTGAGAAAGTTCAAGACAAGAGAGCCTGCATTCAAGTGAGCGATTTCACATGACGAAACACATCCATTTGTTACAATTTCTTCACAATTTGATCCTATCAAGTGTTGAAGACATGGTGCAAATCATCAAAGCAACTCTTGTTGATATTTCAAGGCATCTACAACAGACAAATGAAACAATTGATTTCCTTGAATTGGAGTCACAACTACAACAAAATGAGTTGCAACAAAAAATTGATGCTTCCAAGCCATTCACCCATCCAGATGAAGATAAAAATGATGATTCCAAGCCATTCATCCAAACAACTTCAAGTGTCGAATTTGTCCAAGTTCAATTATCTTCCAAGTCGATCATCAATCCATGGGAAGAAATCCAAAGTAACATAAATAAACGGGGATTAGGATATGACAAAGATGACGATAATTTGCATATCCTAGATTATTCGAAGCCCATCAAGTTCGTCAGTGCAGGATTTCTTGAACAAATCACATCAACAAATTTTGCAAAAGTTGCAGACAAACCGACATACACGCAAACCGAAGTTGTAGTCAAACCGAAATGCTCAAATTGTCAAAGAACAGGTCATATGGAAGATCATTTTTTTTATCTCCATCCTTGTCACCATTGTGGCAACCAAATCATTCATCAGAGAAATTTTGCAACCAAAACCAACCGGCCATATTGAAGATCAATTATGAATGGATTGATCCTTGGGAATGGTCATCAATAGTCAAAAGATTGTATAAGTTTCACAACTGAATTCAATCATTCTTATTGCAATCAACAGTCAAATGAAGATGGTACTCTCGTGCAGTTGAATGGGGGAATACACCAATGCAACACTCTGACACCTGAAGGGGGGGAGTTCACGAATAATTTGCAAAGGATTGTATCTCCTTTCAACTGAAAATGGGGGGAAATGATAATGAAATTGAAGGTGGTTGTCAGACTAAAAGCTTCAACAACATCACCAAAAGCATCCAGTGGGAATTCAAACATCCAAGAAGCAATTGGGAATCAACAATAATAAATTTCTGACAACATAAAAAAAATCAACAGTGAGTTTTTTTGACATCATCAACATCATCATCCAGTGGGCTATCATCATCAGAAAATTCGCCAGTGGGCGTCTTCAAAATTTTGTGAGTGGAAAAAGGATGTTGATTGCAAACAAAGGACAAATGAATCCTTTTGCAGCTTGGCACGTGATAGAGTTGTCAAGAAAAATTCAGAGATGATTTAGACATTCAACTGACTCATGGTCTCTTCAGATTGAAGTTTTTTCAACATCCAACTTTGGCAGTTTTTCAAGCAATGTTTTTGAGGGTCAACATGAGAACTTGGAAGATGGTTCCTCGTTCTTATTTTAGATTTATCATTGAGGGGGGGGGGAATGTTAGCCTCACTCTCATGTGAGAAAAACAATTATAATCCAAATTTAATTAAATTAATTAAATATTGAAAATTAGGAATTTATGCCTAATTTTCTAGATTGAGTTAGTTCCTCTTAATTAGGAGTTAGTTTTAGGCCTACCTAACTTGGCTCCTAGATTAGTGTGTGGTTGAGATACTTTCTCAACCAAGTTGTCTAAGATAGACACACTATCTTGCGACAAACTTCCTCATCTATTTATTTGTATTATAAATTTATTTTAATAATGAAGAGTATGAAGAATGCAGTAAGGCTCTAAGGCATTTTCTGCCATGTATAATTTTCTAAATATTTGGTATTTTTTGTGTGTTTTATTAGTTGATTAATTTTATACAGTGTTCTTCCATTATTTGAAGGCATTAATTAATGATTTCTCCACGTCTTCTTTTGCTTCCTCTTCACCATTGTCGAATTCTTCAATTTAAAACGTGGTTATTATCAAAATGATCCTAACCGGCATGAAGATTTTGGATTTTATCCCAAATATGTTTGGAAGATGAGCATCGACCTATATTGGATTTCAAAGAATTTGTAAAGGCACTTAGAATGATATTCGTGGCCTTTGAATTATACCTTATTGATTCATCAGTGGATGTATCTCCAGTAAAAATTGAAAACCATATATCGCATCCAATAGCCTACAAATAGGCTTCCATTTTAGCTTTATCAAATGCAACATTCGATTTAATGAACAGAGGAATTTGACCAACATGATTATCTCCATCAATAGTAATAGGATCTGAAATTATTTCAATACCTAGAACTTCCTTTGATTCATTTGAACGTTTCGCGGCTTGACTCTTCAATTTTCCTATCTCTTCACTTTGATATTTTCCTTCCAACTATTAAGTTTCTACTGAAGGAACTGGCCCTAATACTAAATGTTGGAAATACTAAGTTGGGGGTGAATAAATTATTCTCTTAAATTAGTATATTTTTAACTTTATAGATAATTAATTATCACTAGCATTGTATGTAACATAAATAAATAAAACAACACCATTCAAAAACGTGCAAACATCAATATAGTAGATGACAAATTTTTAAGTTGAAACCCCTCTGGGACAAAAACCATCGAACGATTTTGAATATTTGTCTTCAATAAAATGTACATCAATATTTTCAGCTCCAACTGAGGGAGGATCCAACCTATAGTATGTTTGAACGCCCCATTTATCAATTGCAACCAAAGGGACACTCCAATGCCCTTGTTTATAGGATCCAACCTAAAGGATGCAGGGATGCTCCAACACCCTACTTACAAACTACAACTAGAAGGGCATTCCAATGCCATGTGCAGGCTCCAACCTTCCCTAGCACCACCATGCCGCCATGAGGAGTTCTCATACTCCAACATGAAGGAGACTCCACCCTCCTGTTTTGCACCACCCTGATTAGTGAACGGACCACATTTCATAATTTTGAGATTGGATCCACCTATGCTCAAAACAATGATAAAATATAGTATGAACTTTGGTCAATCAAATTTTCTTGCACATCAGACACTACCATCAGTGAAATTTGCTTCTGCACCAAACACTAGTTGGAAAAAACACTTTTTCAAGTACAATATCATAATCAAATTTGCCTCTGCTCAATATCAAAGTCAACATCAAACCCTATTTATGCTCAAGTTACATGTTCCTATGTCAAGTTTCTGCATTGATATACTATCAATCATGAAATACAAGCTTCTTCTCAAATCAAATACCAAAACCCTAGTTGCATCTCATATCATTATTGTCAATACAATCTCATCTATATTCATCAATACATTCCTTAACAACCAGTAGCCAATCAATACAAAACCTTCTTTGCACCAAATTTAAAATGAAACATCAAACCCTAGCAACACATTTTCATCATACCCATGGAAAAGGAATAATGCATTAGCAATAAATGTATACCCTAATAGTAAAATCACATCATGAGTTCCCCAAGCAAATGATTCGTCAATCCTGTTAATCAAATCCTTCTTTATAACCTACTCATAAGCCTTTTATAAGTTGTAGTAGAAGAGTCCAATCATAAAAAAAAAAAAATATCAATACTTCTCATGTCTCTATGGTTGTGACTATCAAGCTTTGATTATGATTCTTCTTATGAAATTCAAATTGAATCAATAATGATTTAAATAGCCTAAAATCACCATGCATTGAATTAAATGTTCTAAAACTTGATTCATTCAAGGCAACCTCCAAATAACTTTCCAACCACCCACAAATACTAATTATGAGAAAAAAATGAATTATTAAAAAAAAAAAAAGTAAGGATTTTTTATTTTACCATTGAGGCCCAATATAATATACTTCATACTATATGCACATGTCCAATTTTACAACATGTGTTCGTAGACAGATTGAGCTCTGTAGCCAGATGGATTTTTCAACCTATCAATCAATCAAGCACTTCAAATTCGTCCAAAGTTAAATTCATTATACATCTTCCCGTCCCACGAACACTTCTCATTGACAGAGCCCCGCTCTGCAAACTCCTTATTGCCAAAGCACCATAAACCAATACTTTTTAATCATTGGTTGCAGGTTTGAATCGTTGAGATCTTTCTTAGAATTTCACTATTCATATATGGAACTATGTTGGAATTTCTTTCAATGGATTACTCTCATCATTCTAGTTTTGCAATGATGGTGTTGTGAAGAGTATAGCAAGAACACTCTGTCACGGGCTTAAATTCGCACCATAAATCAAGAAATATGTTACAGTATATATAACTAAGCTTATGCTCTAGCAACTAAACTTTTCTTGATCGCAATCTCTATAATCAAATGGTTGTATTTCTCTTCATCAACAATTAGCTTTAAATAGCACATTACTTTTCAATACCATACATCTTTATTCATATAGACCTATTATGGTAATAATAATGGGGACCCTTTATGTAAATTTTGGTCATTTCACCTCCTCCGTGCTTTCAGTTGGTTCATTTTTCTGCATTTTTATCTTTCTCAAATTTTCATTTTGGTTGCTTCATTATGTGTGATTTCTCGCCAGCTTCCCAATGGCTCTAATTTTGTTAAGTTTAGACTTACAATTTGCAAATGGCGCTCATTCAAAGTTTCGGTTAATTTTTACTGTCGGAGCTAAAAAACATACAAAATGTACTTTACTTTTGTAAATATAATTTATTTTTTAATTTTTAATTATTAGTATTTAATTAATTTATTAACCTTGATGTTAGTTAATTGTAATTTGTAAATAATTAATTTTTAATTATTTTATTAATGTTTAATTAATTAATTATTTATTAATTACTATTTTATTAACTAAATATCCTACAAAACCACAAAGTTCAAAAACACTGTATATATTTTAATCCTATATAACACATTACACTATTCAAAATTAAAACGTATTTAATATATATTCCCTGAGCCTGAAACTAATTTTAATTTTAATAAAAATTATAAAGATCCAAAAAATCTAGGCAACTGGATTCTTACGACCCCCCACTCCTTCACTCCCTCACCTCCTTACTCACCTCCTTATATCTCTCGAAATCTCGGCTCCTCCAAACACTTCTGGACTTCATTCCCGAACCCTTCTCCTGCATCTCTCTTACCTCCTTATCACTCCATCTCCCTGCTTCCTCTCCTCATTTTCCCGGAACCCCTACACCTCATGCCTCCCTGGATCCCATTTCTAATTCCTCCCAGGATCCTCCTTATAAATCCCATGTCTTAGGCCCATGCTACTTCCCCAACCCTTCTTATTCATCCTCCCTTATAATAAAATAAAATTGCACTATTTTCAAAACCATGTTGCAGAGATTAATTCAAAAGGAGAAAATTGGTCCCCAAAGCCTCAACACTCATAAGTTAACAAATATAATTTAGGAAGTTCAACCAAAACTTCAACCAAGGAAGAAAAAAATTGAAAATAATAGTACATCCAATCAGTGGTTTCACTATGCAAGACAACTCTATGAAAAATAATTAGAGGTTGAGCCTCATCCCAGGACCAACACAAGTACATGGCTTTTCACATTACAAGAGGTGGAGGTAGGAATTAAAAAGTTGAAAACAGTGAAGGAAAAGGACTTGGTTGAACTTCAAGAATTATATCTAAATTTGGGAATGAACATTCTCGCACTGCACATCAAGGAAATATTTAACAAGGTCATTCGACTAGTCTAGCAATACCCTTTTTTAAAAGTGGAGACATTTACTAATCCTTCAAACTATAGAACCATTATGATCCTTTGTTTGAAAATATTTTCAGTGGGATGGTAGAAAATATAATTAGTAAGTGGGCAGAAGTAAAAGAAAAGAGGGCAAAAGGGAAAGCAGGTTTTAGCCTGAATCATTCTACAGTAGATCATGGTATCACACTAAGATACATTGTTGAAAAAGTTTTTTGAAAAGGTTTGGGGGGACAAAGAAGAAGTATTTTGTTTCTTTTTTTACTTCAAAAAGGCATTTGACATGGTCCCTAGAGATAATTTATGGCGTAGAATGGAAGAAATTGAAATTCCTTTGCAATATAGAGTTGATGTTTATAGGATTTATGAAGAGGTGAAAGTCAAAATTAGAACTTCAGCAGTCATTTCAGAAAGTTTTAGAATTGACATAGGAGTCAAGTAAGGTCGCCCTTTATCCCCTACCCTTTTTGGTTTATATATTGAAAAATTGGAAGAGTGGCTAAATCTGCAAGGTGGGGATGGTGTTCAGTTGGGGGAGTTTGCGATAAATCTTCTTCTATTTTTTGATGATCTTATACTGGTTTCTAAATCAATGCATGGATTGCAAATGCACCTATATGCCCTTAAGGATTTTTTTAAAACAGTGGGGATGCAATTCAATACCAGTAAGACCAAAATATTGATTTTCTCTAATAAAAGGAAGCAAATCCAACATACGTTCTTCTTTGAAGGCAAAATTCTTGAAGAAGTAAATGAATACAATTACCTCGGAATAGATTTCAACAACAAGCTTAATTGGGAGGATTGTAGAAAGAAGAGAATTTTAGGAGGGTGGAAATCATTATATGCACTTCAAAACAGATGTAGAGAGGTAAATTTATGGGATTGGAAAATGATTAAAGTTCTTTTTGGACTCCTAGTTTTTCCAGTGATATTATATGGGTGTGAATTTTGGGCTAGCAATATCCTTGTTTTAAAATGGAAACAAATTCAGAAAATCCAAAAGCTCTTGATCATGTGAAAGTTAAAAATAAAAATTTTGGTTCCTTATGAGATAATGTTGAGTGACACAAGTGCAGCTCCCATCAAAGCAATTGTTTTGGTGCATCTTATAAGGTATCTAAAAAGAATTAAGCAAATGGGAGGAGGTAGATGGACGAAAGTTATCTTCAATGAAGGCATGACTGAAAGAAATAAATCATGGATGAGACATGTTATCACTCAATAATTTCTCAAGGTTAAAGAAACAATTCACCGAGGTAACCACAAACCTATTTTTAAACTCTAGGATCTAGCCTTCCTAGGGTTCAGAGAGGGCTCTCTCTGTAAGATTTAAATTTGTTTTGATTATAAGATATTAGGCTAGTTATGATTGTGCAATTTGTTTTTGATTTGGTTTGGTATGGTGGGAAAAATCACTTAATGAGATGGATAGTGGGAAATCTTATTGTCCATTGGGCTAAGGAGTCAAAAGTCAAGCATACAAAACTAGGATCAAGGTCAAAAAGTCAAATGTTTTCAGGGCGAGATAGATAAGCCTTTGAAGATGTTGGAAGGTTGTTTGGTGAAGTGGTTTGATCGGGATAAAGAGCAATGAAGGGTTCTTTGATCCGGAAAAGAGAAGTAGGCAGAGGTCAAATGAAAGAGGGAGCAATTAAGGGTTCCCTACTTTGGAAATAAATAAATAAATAAACATAGAAATGATAAACAGTAAAGACGGGGTGCTTTTAACAAATCTAGAAGTAATACTCCTGTTTATTCATTCAAATTTTGAACACATATATGGATGCATGAAACAAAGAAGATAAAAAATGACAAGTACAAAATACTTCACTTCAATAGCTCATCACATGAATCATGAAATATGATGCTAATTAATCTGATCCAATCTTCTACTTGAAATTTGCAACACAAAAGCCTTCAAGTCCAACAAAAATGAATATTTAAATATTCAGCAATTTATTCCACAATAATACTTCAAAGAGTGAATTATTTAGACAAATTCTAAACTAGAATATCTTGAAAAAATATCAAGATTGGTTTACAAATATCTCAAACTGTATTACATAAATAGAACTTAAATAAAGGACACTCAAAAATAGTGAATCTATTTGGCACTATAATTATGGATTGATGGTGAAAAAGAATAGAATTCGAATTTGATATAAACTTTTAGTTGATGATGAGGCATCCAAGTCACTAATTGTCTCCTTCCTTTGTGCTCTTTGCTCCAAAAATTATACAAAATTGGGGTCCAATGATACTTTTGTATATCTCAACCCGAAATATATATGTAAAAAGTGAAAGAGTTTTTTATAGATAAATATTTCAATAAGATAAACCTCTCTCAGTTTCCAAAAATTCGTTTCCATCTGTTCACCATATTCTCTACAAAAATATGTTTAAAGAAGAATTTTGCATAGTCTGAAAAATAGGCTGTAAATATGTACGTGTATCTCTCATTCTGTAATACTTGTGCATAAACTGAGATAGGTTTTTGTAGCTTAGTACCTTAGGAACATAAACCTCCTCCATTTTTTCAAAATTCATCTTTTATTGAACACAATAGTTTCTGAAAAACTATGACTTAAATAAGAAATTTATGCAAAAATGTCCCTTCATGCTTTGTTTTCATCTTTTAACCTTATTGTTCTTTTAACTATTTTTACTTTCACTTTGGATAAACTTCATTTTTGTTGGTGAAAGTATTTTCATCTCTGTTTAACTATTACTGCCTCTGTATTTACTTTTACTATTTTACCTTGACTGCTTTGTAACTTTGTTTTAACCTTTACTGTGAGTTCTTCCTTTTACCCTGACTGTTATGAATGCCCTGTTTTAATATTTACATTTGAAATGCTCTTTTATCGTTCACAGGATGACTGTCCTTTAACTCTTATTTCTGGAATATTTAAGGAAAATCCTTTAAATTCATTTCCTTGTTAGTTCTTGGAGTAAAACAGATCTTTAACTAGTATTTAGATTGTTTTATCCAAGGCTTTTGTTCTGCTAATCACCTGCAACAATAAAATAATTTGTTAAATGAAAACGCGGGTCTGTGGGGAGGTGAACAAAGGTTTTATTGAACTAAGAAGTCCGTGGAAGAAATATGGACTGTGTATGGATCATTTTTGCGTTGGCAATGGTGTTATAGTAGTTTTTCGCAACACAAGGTGAATAAGCAATGCATCGCATAGTCTATTGCATTGTAAAGGTGGAATGGTGGCTTACAACGTATTGCAGGAAAGGTAAGTGATTTTAACACACATGAAGACAGGTTTGGAAGTTTAAGATTTGGAAGATGCAATGAAGCGGGGTGATGCCACGTGGCAGGATAAAGGTGTTTTGTGAATGGTCCATTGCATAAAAGAGGAGCGATTTTGGTGGTTTGATAATGGGCGGAAATACCACTCGGTGTTTTTCCCACTGGAAAAGGTGGTAAGTGGTTTTGGTTGTATCAAATGCGATCCACTAAGATGCTGCCATGTGGAGGAGAGATAAGGGTGGAAAACCATCCATTTTGTAGAGTTTGAAATGGGTTTAGATTGGGCAATTTGAAATGCGATATACTTTTGTGGTCGTCGAATCAGAGGGTTGGGATGCGAATGGTTGTGATTGAGTTTAGAAGTTGCTCGGCATTAGGACATGGGGCCCAGGCTTGGTATATGGCGGGGTTGGTTTTAAACGTTTAAAAATATATGTTTATAATGTAAAAAACAACGTTTTATTTGATTGGCGGGGTAAAATATTATATGGTAAAATAAAACATTAACAAATGTTTTATGTTTTATTGGGAGCGGGTTTTTAATATAATATAACATTTAACCTATGGGGTATATAAACCATAGGTTAAAATGAAATAATCCGTTTTGGGATATTTAAATAATGGATTTAATAAATGTATACGGGAAGGGGTTTTATAAGGGATTTAATACTTTAGGTTAAAAATTAATATGAAATGAAAATGTAATGAGATGAAAAATACATACATATAAATTAAGTAAAGTGTGTAAAATAGGCATTTAGCATAGAAATTATCTCTTTTTGATATTTACACATAAACTTAGGATAAGATATATTTTGTGGGTTTTTGAGTGTTTTTGGATGAAAATGAAATTAATTAAGGGGGATTTTACTTTTTCTAAGAAAAAAAGTGTTTTACTTAGGAAAAGGGATCATAGTTTTGGAAAAGGGTGAATATGCTGATAAAATGGGTTTTCATGTAGGGAATCCAATATTTTTAACCAATCAGTTATTAATCCTTGGGTCCGGTCCCAACAGAAGTCAAAGAAATGCTTTGAGCCTCTTCAACTAGAGGTTTAGAATACTGGATCACCGTGGGGGAGGAGAAATGACTAATTTTCCCGATGATTCTTTATTACATGTCTTGCAAAACTGCTTGTTCCTACCCATCTTCTACCCTAAAAAAATTTCTTCACATATATGGGTGCATTTGAGCTTGCAACCCTAAATCCATTTTTCTTTTTTAAAACAAGAAACTATCTAATTCTAACCTTATTTCATCCGAGGGCTCAGACTAAACTGTTGAGCTCCTCATTTATGCTCTAACTATCTACTTATCTGTCAAGTTTAAACAGTTTGACGGATCTTTATTCTCTATCTAACAACATGAAATTTAAAGCATGAGAGGTCAAGTTTAAGTTGTTTGAACCTCATGGATTGTGACATTTAGGACAAGCTGCACACAATCTTATTTGCAAAAGTAAACTAAAGTAGTGGCATTTAAACTTGCAACAATTTCATGATCTATTTTTTATGGGGTTCATATTTAATATTCTTTTGATATTTGTTTCTTTTTTTCCTTTGATTGTTCTTTTAGCACATACCCTCTTTTCATTTGTTAATTTGAGAATACATTTGCAGAAAGCAAAGGTATGTATAATATTTCAAGATTTTAACAGCGTCAATTCAAAATTATGAATCCTATATTTATAGGACCCTAACAAGACAAAACAACAAATGGATGCAAAAATGGAATATTTACCTCAATGCATATCCCACAAATAGCAAGGAGTTAAAGAATTTTATTATGGAGAAGTTTTGTAAGCATATATGGGGAAAAGAGTTTGGTAGAAATAAGAAGTACTATGTTCAAGAATTCAACCCCACTTGTGATCTCAGAAAAAAAGAGTACATTGGCACTAGCATTCCGTAGAGAGAAAATATTATTATTTCTCAATTAAGAATTAAATCACAACAACTTCGGTGTGAAATGGGACCGTGGAAGAGACCTAAAGAAGCTTGGGAATAACGAGTGTGTACTTTTTGCACTTCTAGGGCAGTGGAATCGGAAAAGCATTTCATTTTGGAATGTGGTGCTTTCAGAGACATCAGGGAAAATTATGGCAGTATGTTAGCATGAATTATGTGGCACTGTATTTTCAGTGAGGGGGCTGTTAGAAGGTTGGGTCAGCTCATCATCAATTTAAGAAAAGTATTTAATTTCGAATTTAAGGAAAAAAAAAACAAGGAGGTTGGTAGTACCATATGTTATCGTTCTATAATTTACGAGATTGTGAGAATAAACATAGAGGACAACATCAATACCACTTTGGAAGGTGAAAGGTGGGATCTGTTAAGTGGGTCTTCCATCTCCTGGTTAGAATCCCATTTCTCTTATTACATATTTTAGGTGTCTCATTCCACTCATTCATCTACATTCCATTAGGGGCATGCCATCATCTGACGGAAGGGTCTCTTCACTAGTTTCCCTCATGTTTGTACCTGCTGGGTTGGTCAAAATTTATCAAAATTCATTAAAGTTGATTTCAGTCATTTACAGTCATAGATGGTCTTGTGGTAAAAAAAAGAGT
Source organism: Pinus albicaulis (assembly GCA_034641835.2). NCBI lineage: Eukaryota > Viridiplantae > Streptophyta > Pinopsida > Pinales > Pinaceae > Pinus > Pinus albicaulis. The sequence continues at coordinate 76,378,716 of CM076582.1, forward strand.
CTTTCAGTCACTAGGTCTAGGGTTTGGTCTTTAGAATTTCAAATAATGCCCGCAGGCCATGAGGATGTCTTCAATAAGTTTTCATTTCAAGATTTTCATCATTAACAACGCTCAAGGATGTTTCTTCTTCAAAACTCTGTTTTGAAGAAGAAATCGTCAAATTAATTGTTTGTAATAAATATGTATTTTTAAATTTTTCTGCCATGAAGTACTTCAAATGCAGCCTCTGGTCATCCTTTGTCAAAGTCCAAATGCCACCATCCCTACAAAAAATCAACCAAGAAAGCCATCAATTCAGCCAAAATCAAAGAGGAAACAAAAAGACAGAGTTGTATTAAAAGTGAAGAAATGCCAATTTTGAAACATTACAAAAGTGGGTCTTTACAAAGAGAAAATCAAAGCCATGACTTTATAAAGATATTTTCATTGTTTGAAAAGCCATTTGCATCCAAGACATCAAAGAAAATCGAAATTTAGTGGTGAGAGGGCGAAGCTGTCATTTTGAAACCACGACTGTGTGTTACGACTCTGCGCGGCGCATTGGGTAAGAGCGCGGTGCACATAGGTTGCGTGACGCACTGGGCCTCCTGCCACAGTGCATTTTTCCACTGGCGCGGCGCATCCACGGAACGCGGCGCACTGGGTTTGTGCGCGGCGCACAGAGCCTTAAAGACACAAATTCATCATGGCTCCATAAAAAATCAAATCGATTCAACTCATTTGCTCCAAGTAATTTTTACAACGCTTGTTCAGTGATTTTAGTCATGTATGGTGTTGTTTGGAGGCAAAGACATTAGAGTTTTGGTTGGTGAAAAAAAACCCTATTTCCATATCAAAATCTGCTCCCTTAGGGTTTGAAATGAAGTGTTGAAATTTGACTATTGGTGCTAAACACTCCCAATCCTTTGTTCATTCAGTTCCCATCACCATCTCCCACTCCCATATCACTTATAAAATCCCTAAATTCCAAAGTTCCTAAACATAAATCAAGTGACTATTTTTGCATTAATTGCACTTGACAAACTCCCACTTTTCCCACTGATCATACTTACCACAGTCTCTCATTTCATACTTGGTACATATTTGCTATTAAAAGACAAACTCTTGTTTTCACCACATATATATCAGCATATACTTGTGATACACCTTGCTTTCAGCACCATGTCAGAGACAAATTCATCATATGAGCAAGAATATGAGCAGGATAGTGATTCAACCACAGAGCTAAATGTACCGAGGAGGTCTCATAAAAGTGGCAGGCACGTCAGAGAAGAGCCCACTTCCTTGACTCAATTGCAGGCCTGCCCACTTGCAATGGCATGCTTTCAGCAACATTCATGTTTTCAGTATTGTGAGATGATTGCTCAGATTCAGCATCATCAGGAGTTGGTTCGCTTATTTGTCCTACATTTGCGTGATGGTCATGTAAACCTTGCTGGAGTGAACTTCACCTTGACACCAGAAACCATTTCTGAGGCAACCGGGATACCAAACATAGGTGAGGAGTGGAATAAGAGACAGCAGCTGGATAGAGCATATTATGAAACCTTACATCAGGCCTGGATATATGAGGCATCTTAGCAGGGTGTTTCCTTTCATATTTTTGAAGGAATCCTATGCGCCATTAATGAAGCTCATCATTAGATACTTCAGTTGCGAGGGTAGATTCTCACGCCTTTATGCATACCACATCCGACTATTGATGCATTTCACGAGAGTGAGACTGATGAATATTCCATACTTCATGTGCCGAAACATAGAGCGGATGACTACCCTTGTGCAGAATAAGACTTCAGAGCAGCAATATAACAACATTTATCATTATGCGCTCATCAAGATGATTGTGGTGCATCAGCTTGGATTGCAGGGCATTGCATGGGAGGAGTTCATTTCCCGTGACTTCTTTACAGCCCCTCGGCCTCCTCCAGAGATTGTTCACGATGCAGTTGAGCCTTCACATCAGTTTGAGGTTCCTGAGACAGAGCCTATCACTGTTCCAGTGTGTGTTACCTATCAGAGAGGTATCATAGCCTTATTTGCAGCAGCACGATGAGTACTATCTCCACCCGGGGTGGAGGGGGTCTCGTTACCTTCGACAACAGCACGAGTACTATCTCCAGATGGCGTGGAAGGGGTCTCGCCTTCTACATCAGCATAGGTACAGGACAGAGGCAAGAAGCCTATGCAGGATGAGGGCCCCTCAGGAGGCCAAGATACTGATTTTATATTGATCGATGTTGATTCGAGCTCTCACAGCTCAAAGCTGAAAGAAACCATCCAGGAGCAGAAAGCTGAGATCGACACACTGACCGAGAAATTACAGAGAGCTCAGTGGGTTATAAATTACTTGGAGCAGCGGAATAAACAACTGGAGGATCAGCAAACACTCATAGAGTTGCGGCAAATCCGTGAAGACCGTGAATTGGCCTGAAAGAGACTAGGTGACATGACACCATTTGAGCGGGAGACTTGCCTTACGAGAGTCAAAATTCATCTGGAAAAGATCTTGGTGAAGGCCAATAGGGACAAAGACATTCTCAGACATATGAAGAACCACTATTGGGCCCGCACACATGTTTGCAGAGCGAGGATGAAGATCCTAAAGGCGAGGTTGAGAAGAGCACTGAAACGGTGAAAAATGCCTGATCCACTCCAAATCTTGGCCGAAGCTTCCTTGGCTGAGCATGGGACCTGATGGGAGACATTCAATCCAAATTTCAGCAAATTTGGAGAAAATTTTTTCATTTTTGAAATTTTTGTTGCAAAACAGGTTTTTCTGCCCAACGCGTCGCGTCACTCGACACGCGCTTATGCTTGGAACATCTTCTGGAGGAAAACTTGATGTTTTTGGGTTTTTTATGGTAAATTATGCATGCTCAGGAATGTATGAGAGATTTCATCAAGTTATGAATGGTCTTAAGGGACAAAAACACTCCAAAAATGGCCTTTCTGCCACCTTTTGCACCAGCAGAAACCAGTCTTGGGAGATTGCAGTTTTGGAGGGGAAAATGACCTCCAAATTGAAACATTCCACTTGGGTTGGATAGCAAACAGAAATGGCTTTCCAAAGAGCTATCATGAGCTCAATTTTTACTTCAGTAAGTGCCTCAAAAACACGCTCAAAGTGGCGCGACGCATTGAGTTTTTGGGCGCGACGCATAGAGGATTTTGGCCCAATTTTGACTCTTCAGCTCAGAAATTCGCCCAGTTTTGACTAGTTTCACTTTTTGATGTAACTACTGATCTATATTGATGTAATTTGATGATTATGATGTAATTTTGGCTCATATTTACTTGTTCTAGAGGATTCATTCACTAAAAAGTGAAAAGTAAGTGAATGGATCAGTTTCCTAGCATATAGAGGCAAGTTGTTTGATTGCCTAGATTTCAGTTCCTTGTTTAGAATTGGTTGAAACAGCTCCTAGAAGGATGAGCTCGACCCATAGAGGCATGGGAAGGGGTTAGGATGTTCTATATCATGTATTTTCTGAGCCATTTTCAGGGTCATACTTTTTGGAATAGTTTGGCACCTCATTGTATATTCATTTCAGCTTTTTGGCAAAGGAAAGACCGGAGTTTTGCAGCACTTGTTGGGATCCTCGTGGCTCTGAGTTTTGATGATGGTTCTCTCCATGTATCTGTAAGTTTCATTAATTTTATATGTATGCCATTTCCCTTCTCTTTTCTTCTGAATTAAACAAATGAGTAACTAAGGTAGAATTCATTAGTTTGCTGGTGCTCTGCCTTAAACTTTTGTTTAGTTTTATATGTTTTCGTCAGTTTGAAGAGGATCCTCGCACCCTCTTGCCCTCTTCAGCTCCTTAGCAGTATTTTCTATCCATTCATTGAATCTAAGACATCAAAGTCATTGCCTTCCCTGCCCCAACTTGAACTCTGCAATAATTTGGCCTCATCCCCAAGCCCAAAATTGCCTTTCCCTTTTCCCAACAAAAACCCCTAAAAAATCATTCCAAACTCCTTGATGAATATACCTAGCCTAAAATTAGCACTCATTTCAGTCATCTCAAGCCCTATTGATACATTTTTCCTGAGATTGCCCCGGAGAGAGCCCTCTCCTGTTCTGGTAGGGCTAGCTACCAGACTAAGCGTGGTTTGGTGTTACCCTGAATCCCGCATTCCTTCAACGTAAGGTGGATTTGGGCTATAACATAGTGGTGACCATACTGGGGAAAAAATGGTTTGCTTGTTGGTGTTATTTGTTTCATAAGCTACAGAGGGAGCCTGAAGTTATGCCAGGTAGCCTTCGAAACGCTTTTGCTTTGCATTAGCGGAAATAGATAAATGCTGCTTCAGTCAATCTCTGGTCTAGCTCGTGGACGTGACACTTGACTTGTGAATTACCCCAGTATATCAAATCATTCTGGACTTTTGGGTGATTGAGTCTAGAATTTGATAGGCTGAAACAAGTTGGTTTTGTCCTTTGATTTTTGAATAGATCAACACACTGGCTTCCAGAAGACATACTAGAGCTAATCTCGATACTGATCCACCTCTAGTGTATGAGAATCCCAATCTGATTTCAAGAATCCTCCGTCGAGAAAGTCCCGTGATCCCTTTGTTTAAATCTCATTCATGCCCTACTGTATTTGAATTCCTTGAAGATATTGAGTTTGATGATCAATTCGAGTTGTCGTTGTTTGAAACTAAATCTGAAAGTGCTACTGGTTCTACTGTCATAAATCCTGATTTTATCAAGTATCTTGAGATTGAACAAGCTAATAGATCCATTGATAGTTACATCTTGAACATCCAAAACTCTATTGTGGCAACGAATATTCCTGAGTTTATCGAATCTGCTTCTGAAACTCTTGGTCCATCAGCAGTTACTTCTGATTCACAAGTTCACGCCGAGCCTTCTTTCATTCCTACCATTCCTATGCAACCATCTATATCTGATCAGCAATCTGCAATAGTTCCTCCTCCATCTCCACCACATACACCTCGTACATCTACTGCTCCTTCTCCACCCGTTTCTCCAAGACAGATCATAAATCCACCAAGAGCAATGGCTGCTAGATTCGCACCTCTTGTCTTGCCCCAGAACTTAGATCCCATGCCCGCTGATTATCAGAGTAAAATCCCATTGTTTGATGGTACTCCTCAAAGTGTGCCCGCTCAGCAGCATATTGATAGAATGACAGACTTCTTTGATCTCCATGAAATTGATGAAGAGAATGTCACCATGAGATTGTTTGTGCAAAATTTTGGAGGTGAGGTACGCAAGTGGTTTAGAGCTTTGCAGCCTAGAAGTATTAATACATTAGAAGAGCTTCAGAGAAAGTTTCTAGATCAGTGGGAAATGAAGAAAGATCCAATTCAAATCACTTCTGAATATACCAAGATCAAGCGCAATGTTGGTGAGTCCGTCCAAGACTATATTATCAGATTTAATGCGGTTTATAATGAAATTCCTGATGATTTGAGGCCTTCTATGAAGTCAGCTTTGTTAAAATTCCCGAATGGTTTTGATCTGGAGATAGCCTATTCATTACGAGACAGAGATCCGCCCACCTTAGAAGATATGCAGAAAATTGCGGTGAGTGTTGAGGCAAATTTGAATGACAAGAGAGCTAGATTGAAAGCAGAGAAGAAAGTTGTAATAAAGGAATAAGCTTCTACATCTACATCAGATCAGCTACTTCGTAAAGTGGAAAAAATGTTCGAAAGGTTCACACTTGATAAGCCTGAACCGCAAATTCGAAATCCCAACTTCCGTGGTCAGCAGCAGCCCCAATTCAGGATTAAACAACGAGAACAACGAGCACAAGAACCAGCAGTCCAGCAGCAAGTAAAGACACCTCTTCAGCAGAATTTTGTTGGTCAGGATTCAGATGATGAAGATGATGTAGTAGGGGAGGAAAATCATTTCTTTACTCCTGATGATTTGCCCATTTATATCACCGAAGATGAGGAGTATGCAGAAAGTTCAGCTGTACAAAGAGATGAGGATTTTATCTTGGCCAATGATGCAGCTCTTGAGGAAGAGTCGGATGAGTATCAGAGAGGTTATATGAATGCCTTGTCAGCCCAGCAAAAGCAATATTCTCCTAGAAATAAAGATGTGCCTGTCAACCCAATCCAAAAGAGAAAGGAAGTTTCAGCACCTAAAAACGATTCACCTGTTGCACAAAAGAAAGAAAAAGAGATAGTTGATCTCGCTGCCACCAAGTCATCATCAGCAGAAAAATCAAATCAACCAATTACATTGAGGGAGAAGGCTGAAAATAAATATGTTCTAGCCAAAGAGATCGAAAAGACTTCAGCCTTTAGTTTGGAGAATGAGATTTCTAAGTTAAAGGTATCCATTCCCTTGACTGAACTAATGAAGAACAGCAGTTATAGAGGTCAAGTTTCCAAAATTTTGAATTTCGATCCCATGTCTGATATGGTGAATATTGAAGATGATCAACCTGAACTGATATTTGGACCAGCTTTAGATGGTGAGTCTCCAGATAGCGAAGTGCCTCCTTTTTATATCAGTCTTCGATTGCATGAGTTTGTATTGCATAATGCCATGTTCGATTCTGGTGCTTCCCATAATCTTATGCCGAAAGCAATCATGGAGAAGTTGGGTTTAGACATCACTAGGAAGTACCATGATCTTTATTCATTTGATTCTAGTAGAGTGAGATGTATTGGGCTCATTAAAGACTTGGTTGTTAGTTTGGATCAGATTCCCACAAAGAATGTTTTGATGGACGTAGTTGTGGCAGACATTCCTCCCAGGTTTGGTATGTTGCTTTCCAGATCTTGGGGAGAAAAATTGAAAGGGACATTACAATTAGATTTCTCCTATGCAACGATTCCCGTGTTTGGTCAAATGAGAAAGTTGTACCGGGAACAAAAAATGAAGTATATGATTACAACCAAGGAGAAACCGGTCAATCATCCGATTAATTATGTACATACAGATTTAGAGTCTTTTGTTTTGTTTTCCGATAGTTTCAATGATGTAGATAGTCAGTTATTTCAAGCAGAAGATATTCCAGAGATTACCGAGAATTTCAGAGAAGTTTTGCAGAAAGAAAGGCAAAAGCCGGAAAGCACAGTTGAGCAATCAGCTAAAGATAGTGGACAGCAAGCAGAAAAAACAGAGCTAGCACAATTTCAGCACTTAGAGGATGATGAAGAGGGTCTATGGACCATGGATTTCGATGGTGCAGTGGGAAATGATGGTGCTGGAATTGGTATTTGGGTACGCAGTCCTTTTTCCACTCCAAACAAGGTACCGAGCAATGTACGGGTATGTTCTTACAAATTAGCATTCGATTGTTCAAACAATGAGGCTAAGTATGAAGCTCTGATTGTTGGCCTAAAGATTCTTAGAAATTTGAATGCTAAGATAATTGCAATCTATGGAAACTCCGAATTGGTGATTAAGCAAGTAAAGGGTGAATATCAAACGAAGCATCCTCGGATGCGGGCTTACCGGAACGTTGTCCTTGATATTTTGAAGCAGTTTTCAGATTATACCTTGACTTGTATTCCTCGCATTCAAAATGGAATTGCAGATGCACTTGCTAAGGCAGCAAGTAATTTGAAGATCCCAATGAATTCAAGTAATAAGTTCGAAATCCATGTGAAGCACCGTCCTACCGTCCCGGATAATCAAAGATGTTGGCAAGTTTTCCAAGATGATGATGAGATTAATGATTTTCTGCAAAATAAAGGTAAGTTCAAAGATACCTCAATTGATGTAGAATATGATGATGGTGAAGCTGACGTGCAAGTAAATCAAATGGAAGTGTTGCAGCTGAAAGATAACGTTATTCCTAAAGGTTTAATACCTTTAGAAGAGCTCTTTGATCAGGATGATGTGGCTAAAAAGCCAACCTTACGGCCGACTGAAAAAGGAGTTGAAGATGTAAATATTGGAACAGCTGAAGACCCTAAGATGGTGAAGTTATCCAAATCATTGCCACCAGAGGTAAAAGCAAAATATGTGAGTTTGTTGTCTTCATTTTCTGATGCTTTCGCTTGGGATTACTCAGATTTAAAGACGTATGACACCAATATAATTCAGCACACTATCCCAATCAAGCCTAATCAGAAGCCTTTCAGACAAAAGCTAAGAAGAATCAATCCGAAGTTGCTGCCATCGATTGAGAAGGAGGTAAACAGGTTGTACAAAGCAGGAATCATTGTTCCCATCAGATTTTCTGATTGGATTTCCAATTTAGTGCCAGTGCGGAAAAAGACAGGTGAGATTCGATTGTGTATTGATTTCAGAAATTTGAACAAGGTGTCATTGAAGGACAATTATCCATTGCCTAAGATGGATCATATACTGCAGCGAGTAGTTGGAGCATCTCGCATGTCACTACTCGATGGTTATTCTGGATATAACCAAATTTTGGTCCATGAGGACGACCGAGACAAAACAGCGTTCACCACTCCGTGGGGAACTTTCCACTATGCCAAGATGCCATTCGGTTTGAAGAATGCTGGTGCGACTTTTCAGCGGGTGATGGACATGGCTTTTGCGAATGAGAAAGTTGTTTTCCTTGTTATATACCTTGATGATTTGACGGTCTTTTCCAATTCAGATGAAGAGCATATGTATCACTTGAGAGTTGTTTTTCGAAAGTGCAGAAAATATGGTGTCTCGCTTAATCCTAAAAAGAGCTTGTTTGCCATGGATGAGGGCAAATTACTTGGTCACATTATTTCAAAAGATGGCATTCGTATTGATCCAGCACGTGTTGAAGCAATTCAGCAAATTGATCCTCCTAGGAACAAGAAGGAGATTCGGTATTTTAATGGTAAGATGAACTTTTTACGCCGTTTTGTCCCTAACCTTGTTGAACATCTAAGAGAGATAAAAAATATGCTGAAAAAGGACAGCCAAGTGAAGTGGACTGAAGAGGTAGTAAAGTCCTTTAATTTAGTGAAGTTGGCACTATCTTCAGCTCCGGTGTTAATCAACCCGGATTACACCAGACATCTGTTTTACTGGCAGACATACCATGGCGTATGTGTACGAAAGAGATGGGCATGAGACATGGATAGCTTTTTCGGTCAAACTGCCGAGAGCATCCTTGAAGTACAACATCTGTTGAGAAGCAAGCTACGCGCGAGTAAAAACATTAAGGATTTTCGAGTATGCATTTTGCATTCCCATACGCATGTTCCTATATATTTGTTGTGAATGTTTTAGTACAAAATGATCAGAAAAGGAAGACGAGGCAAAATTAATTGCGGCTTTCTAGAGTATGATGTGGAGATAATGTTGAAAATGCAACAAGATGATGGAGCTTAGTGAAATGAAGTCGCCTTCACTAAGTGGGCCCGCAGGCTATTTTTGGCGCAAAGTCTATTTTTAGACTATGTCTATTTTAGACATATGGAGCATGGTCTAGCAGTTGCAGTATGCTATTCTTGGATGATTGGTCGAGTTGGTAAAAATAGATGGACCTATATTTTTAGACATACAGGTCGAAGTCTATTTTTAGACTGCCTGTCTAAAAATAGGTCAGTCAAATATTATTAGCCCTTAATAATATTTGGACTCTAAACTTCAGTTATTCTCTTACAACACTTCAGTTGGAGCTACGGATGTGGCCCATGCATCTGACAGAAGGAATTACGCTATTCCTTGGGGTTTGGTGAGCTCATGCATGGTTGACTTCAGTTAGGACTTCGGTGGCAGAAGTTTGGTGGAGTTGATGAGACAGTTGGTGGAGTTGTGTTCGGTTTAACTTAGTTGAACTAGTTGTGATTAGTTTAACTAGCTAATCAACTAGTAATGAGTGAAGTGAATTAAATATTATTTAATTCACTAATTATTAACTCATTATTCAACTCAAGAACACATCAGTTCACTACAGTGCATGGACAGTTCAGTGGAGACCAGTGGAAGAGGTAGATGAAAGGGTTGAGATAGCTATCAGTTGTGACATTAGTTGTGCATGAGATTTGCACCACACTTGGAGGAAATTTCCCATGAGGATTGCACTGTCAAGCCAAGGAGATTCGAACCTTGGATATCTCATTAGACCAGCCTTGATTGCGCAATAGAGGCAGGCAATTAGTGGATGAGTTTTGAACCTGTGACTTGTTCAAAACCGAGCTAGTTTGTGTGTAACTTTATGAGATAGTACTGAGTACTTGTGAGGAGTATTGTGCTATGTAATGTTACATGTTCTCTCCATATAATATACAAAATAGCTGAGGGGTTTTCAGCTATAAGCTTTCCCCATTACATATTGTGTTTATGTGCGCATGCGACTGTTTCCATTTCCGCAAATTGATGATTGATTGTAGAAGAGATTATGTGTTGCATATGAATTCGAATTAGTATGTGATCGGGATAATCTCGGTGGATAAATCTTCATTATTCAGCAAATTTATACATGGTATCGGAGCGAATCAATCATCGGGATCTATTGCAGTGATTACAATATTATTTCGGTAGACAGAGTCTGTAACGGGCCAGGTAGCCTCTGGATCCATCCTTTCTCTAAAAGGTGATATATCCAGTAAATGCCCTTACAGTCGATCTCTGTGCTAGAAATAATTTGTTCTCACAGATCCAGAAGCAGTTGAGTTTTTGAGTTTGGAATTCAAATTTTGCAGCAGTTTGTTTTCTTGGTGCCGGAGTTGAAAATGTCTTTCAACGGTTTGCGACTCGAATATGCTCTTGAAGGCAGTTCGAATTATGTTGCATGGAAAGATCGCATGGAGGCAGTATTAGAAGATAATGGGCTGAAGGAGTTCATAGATACGGATGTCCAAAATCCTACTGATCCTGCTGAAGTTGAAGCTTGGCAAAAGAAGATGGCGAAATGTCGAAGGATTCTGTTGGAGGGCGTGAAGGATCACATTGTATCCAGCCTGCATGGAAAATATTCTCCATATTTGATGTGGAAAGCGTTGACAGATCTATTCCAGAGTAAGAGTGACCAAAGGAAGCTGGTGCTCAAGGATAAGCTCAGAAACATTAAGATGGAGAAAGGCGACAGTATCGCCAAATACCTCACGAAGCTCACTCAATGCAGAGATGAGCTGGGAAGTGTGGGGGTGACTGTCGAAGAAGAGGATATGGTGGACCTGGCTCTCCTTGGTCTTCCGAAGGCTTGGCATTCATATCAAGATAGTGTCAATGGTCGGGAGAAGTTGCCGGGATGGGAGCGCATTTGGGCGGATCTCATGCAGGAGGAGATAAGGAGGACTACCAGGGATGGATCTTCATCAAAGGTATCTGATGAAGAAAATTACGCTTTGGCTGCCAAAGCAAAGAAGGGGAAGAGCAAGAAGGCTTCTCAGTCTGGTGCGAAAGGCAAGAAGCAAGACATGTCCAAGGTGAAGTGTTTTCACTGTCACCAGCACGGACACTATGCCACAAATTGTCCGCAGAAGAAGAAAAATAAGAAGGCTGCTGGATCTGCAGCGGGAGAGGCATTGGCTTCTCAATTCAAATTGTATTTTTCACTGATCGCATGCTTGATTTCAAGTGTGATGGGATCGGTGTGGTTCTTGGACAGCGGTGCGTCATTTCATATGACGGGAGATCGGGATTTGTTCTCAGATCTGGAGGACAAAGATTTGGGTGTGCACATCGAGATGGGCGATGATGGTAGATACGGTGCGACTGGTATCGGTACCATATCCTTTCAGAGGGAGTCTGGTAAACCCTTTGTATTGAGGGATGTCATGCATGTACCTGGATTGAAGAAGAACTTGATCTCTGTGGCGATGTTGGAGGATAAGGGGTATGATGTGGTCTTCGGCGAAGGAAAAGCCTTCCTGCGCAGTAAGACTACTGGAGAGACCCGGAAGATAGGGGTTCGAACTCAGAACCTTTATCAGTTGCAGGTAGATGACTGCGCAGCTATGGCATGCAAGGCGGGAGAAGTGGTGAGCCGGGATGATGAGGGCGAACTGTGGCACAAGAGATTGGGCCACCTTCACCATGGAGCTTTGAAGATCCTGCAGCAGATTTCTACTGGGCTTCCTAAGGGCACTCTTGCACAGTCAGATCAATGCAAGGGGTGTACCTTGGGGAAGTATGTGAAAGCCACCTTTCACGAGAAGGATAGTCGCGCCACGACGATCCTTGAGAGAGTTCACACAGACGTGTGTGGTCCTTTCTCTGTAGCTTCGACAGCAAAGCACAAGTACTATGTGATCTTTGTTGATGATTTCTCTCGGAAGTGCTGGATCTTCTTCATGCAGAAGAAGAGTGAGACATTTTCAAAGTTCTGTGAATTCAAGGCGCTGGTTGAGAAGGAATCGGGGAAGCATGTGAAGGCTCTTAGGAGCGACAATGGTGGTGAATTCATCTCTACTGAATTCAAAGACTTTTACAGCGCAGAAGGGATTCGGAGAGAGCTCATCGCACCCCATAACCCACAGCAGAACGGGGTGGCTGAGCGGAAGAACAGAACGATCGTGGGTGCTGCACGGGCGATGTTGCATGATCAGGGCCTACCCCTTCACTTGTGGGCTGAGGCATGCAATACAACAGTGTATGTGCAGAACCGTTGTCCTCACAAGGTTCTTGGCATGAGTACACCGGAGGAGGCTTATTCTGGCAAGAGGCCTGATATTTCCCATTTGCGGATTTTTGGTTCTTTTGTCTACATGCATGTGACGAAGGATGCGAGAAGGAAGCTGGATCCAACTGCTGAGGTTGGAATATTTGTGGGGTACACTGATACACCTCACAATTATCGGGTGTATTTGTCAGACAGTCGCAAGACTGTTGTGCGACGGGATATAAAATTTCAGGAGGAGAAAGCCATGCAGTGTTCGCTTGAGAGGGAGCTACACTTGCATGCAGATGAGGAGCTGTTAGTTCCTAAGGAGGAGCTTCCGGATGTGGATCAGCCACGAGAGGAGGTTCAGGAGGTGGAAGAAACCACCCAGGCAGCGCCAACCATCAGAGGGCGCATGCGCACTACAGAAGCTGAGCGACTGGCTCGGGATGCAGAGAAGGTTGTAGGACCACCTACAGCACAGCGCAGACAGAGACAGTCACCAGATCGGTACACTGGATACATGGCTCTTATGATTCAATGTGTTGTGACAGAGCCATCCTCTTTTGAGGAAGCTGTGGAGGAACCCGCATGGGTTGATGCCATGATCGAAGAATATGATTCGATCATCAGGAACAGTGCATGGGAGATTGTCCCAAGACCGGTGGGGAAATCAGTGGTAGGTTCGCGATGGATCTACAAAGTGAAGCAGGTAGCTGACGGGGGTGTGGAGAAGTACAAGGCGAGATTTGTCGCCCGTGGCTTTTCACAGATCGAGGGGATTGACTATGAGGAGACCTTTGCACCTGTCGCAAGGTACTCTTCCATACGGACGATCCTTGCTCTCTCAGCGCAGATGGGGTGGCACATTCATCAGATGGATGTGAAGACTGCGTTCCTCAATGGAGTTATTGAGGAGGAGGTGTACATAGAGCAGCTTGAAGGTTTCGAGATCTTCAGCAGTGAGTCGCATGTGTGCCGACTCAAGAGAGCACTGTACGGGCTGAAGTAAGCACCTCGTGCTTGGTACACACGGATTGACAGTTATTTCACCGGGCTTGGATTTTCCAAGAGTGAGGCGGATCCTAACCTGTACCAGATTGTGGTGGAGGGGAAGCTGCTGATCATTGTACTGTATGTAGATGATCTTATTTTGACGGGTGATGAGCTGTTGATACTTTCATGCAAGGAGGATCTTGCTAGAGAGTTTGAGATGAAGGACTTGGGCCTCCTTCATTATTTCCTGGGATTGGAAATTTGGCAGCGCAGTGATGGACTGTTTGTTTCTTAAGTATGCCTGGGAGATACTGGAGAAGTTCAACATGCATGGCTGCAAGCCTGTTGATACTCCTCTTCCTCGTGGTTGGAGGAAGGAGATCTCTTCAACGGAGGTAGTGGAGTACAGCGTACGCCGACAGTTGGTGGGGGTCGCTTATGTATCTGGCAATTGATACACAACCCGATTTATGCTATGCGGTTAACTCGGCCCCGCAAGCTATGGTTCGCCTACCAAGCTCTTCGGAAAGGCAGGCAAGGCATGTATTGTGTTATCTTGTGGCACATCGGGATATGGTCTATGGTACGGACGGGGAGGATGGAGCGAAGCTTTCCGGCTTCACGTGCGAATTGGCGGGGGGCTTCGCGGACGTAAGAGCACATGCGGGAGGTATTTTCGAGAATTGGGTCGACGAGTTTCTGGTACGGCGGAAAGCGAGGATCCGTGGCACTCGGTTCGGCGGAGGTCGAGTACATGGCAGCAAGCTTGGCTGCATGCGAGGCTATTTGGATGAGGAAGATCCTCGTTGGATTGTTCGGGTTGCATTTGGAGCCTACAGTGATTTACTGTGATAACCAGAGTTGCATTAAACTCTCGGCTAATCCGGTATTTCATGATAGATCCAAACACATCGACATCAGGTACCATCATATCAGAGATTGTGTTCAGCGGAGAATCATGATGCTTTCATATGTTCCCACGGAGGATCAGGATGTTGACATCTTGACGAAGGCGCTCACCAGGAGCAAGTTCGAATTCCACAGAGGCAGGATATGGGTTGCAGATAATCCATATCTTGCTGAGAGGGAGTGTTGAAAATGCAGCAAGATGATGGAGCTTAGTGAAATGAAGTCGCCTTCACTAAGTGGGCCCGCAGGCTATTTTTGGCGCAAAGTCTATTTTTAGACTATGTCTATTTTTAGACATGTGGAGCATGGTCTAGGAGTTGCAGTATGCTATTCTTGGATGATTGGTCAAGTTGGTAAAAATAGATGGACCTCTATTTTTAGACATACAGGTCGAAGTCTATTTTTAGACTGCCTGTCTAAAAATAGGTCAGTCAAATATTATTAGCCCTTAATAATATTTAGACTCTAAACTTCAGTTTATTCTCTTACAGCACTTCAATTGGAGCTACGGATGTGGCTCATGCATCTGACAGAAGGAATTACGCTATTCCTTGGGGTTTGGTGAGCTCATGCATGGTTGACTTCAGTTAGGACTTCAGTGGCAGAGTTTGGTGGAGTTGATGAGGCAGTTGGTGGAGTTGTGTTCGGTTTAACTTAGTTGAACTAGTTGTGTTTAGTTTAACTAGCTAATACACTAGTAATGAGTGGAGTGAATTAAATATTATTTAATTCACTAATTATTAACTCATTATTCAACTCAAGAACACATCAATTCACTACAGTGCATGGACAGTTCAGTGGAGACCAGTGAAAGAGGTAGATGAAAGGGTTGAGATAGCTATCAGTTGTGACATTAGTTGTGCATGAGATTTGCACCACACTTGGAGGAGATTTCCCATGAGGATTGCGCTGTCAAGACAAGGAGATTCGAACTTTGGATCTCTCATTAGACCAGCCTTGATTGCGCAATAGAGGCAAGCAATTAGTGGATGAGTTTTGAACCTATGACTTGTTCAAAACCAAGCTAGTTTGTGTGTAACTTTATGAGATAGTACTGAGTACTTGTGAGGAGTATTGTGCTATGTACTGTTACATGTTCTCTCCATATAATATACAAAATAGCTGAGGGGTTTTTAGCTATAAGCTTTCCCCATTACATATTGTGTTTATGTGCGCATGCGACTGTTTCTATTTCCGCAAATTGATGATTGAGTGTAGAAGAGATTATGTGTTGCATATGAATTCGAATTAGTATGTGATCGGGATAATCTCGGTGGATAAATCTTCATTATTCGAGAAAATTTCTACGAGATAAGACCCACGAATCTTATTAAGGGAGACGAAATTTGAGTGAAGCTTATGGTTGAATCGAATTTGCATGCGCTAGACATAAATCTGATTGCTGCTATGTCTGATAAGGATGAGGAAAATTCGCCACTTCAAGTATCGGAAATGTTTGTTGCTTCCCCATGGTATTCAAATATCGTGTATGTTCTTCAAAAAATTTCATCACTGCCTGGCATGACTAGAAACAAAGGTAGAACTCTAAAACTGAAGGCTGCAAAATTTTGTATTTTGAATTCTGCACTTTATTGGAAAGATCCGGGTGGTGTTTTGTTAAATTGTTTGGTGGAGGAAGAAGCGAAGAAGGTAATGGAGGATTTCCATAAAGGAGACTGCGGGGGTCACCATTTTTGGAAAACAACAGCCAATAAGATTTTGAGAGCGGGATACTATTGGCTGAAATTGTTTGCTGATGTGTATAAAATAGTCAAAGGCTGCCATGAGTGCCAGATTTTCGAAGGAAGACAGAAATTATAGCTTTTTCCGCTTAAACCTATTGAGGTAAGCGCCCCTTTTCGGTAGTGGGGTTTGGATTTCATTGGGGAAATCCATCCTCCTTCTTCAGTACAACATAGATGGATCCTAACAGTGAATGATTACTTCACTAAATGGATCGAAGCAGTTCCCACAAGGCAGGCTACCGATTCGGTAATCATTTCTTTCCTTGAGAACAACATTTTGTCTCGTTTTGGTTGCCCGAATAAATTGATCATTGACAATGCAACAGATTTTAAATCAAGAAAGATGATTGAGTTTTGTGCCAAGTATAAAATCATTTTGGGACATTCAACCACCTATCATCTGCAAGGCAACGGATTGGCAGAATCTTTCAATAAATCTTTAGTCAACATCATTAAAAAGTTGATGGACATAAATAAGAAGAGTTAGCATAAGAAGCTGGTCAATGTGCTATGGGCTGATCGGGTGAGTCAAAAGAAGTCCATTGGTATGTCCCCCTTTGAGTTAGTTTATGGAGTGGATACAGTGTTTCCTACCTCTCTTGCTCTTCCGGTGGTCAAGCTTCTTCAGGAAGCTGGCAGTGAAGAAAGCCATATGCAGAGAAGGATAAATCAAATGATTCATTTGCAGCAAACGAGAGAAGAGGTTTTCCAGAACACATTTAAGTTGCAGGAGAGAATCAAGAAGATCTATGACAAAAAAGCGAAGGCGGATAAATTCCAATTGGAGGAAGTGGTGCTGAAGTGGGATGCTAGGAATGAGGACAAAGGTAAACACGGTAAGTTTGAAAATCTCTGGAAAGGTCCATTCAAGATTGCAACATATCGAGGTCAGAACGCCTTTCTTTTGAAGGAGATGAACGGTGAAGACTATCCAGGAGGGCCGGTCAATGGTCGGCTGCTCAAGCGGTACCATTTCTAAGATGTTTTCTGCTGATCACATTGTCATTGTACATATCATTTATTTCAATTTCATCGCAAGTGTGCACGGAGGTATTTTCTTCAGTTTGGGGCCCGAAGTGAAGGCTATAATTTTGAAGAAGGATTTCAGTTTCGGTTTGAGTCTGTCTAGTCGGTTTGGTTCAGTCATTTCTGTTTTAAAAATTGAGTCAGTCTGAGTCAAAGTTTAAGTCAGATAAATTCAGTCAATAGTCTTGAGTTGCTTTGTCAAAATAATGGATTCCATAGCCCAATGGATGAAGGCACTGCCTACTCTCCCAGAGATCTGTCGTTCTTGGCACCTCCCAGGAGCTACCATCCCCATTGGAGCCAATGTTAGAGTCGGTCTTTACATCCCTCCGTCAGAGATCATTTCTCTTATTGCATTTCATTTTTAAGTGTCTCATTCCGCTCATTCATCTGCATTCCGTTAGGGGCATGCCATCATCTGACGGAAGGGTCTCTTCACTAGTTTCCCTCATGTTTGTACCTACTGGGTTGGTCAAAATTTATCAAAATTCATTAAAGTTGATTTCAGTCATTTACAGTCATAGATGGTCTTGTGGTTAACAAAAAGAGTCTCTCAGTCACTAGGTCTAGGGTTTTGTCTTCAGAATGTCAAATAATGCCCGCAGGCCATGAGGATGTCTTCAATAAGTTTTCATTTCAATATTTTCATCATTAATAATGCTCAAGGATGTTTCTTCTTCAAAACTCTGTTTTGAAGAAGAAATCGTCAAATTAATTGTTTGTAATAAATATGTATTTTTAAAGTTTTCCGCCATGAAGTACTTCAAATGCAGCCTCTGGTCATCCTTTGTCGAAGTCCAAATGCCACCATCCCTGCAAAAAATCAACCAAGAAGCCATCATTTCAAGCCAAAAAATCGAAAAGGAAACTTGAAGAACATAGTTGTATTAAAAGTGAAGAAATGCCAATTTTGAAACATTACAAAAGTGGGTCTTTACAAAGATAAAATCAAAGCCATGACTTTATAAAGATATTTTCATTATTTGAAAAGCCATTTGCATCCAAGACATCAAATAAAGTCGAAATTTAGTGGTGAGAGGGCGAAGCTATCATTTTGAAATCACGACTGTGTGTTAAGACTCTGCGCAGCACATTGGGTAAGAGCGCGGCGCACATAGGCTGCGCAACGCACTGGGCCTCCTGCCACAGTGCATTTTTCCACTGGCGCGGTGCATCCACGGAGCGCGGCGCATTGGGCTTGTGCGCGGCGCACAGAGCCTTAAAGACACAAATTCATCACGGCTCCATAAAAAATCAAATCGATTCAACTCATTTGCTCCAAGTAAGTTTGACAACGCTTGTTCAGTGATTTTAGTCATGTGTGGTGTTGTTTGGAGGCAAAGACATTAGAGTTTTGGTTGGTGAAAAACAAACCTTATTTCCATATCAAAATCTACTCCCTTAGGGTTTGAAATGAAGTGTTGAAATTTGACTATTGGTGCTAAACACTCCCACTCCTTTGTTCATTCGTGTTCCCATCACCATCTCCCACTCCCATATCACTTATAAAATCCATAAATCCCAAAGTTTCTAAACATAAATCAAGTGACTGTTTTTTCATTAATTGCACTTGACAAACTCTCACTTTTCCCACTGATCATACTTACCACAGTCTCTCATTTCATACTTGGTACATATTTGGTATTGAAAGACAAACTCTTGTTTTCACCACATATATATCAGCATATACTTGTGATACACCTTGCTTTCAGCACCATGTCAGAGACAAATTCATCATATGAGCAAGAATATGAGCAGGACAGTGATTCAACCGCAGAGCTAAATGTACCGAGGAGGTCTCATAAAAGTGGCAGGCACGTCAGAGAAGAGCCCACTTCCTTGACTCAATTGCAGGCCTGCCCGCTTGCAATGGCATGCTTTCAGCAACATTCATGTTTTCAGTATTGTGAGATGATTTCTCAGATTCAGCATCATCAGGAGTTGGTTCGCTTATTTGTCCTACATTTGCGTGATGGTCATGTAAACCTTGCTGGAGTGAACTTCACCTTGACACCAGAAACCATTTCTGAGGCAACCGGGATACCAAACATAGGTGAGGAGTGGAATAAGAGACAGCAGCTGGATAGAGCATATTATGAACCTTACATCAGGCCTGGTTATATGAGGCAGCTCAGCAGGGTGTTTCCTTTCAGATTCTTGAAGGAGTCCTATGCGCCATTAATGAAGCTCATCATTAGATACTTTAGTTGCGAGGGTAGATTCTCACACCTTTATGCATACCACATCAGACTGTTGATGCATTTCACGAGAATGAGACTGATGAATATTCCATACTTCATGTGCCGAAACATAGAGCGGATGACTACCCTTGTGCAGAAGAAGACTCCAGAGCAGCAACATAACAACATTTATCATTATGCGCTCATCAAGATGATTGTGGTACATCAGCTTGGATTGCAGGGCATTGCATGGGAGGAGTTCATTTCCCGTGACTTATTTACAGCCCCTCAGCCTCCTCTAGAGATTGTTCATGATGCAGGTGAGCCTTCGCATCATTTTGAGGTTCCTGAGACAGAGCCTATCAGTGTTCCAGTGTGTGTTACCTATTAGAGAGGTACTAGAGCCTTATTTGCAGCAGCACGACGAGTACTATCTCCACCGGGGGTGGAAGGAGTCTCGTTACCTTCGAAAGCAGCGCGAGTACTATCTCCACATGGCGTGGAAGGGGTCTCGCCTTCTACATCAGCACAGGTACAGGACAGAGGCAAGAAGCCTATGCAGGATGAGGGCCCCTCAGGAGGCCAAGATACTGATTTTATATTGATCGATGTTGATTCGAGCTCTCCCAGCTCAAAGCTGAAAGAAACCATCCAGGAGCAGAAAGCTGAGATCGACACATTGACCGAGAAATTTCAGAGAGTTCAGTGGGTTATAAATTACTTGGAGTAGCGGAATAAACAATTGGAGGATCAGCAGACACTCATAGAGTTGCGGCAAATCCGTGAAGACCGGGAATTGGCCCGAAAGAGACCAGGTGACATGACACCGTTTGAACGGGAGACTTGCCTTACGAGAGTCAACATTCATCTTGAGAAACTATTGGCGAAGGCCAATAGGGACAAATACATGCTCAGGCATATGAAGAACCACTATTGGGTCCGCACACACGTTTGCAGAGCTAGGATGAAGATCCTGAAGGCGAGGTTGAGAAGAGCACTGAAACGGCGAAAAAGGCCTGATCCACTCCAAATTTCAGCAAATTTGGATAAAATTTTGTCATTTTTGAAATTTTGGTTGCAAAACAGGTTTTTCTACCCAACGCGCCGCACCACTCGACGCGCACTTATGCTTGGAACATCTTCTGGAGGAAAATTTGATTTTTTTGGGTTTTTTATGATAAATTATGCATGCTCAGGAATGGCTGAGAGATTTCATCAAGTTCTGGGTGGTCTTAAGGGTCAAAAACACTCCAAAAATGGCCTTTCTGCCACCTTTTGCACCAGTAGGAACCAATCTTGGGAGATTGAAGTTTTGGAGGGGCAAATGAGTTCCAAATTGAAAAATTCCACTTGGTTTGGATAACAGACAGATAGGGCTTTCCAACGAGCTATCATGAGCTCAATTTGGACTTCGGGAAGTGCCTCCAAAATAGGATCAAAGTGGCGCGACGCATTGAGTTTTTGGGCGTGGCGCATAGAGAAATTTGGCCTCATTTTGACTCTTCAGCTCAGAAATTCGCCCAGTTTTGACTAGTTTCACTTTTTGATGTAACTATTGATCTATCTTGATGTAATTTTATGATTATGATGTAATTTTGGCTCATATTTACTTGTTCTAGAGGATTCATTCACTAAAAAGTGAAAAGTAAGTGAATGGATCAGTTTCCTAGCATATAGAGGCAAGTTGTTTGGCTGCCTAGATTTCAGTTCCATGTTTAGAATTGGTTGAAACAGCTCCTATAAGGATGAGCTCGACCCCTAGAGGCATGGGAAGGGGTTAGGATGGTCTATATATTGTATTTTCTGAGACATTTTCAGGGTTGGACTCTTGGGAATAGTTTGGCACCTCATTGTATATTCATTTCAGCTTTTTGGCAAAGGAAAGACCAGGGTTTTGCAGCACTTGTTGGGATCCTTGTGGCTCTGAGTTTTGATGATGTTTTTCTCCATGTATCTGTAAGTTTCATTAATGTTATATGTATTCCATTTCCCTTCTCTTTGCTTCTGAATTAAACAAATGAGTAACTAAGGTAGAATTCATTAGTTTGTTGGTGCTCTGCCTTAAACTTTTGTTTAGTTTTATATGTTTTCGTCAGTTTGAAGAGGATCCTTGCACCCTCTTGCCCTCTTCAGCTCCTCAGCAGTCTTTTCTATCCATTCATTGAATCTAAGACATCAAATTCATTGCCTTCCCTGCCCCAACTTGAACTCTGCAAGAATTTGGCCTCATCCCCAAGCCCAAAATTGCCTTTCCCTTTTTCCAACAAAAACCCCTAAAAAATCATTCCAAACTCCTTGATTAATATACCTAGCCTAAAATTAGCACTCATTTCAGTCATCTCAAGGCTTATTGATACATTTTTCCCGAGAAGTTGACCCAGGAAGGCCTCTCTGATGCAGTGAGGCTAGCTGCCGGAATGAAGTGGTTTGGAGTTACACGAATCTCACCTTCCTTGACCTAAGGTGGATATCGGCAATAGAAATACATAGCCCTGCCAACTTCAGAGAGGGATTTCTATGCAAAATTTAAGAATGTTTTGAGTGAATTTTAGGCTAGGTATTACTGTACTGATTGTTTGTTTGATTTGGATTATTTGGTTGTTTAAATAGTTATAATTCCATTGGGCTATGGAGTCTTAAAATTAATTGGATCTGCATCAAATTTTGAAGGAGTTTCACAGGGAAACCTAGGTTGCACTAACTGGATCTTTCAAGATTTTAAATGTATTATGAAAATGGAAGAAGCTTAGAGTTCAGTAGAAATTAAGGAGAAATGAAGTATTCCTCAATTTGAATTCAACAGAAAATATGTAAATTACAAATAGCCAGAATAGGGTGCTCTTAATAACATATTCTATTCATCACAGTTTTTGTTATGTAATTAAGCTTTTCATAAATACATAGAAAGGGAAAACAATGAATAACATATTAATAGAAGAAAAACATCACTAATGAGTGCACCACATGAATCCTGTGAAGAATTTCCTTGTATTATTGATGCTTCTAGCAACCTAAAAATTACAATGCTTCGCAAAATTATACTCAACAATCAATCCTTAATACTTCAAACTGTGAAGTATTTATACTAAATTACAACATGTTTTACAAAACCGTTGCCTCAAACAACAGTGTATTATTGGCATTATTTCAAACAATAAAATTGATCTTTTACAAAATAATAGGCAAGGTGTACAAAATATGGAAAGCTCACTCTATTTTGCAGGAAACAGTTGCTGAATAGGCCTATTCTTGTGTTGCGCTGGCTGATGTGTTGGCCTGTGTTGACTTCCTCCGAATTATTGCTTCAATCTTGTAACTCGCAGAGTTTATCCCACCGATCTTCATCTGGGATGGTCAACTTAATTACCTTGCGATAAATCTCATCAACTTATGTATATGTGGTGAAAGTGGGTTTTACAACAAAAATATGATTTACATCATGTTGGATGAAGAAATCATTACCCATAGCTTCTAAAAATGCTATGCATGTCATGCTACCTTTGATACTTGCAAATTTGCAGTTGTCCCTGGCTATCTCTTTCAGTTTTCTGACATAATATTCATAAGCAATTAGATTATCATTAATTACAAATAAAGAAGGCAGACCTTTATGTGTTAAAAGCTCAATTCTGGCAAAGAATCTGTTAACTGCTATCTCCAGACTGTGACACTTTTCTTCTAGCTGAACAACTAGATTTTTCTTGGTAATAATCCTCTTCACCTCCAAAATAGTTTATGTCTTGTCATCTACTCCCAAATCATCCAATTCATATCTATTTTTAGAGTTCAGGAATTCGATGATGTTTTTTATTGTTGTAGGAATTTCTTCCAACTCTTGTTCGATCTCTATTATAGCATATGTTGCTCTTTTGATTAACTCTTTTTGCTCAAAGATAATCTAGATGTAAGGCCAAATTTCAACAATGGAGTTCATGTTGTATGTCTAGATGATTTCCTTGGCTTCGGCCAAGGTTTTTCCTATTGCCGACTCTCTTTCTAACTTATGCAATATTTCAATCAATATCTGAGCTCTTTGTGATTCTGCTTTGTGAGAAGCCTCACTCATTGTCTTCTGGTCTTGTAAAAATTTAACCTGATCATGCAATTTCTTAATTTCTTTTGTCTGAATGGATAGATTTTCAACCGCCTTAGTCAATTGTTCAACACCATCTGTTGTCGGTGTAGTCTGCGGAGTAGAAATTTGTAGTTGTAGGAATGGTTGTAAGAGGTACAACATCTAATGGAATCATAGACAGTTTTGCATTCTGCTCCTTTCTTTGATCATCTTCTCCATCTTAGTATCCATCTGTCTTATTTGTGCATTTTGCTCCATGATGAGCTTCATCATGTCAGTCTTTAGGATATTTGTCTCCTCAATATCCTTGGTAAGAGGATCTTCAGTGGCTGACAACTTCAATTGTTTTCTCAATTTTGTTATGTCAACATTCTTCTTCTTGATTATCTCCTCTGTAGCCTTCACATTTGAAGGGTAATGTCCCATATTGACCACTAAATATTCGAAGGATTTAATCCTTGTATCTTTAGTAAGAGAAGTAATCTTATCCATTTTCAAATGTGAATGGATATTTGACAAGGAAAACTGCAATTTGGAAAGATTCATGGTAGTATTAGTGAGAGTTTAAGAAATCATTTCACATTTCTTCTTATGCATCTCCATTTTATCAATGGGATGGATATCCTTTATGTTGAATTAAAATGTTGTCTTCTTGTAGCTGGATGTTGACTTTGCCTATGGAATTTGGGCCTCAAGGAAGGCCATCTTGATCTTACCCTTCTTTGAACCAGACACTGACAGCAACCTGCTTTGAGAGCTGGAAGTCTGCTTCCGGAATTGGGCATAAAATTTGTTCTTAAGAATTTCATTCTTAAGCTTTATCTCCCTTAACCTGTCAAATATTTTCTTCTCCTTCTCACCTTGGACAACCTTAGTTGTTTGCATAGCTTCCTGCTGGTCATGAGATACTGAAGAATTTGTGGGAGAAACAGTGGATTGGCCACCTACTTGAGAGGAGGAAGGTGTTTATTTAATGACCATAACAACTTCTTGCTCTGCATTCTTATCTGTGTCAAATTTAGGATTTAACTTTTTTCTCTTCCTGTACATTATCTTAAATTATTTTCCTGCAGTATCAGTCACTTCTTCTCTTTGCCTCTTTGCTGCTTTTCCCTATGGGACAGGACTCTGTGATGTTGATGTTGATACCAACTCCTCCTAAGCTTCCTACAATGTATTTTCTGCCCATACTAACTGGTTCATGGATATTTCTATCTCAGGCCTCTGGGTATGAATGTAGGGAGTAGCTTTGTTTTCTACTCTCAGCTTAGAAATGATTCCCTGAGGGTAATATGACCAAGTGAAACTCAAGCTGAAATTCATCTCTTTCAAAATCTTATCTGCCTCCTCCCTTGTTGACCTGCTATTGCAAATAAAAGACCAAATCTATGTATTGATCTTGAATTGGGACTTCTTCTTGGCTGATAAAAATTGAATCTCATCTGCATTCAACATCTGTCTAATATACCCAAGAGAAAAAAATCCTCATTGGGAGGAATTTTGGGAGCTTATAAGGTGCAAGATCACATCCATAGACTCTGTTCTTAGTGTAATTCTGGTACAAGTACCAATCTCATGTCTTGGCTTGATCTATAAAATGAAGTATCCTCTTAATGTCCTCACTTATCTTAGGTTCTTTTGTACTTCTTAAGACACTCATATTTGGATGAAAAAATTGTTCGATGAACTATTTGTAAGAGAATTCCTTATGTTCTTTCATTATTAAATATGTCTAGAAGATTACTGATTTCTGGTTTCCTTCTTCATTGAGCTTCTGCATGGAAAATTTGAATATATTTTCCTGAGAATACACAAACATATATACCAAAATAGAAGAGTATTTAAACACTTCTTCAGTATGAAACTAGATAAATTTCTCATGGATGTTGTCTACTAGGAATTTGCTGAAATTGAAAATGATTGATGGTTTGCGATCTGTTGAAAAAATAGAAAGGAAGCCTAAAATGGGTTCATATACCCACTGATCTAAATAATAGCGAAGTAGGTATGAAATGATTGTTATTATCTGTTTAGCTTGATCAGGGAAGATAGAGGAAGGGTATGGAGGTTTTTTCTTTGGCAATTGAGTGTTTTCAGGTAGAAATATGTCAAAAATTTTGGCTCTTTTAGCAAAATCAAGATTTTGGTACAGTTCATTAAGGGCTTATAAGGAAAAAGGAGCGTTATTTTCCACGGAGGGAGCTTGCATCATCTGGTCAATTGATTGAAAAGTGATGGTGAAAAGGATTTCACCAGTAGGGGCAATGATGGCTCTTTGATTAGGAATGTAATAGGCTTGGCACTTTCTGATGAATTCAGGGGCATGGAAGGTGTGAGGGAAGACATGATGTGGGAGATTAGACTCCCAGATTCCAATATCATTTGATTTATCAACGAATTTTTCTTCCAACCAACAATACATTTCAAATAACTCAAATTCACATTGTGTTTCATTTATTTTATAGTCCCTATCTGCTAGAGGAATATGATCTAAATCTATGGGAGGGTGGACCAATGGATTGAAAGGATCCTCTTGGTTTTTCTTTTTAGGAGGCATAATTAATTCAAAAGGATTTTGACTGGAATTGGGATGAACAGGGTTATCGGGAACGTGTAGCAACTATGTAATTGGTTGAAGAAGAAAAGGTAAGTGTTATCACTTGGTTGCAGATAGATCAACTGATAAAAATTGATGCACTATAAAACCTGTGAACAATTTGATTTGCAGAGATAATAGAATAGTAAAGTTTGAAAAGAATGAATTTATAGGGTTTATATAGAAAAAGTTTTGTTTCCATTGTAAATGGCGCGGGTCCGTTAAATTAACGGTCATCCAAGGCAATTAAATGTTTAACGGATAAAACACCTGAGTAGTGATTTTATTGGTAACGTATTGACGACGTGGCGTGATGGGAATGGAGGAGGTATTGGGTAGGGATGGCAGTAATTAGAAGTAAGGGAAGGTGGTTTTCGGGGGAGGGGGTAGTAAGAGGTTAGTGGTTTAGGCCGAGGGGGTGTGAAGAGTCGAGGGGAGGCCACATGGTAGTGGGACCGGGCAGAGAAACAAATTATTTCGGACTCCCCCACCCAATGGTAAAGCTAGGATGGAGAGGGGGGACCGAAATTCATTGAGGGTCGTTGATAGGGGAGCAGGTAGATCGTATGGTAGATAACTGCGGGGTGTTTAACAACAAGTGACATGATAGTTTGTTGGGTTATGGTTTTTCGAATTTGGGTCAAAAACTTAGGATAAAATGTGAATGGATCAAATATATCACTTTATGCGCCTGACACACAATGAACCTTAAAAACATAGGATAAATCAATTTTTGTCAACTACCCCTTTACGCACCAAATTCATAATGACATTAAAACTTAGGATATAGCATTTTTTATCCCTTTTCAAAGCAAAAACACTTATACCTACCCTTTCAAATTCACATTCTTTTTTCTAAACTAACATTTTTTGTTTATTGTAGGGGTGCATTTAGACTAGCAAACTTATGTCCCTTTTTTTATGAAAAATATATGATTGAGATTAAACAGTTGAATCAATGTCATTTTCTACCTAACTATTGATTTAACAAGATTAAACTGTTTGAAAAATCTTTATTCTCTAACCTGATTTACAAAAATTCAAGATTGTTCAACCATGATTAAGTTGTATGGTTTAAACAAATAACTATTTATTGTGGCATTTTAAACAAACTACACACAATCTTATTTCATTTGACATAAACAAAACTATCTATCAACAATGGAATTTGAATTTGCAACATTTTCAGTGTTATTTTCTTTTATTTTATTTTCTGGGGTTCTGATTTCATTTTATTTGTTTTCAACTTTTCTTTCTTTTTCTTATTTTTCTCTTTATTCAATTTTTTTTTTAGATATACCCAATCTTATTTCATTTGACATAAAGAAAACTATCTATTAGCAGTGGCATTTAAATTTGCAACATTTTCAGTGTTATTTTCTTTTATTTTCTTTTGTGGGGTTCTGATTTCATTTTGTTATTTTTCAACTTTTCTTTCTTTTTCTCTTTATTCATTTTTTTTTTAGATATACCCTCTTTTCGTTTTCTTTTACATGTTTTTTGGAAATCATTTGCATATTGAAAATTATTTACAATCTAAGATTACTGAGATAAAATATTTAATCACCTTGAGATCGTATAAATTAATGGACCCTAACATCATGCACTAATTTTAGTCTCGTGGACATTAAAATATCATTCATTCATTCATTCATAACTCCCAGGTAGCCCACTACCAATCTCCTCCCACCGTATAACTCCACTTCCTCTCATTAAAATCCCACAGGCTCCCCAAAATGCCTCCTCATTATATTTTTTAATAAGTAATTAAAATTTATTTTTAACTTTAACTTATTTTAATTTGACTAATATATTTTAAAATTTAATTAATTAATTTATAATTTTAAATAAATTTTGTTTTTTGTAATTTTGTTTTAATTTTGAATATATTAACATTTGTTTTAAAATATTTAAATTATGTATAATTTAGAAATAAATTGTAAAATTAGAATTTTTAATAAAAATGCTCAACTTTTGCTCAAGCATGCATTTTTCCAACACATTGACAGTTTTAATTCTCTGAATTTGGAGAGCCATAACTTGAGTTCTACTTGTCCAAATGAGGCCCAAGATGACTCACTAGAAATATAGAATCGTGGAGAACAAGCTAGCAACATCAAATCAACCAGATTTGATCATTTATTATGTCAAAAAATTAGCAGAAGATACAGCTACGAAATTGTAACAAAAATTAATTTGGGAAACTTGTTTTGTGTTAGGTCCCTATATTACTAGTGTAGTCCCTTATTGTTGTTAGTGTAGCCCCCTTATTGTTATTTTTGTACCCCTGTAGCCCCATATTGTTATTATTATGCCCCATAAAAACCACTATTGTTATTGTTGTGCCCTCACATTATTATTGTCAAGTCAGCTAGGATTATATTATGACCCCATGGACTCCTATATATAAAAAGGAGGTTTTTTCATTTTTATCATCCAAGAATTGTTCATTTATGTAATGTAAAGGAGGTTTCCCCCTTGAAGTGGCTGATTTCTAAGGCGTTGATCTCTCTTTTCTTCTATTTTTGGAGCTGATTTCATAACATTTGGTATCAGAGCTTTGGATTCTAGGGTTTCACTGCTTCAAACAAGTCATCGTGGCATTTTCTCCATAACTTGTTTTTCTACTAAGATTCAAAAGCTAAAAAAAAACCCATTTACGAATAAATCCTGAGGAACTTCATGTAAATATTTCAGATCTTAGTTCGCAATATTTTCGGAGATATTATCTTTGAAGTTAGGGTTTTTGCAGGCTCCCGAATTTCATCTCAAAGAGGTGACCTTGGGAAAATCACCATAACTCTCTCTCTCTCTGAGCATCGGATTGGAATTCTATAAAAAGTGGCTGACAGTACACAGACTTTAATTTCTTGTGTATTAATTTCAGAGTCAAAGGAGGAAACAGTGACATGTGGCATTTCGTACAAGTTCGCTCTAGTGAACCAGTCCATAATTAGGTCATTGTGGGAGATTGGTTATAAATTTGCCTTGAAGAATAAAAATCAGGTCAGTCCTATGGCATTGGAAAGAAAATTCATAGGGCTGCTAAAGGACTGAAGATAAAATCTCAAGGATTTGAAATTACATAGATACATCAGTTTCAATATCGAGCTCCTCAAAAGAAAGAAAAAGATGTGTATTTTTTTTCTTTCAAATTGCATAAGTCTTGTTTGAAAAATCAGTTTGAATTTATTCCAAGGGAATATTAAAGCATAGATATTACTAATGGGTTTTAAAATTCTCCCTAAAAATAATTCAACCCTCATTAAGCCCTCAATGCACTCTGTACTCATGAAGAGAACTAATTGCAACATGATATATCAAAATTAAAAGAGCAAGTGAAACAAATTTCGCTCTCGAAAAGACCAACAAAAAATGACATGCAAGTTTTGAAGAAAGGCATGGAATCTAAGATGGATTATTTGAATAATGGCATGGAATCTAAGATAGATGGCATGGAATCTAAGATGTATGGTTTGAAGAATGGCATGGAATCTAATATAGATGGCATGGAAGCTGGCATGGAATCTAAGATGGATGACATGGAAGCTAAGATCGATGAGAAAATGGAAAACATGAAGAATGATCTAAAAGCAAACATGGAAGGTTTGAAGGAAGGTTTGAAAAATTTTATGCAATAAATTATTCCTAATGGCGAAAAGGTAGTATAGGAAACTCATGATGAAAACAAAATAAATGTTAATCGTGATTTCATAAAATCTAATGTTGAATTGAAGACCCACCATATTTCAAAGATCGATATGACGAAGTTAGATGACAAGGATCTGTTATGCGAATTATGAATTACTGATAAAGCACATTCCCTAAATGTGGTACTATGCATTTAGAACAATAGATCAAAGACTTTGCAGACACTTTCTCTAAGAGTAAATAGACACACAAAAAGATAGAGGAACCTACTTGTGATCCAAGTGCTTCCTATTCTCCTTCTGTCGCTTTTATTGTAGCTTCCAATCCAAATTAGATCGCCAAACTAGTTCCTTCAAGTATAAACACTAAACATCAAAGAGATTGCAATATACAGATGCCTATTTATCTTAATCAGTTAAATCGATTGAACATGAAACATATATATCAGTTAAGAATCCATTATATGAAAAATAGAAACATAAATAGATACATATATGGGAAAATGAGCAACAATCTTTATTAATGGATAGAAGGGGGAGGTTACAACCAGCGATGGATTTGATGTCACCAGCTCCAGCATCATCCCAGCCTCATCACAATAAACATCTCACCAACAGCATATCACTCTTATCACACACCCAATTGAGAATCCAACAAAATTTCTTTACCAAATTTCTTCCTTCCCTAGCACTAGGATCTGTGCTCAATTTATAGGGAAAATGAAGGTAGTTTCTCAATCAATGAATTTCTAATAATAGGCAAGACATGTTCCCAAGCTCAGATGTGTTAGATGGACACATGGATTATAATTTTGACACATATGGACTCTTCTAAAATGCACTGGCCATGTGGAGATTCCGAAACAATGAGAATTTCGCATTGACCAATGCACTCTTGAATGTCAGCAAGTGCTTTGCAGAGCACCCTTGAATGGAGGTAGTTGCATATGCAAAGAAGTTAGTCCCTTGAGAGGCTGCATTGGTGATCTCATAGGTGATATAACATATACTTCAAACCTTGGAAACCTTACAATGGAAGTCATGAATGTTTTGTTATTGTCTTAAGGCATGTAGTAACTGAAATGATAGGGGATAATAGACCCTATTTAATTGGTCCTGGGGATGATGTCCAGTTTGACCAAGTCATTGGGAATGATGCCCAAATTGAACTATAACAGCTACCCCCTAAAGCATGAAGTTAGAATAATAACAATATTTTTTGAATGAGATGCTTTACGATGTGATGGGCTGGTACTAAAGTGGAGTGGTGACCTACATCAATCTTACAATACATTACATCATAATATATCCTCTTGATCACGGATTGTTGAGGGAGGCATTCCCATGCTCATCACATAAACTATCTAATAACATGTACATAGTGCAAAAAGTCATCTACATTGGAATGTTGCTCAATACAGACATGCCTACAGATATAGGCCCATGTTCAGATGATGATCTGTATGTAAGGTCACCATTTAGATGATGTGTACAAAAATCCTGAAATCGCAGCCCAAATGGCTGAAAATGGATCCGGGGTCTTCCTATCTCGTTCACTCGATCATTTGGGTACAAGTCTAGCCATGCGAATATATGATTTGTAGTCGAACATGGTAAGACATTGTTTGATTACCAACCAATGATGTAAGTTGTTAACAAACATGAGAGAACCACCATTGATGTTAATGGCTCTCAAGGTATTGCAATACATTTCGTAAGGCGTGAATAGATGATTTGATGTCGAACGCCAAACAAAATATTTCGATCAAAAGTCCGGAAACGAGGATCTTGTCGATGTTGTAACAAGACTCATGGTACTAGAAGATGACATTTCTAAGTGAACTTCCTGGATGATGATTTGATGTCGACAGGAAGTCACTTTATTGCGAAATGAGAGTTACTGATTTTAGAGACAAAATGCGACTTGATATAGCAATGTTCAGGGATGTCTATCATGAGAATGAAGGTTTACGAGTATTGTAGAAGGATGAGTATTCACTGGATGAATTCTCTTGAACATATCAATGACACTGAGATGAGTTGGCAACATTGACCCAAACCTGAAGTGAAGGTATGATGAACCATAGGTATGAATGAACCATCAAGAAGATTACCCAACCCAAACAGTCATGATGATGTAGTGAAGTGTCATGTTTAAGAGCAACCTACTACTATAAAATTTATGTTCACTTTCCCAAATTTTCCCTGGTCATTTGTCGACCGGTATCTCTTTATTTTTTAACAAGCTTGAGGAGGATAACATATTCTTGATCTATAATTCAACCCTTCGGGCGAATAATGTATCACTATTTAATAATTTAACGAGTTTAGTGATGAATGAAACTCGATTCTTTCCATGATTGACAAGCCCGTCACTATTTTATGTTTTAACGAGCCTAACGATAGTGACAGCCCAGTCCTTTTTCATATTTAGAGAGTTTGAAAAAGAGGACAAAAAAAACCTCCATAGGTACTTTTTCGTAAAGTTGTCGCTCAGATCCAAAAAAGTGTAAAATAATATCTGAGAGAACCTCCTAGCCATGTTCGACTAAGGCATTCATTTTTCGTAAATAATCTATCTCAGTCCGGAAAAGGGTTAAACTTATAATGAGTAGATATCAATTCGTTTAATTTTACGAGCTCGAAAAGACAAGTGCTCGGCAATATTTTCACATTATCGGAGTCTGAAAAGAGCTACAATAAGACTCCAAGGGTTCCTTTTTCGTTGTTATTGAAGCTTGAAAAAGAGATAAAAGTGCGCTTCAAGTCCTTTTTAATTTTTATCAAGCTCGAAAAATAAGGATAAAAGTATGCCTCGTGGTCAAATCATTCTTGAAATAAATTAGCACAACTACGTATTCCTAATTAGTCCTAAGCTAATAGGAATATTCATTTTGTTTTGCTTTATTTGTTTGAAGAATAAATATGTAAAGGAGGTTCATAAAACTCCTAATAAAAGAATAAATCAATGCCCAATGTGAACAAGGCTAAATCTGGGTCACTTGTAAAAACACACTTGAGTGTGAAAGAGACTGAATCTATTGACCAAGTCAACCAGGACCAAATCAACCACGTTTTCCAGATGCAATGAATCTCCTAAAAGGACAACGCAGTCAAGTTGGAGGCTACACATGTGAATGGGGCTAAATCATTGAAGGTGGTTTAGGGTTTTACAATCTCTTGATCTTATAAAAGTAAGAGGAGGGAAACATATGGAGGTTGTTCATGATATGATTTCTGAATTGCTATCTATTTATACAAACATCTTTCTTGGCTGCTTAGCCTAGATTGCATTGGGATTTCCTGTTTAGGGGTTCCATCTCTTCCCATTGAGGAGCTCTTGGGGGAGCTTGTATTGCTTGTCCACTATCAGGTTGGAGACCAAGCTTCTACTTCCAACTGCAATGTAGATCAAATGATGTTTTTCTTGCCTTTGTAAGCTGCAGCAAGTGGAATACTAGATCTGTTCAGATCTAGCTTGTATTGGAGCCTCTTCTCAGTGAGTGTGTCTTTTAACCTCCTGGAAGAGTGCATCTATTGTTGGAGCTTCAGTTTTTGATCTTGGAATCAGGCCAAAGAATTCTCAGAGCCTACAACATTATTTCTCTCCCTGGGCAGCGTTATTTGTAGATCTACAGCTGTAGGGTGTTTTGTCTACATTTTGGAGGAAAGATCTCCGGTGTTGGGATTCTTCCTCTCACTGTGGTGATTCATGGATTGGCCATCCAATCCATGTGAGTTTCAGATATGATCTACTGTACCATTTTATTATTTAGAAATTTTTGAATCATTCTGCAGATCTGCAACCTTAGATCTCAGACCTACTCTATGTGCTTCATGATTTGCACAAAACCCCAAGGGGAATGTAATAAACAACCTCTTTGGATTCCAGATCTGTAATAGATCTATATTTTCATGAATATATATGTTCTAGATCTAAGATATAATAAATTAAAGCTTCAGTCTTCAGAAAATTATGCTGCTATCTCTCTTGGCAATTTCCAGTGTTGCAACACCTCAATCTTGAGGGTTTATCCATGTAAAATATCTGTTTTTATCTTGTAAATGTATAAGTCTTGCCCCAACTCTAATTTCATGATTTTATAAACATATTTAATCTAATACCTTCAAAAATTCACGCTTCTTTAGCTTCAGAAACTTCTGCATACATTAAGTCATGGGAAATCAGGGTTTTAAAGCCTAATCGGGATTGGAGGAACTGTTTAATATAGCTAGGATCATTTTTTTGACCTGAAATTTGACATGGGAGTCCTAAATGACCTAAGCTAAAATAACCTCTCTCCATTTTCCTTATTTTTATGCAGAGTTATGTATACACTCATTTTAGGGAAAAAATCACCCATTTTCCCCACCCTTTTGAGTCCAAAAGTGAAGTAAAGACTGTTTCTGATCATATTATTGAATGATCTACAATATAACATCTGTTATCAGTCATAGGGATTCATCTACAACTCTAGAATACCTTAGGGTATTCTCATTGTTGTAGAAAATTCCAGATTTGGAATATTACAGTGGTACCAGAGCATCTTTCTTGGCTCAGCATGTGAGTCTCAACGCAAGAAGACAGAAGGAGATCAGAATGATGAAGAAAATGAGATTACTCTCATCAGTTTTTAGATCTATAAAGGACCTCCCCCAGGAGGTTAAGCAGATGAAGAGTTGCGGTGAAACTCTTAGAGGGTTTCAAGAGGAGGAAGATGCACCAAAGGAGGAGAATTTGAGTGTTTATCTTCGAGAGTATGAATCTAAATCTTGGGAAATAAAGGAGCACTCGAGCTTCCAAGATTTATGCCAACTCAAGGAGGAGAGAAGAGCCAACAATAGAAGAAGAAGAGGTAGATTATTTTTGCCTAACTTTGATGGATCCTCCACATGCACAACTGAAGAATGGATAGATCAGCTAGACTCATATCTGGATCTACATCAAGTTTCAGAAGAAGAAGCCCTTAAGGTAGCAACACTGCATCTTAAATGTAAAGATTATGCTTGGTGGTTATTTGAAACTTTTTCTTTGAAGAATGCAAATATTTCCACTTATGCTAAGTTCACTAGGAGAATGGTGAAGAGATTTGATGAGAGGCAAGCTAAAACATTTGTGAAAGAGCTAGCAAAGCATGAGCATGCAAAACCCTTGCATGAGTTGGAAATAACTACTATGAAAACTCCACTTCAGATTTCTGTTGGAGGGGATGAAAACTTGTGTGATACCTTGCCAAGGGCAAGATCCCCATTGCATGAAGAGATTTATTCTCAAAAAGAAGTCATGGAGATTCCTCTTTCAAAAGAAGACCAAGATCCAAGGTCTCTTGTTGATAGTGAAGTGTTCTCAAATATTGATGAGAAGGAGACTGAACTATGTAGCAAGGAAAGGGACACATCAGTCCAACCATTTATCCAGTCTACTTCAGATCTTGATGTCCCTTTACATGGAGGCATTTCACCAGGGAGACCCCCTGATGAGAAGAAGAATAAAGTGTTCTCTCAACTTTGTGCATCAATGACAAAATTGGCTAAGGAGGGAGCCTTGACGGGAGCTACCACAGCACTAAGATCTATTGATAGATTTCAAGGAGAGCTGAACAATTTCCTGAAATTTATTTTGCTATTTCTCACTCATCTATTTGCGCTGATAAAGAAGAAGTCAAAGACCTCTGATGACATTAGCATGGTGTCAAAAGGCCAATCCATAGATTTGGGGCAGCAAATGATATCTCTCCATAAAAAGAAAGAAGATGAGGTGATGGCTACTTCATTTCATAACTCTACAACGCTATCTTTGTTGAGAAGCCTTGATTCCTCTTGGGAATCCCAACTCTTGGTAGAGTATTCCAAGAACGTCTTCACATGTAAGGTTCTTGATGGACAAAGGAAAGATAGGAGGTATAAGGTGGTTGATGGAGTTATTTTCTTTCATGATCAGATCTATTTGACTAAAGAGTCAAGACTCAAGGACCAACTACTAGGTGATACCTATGATATCTTGCTTTCTACCCCCACTGTTTTCATTAGAACACACCATATTATCTCAAATGGATTCATGTGGGAAGGCTTTGAAGAAGAATTATATCATCATTATCAAATATGCATGTATCACCTGAAGATGGATCAACATCCAATGATGAGGAGCATGCACCATTGTTTATTTCAAGGGGTTTCTATTCATGAGGAAGGAGATAGATCTGTGCACCTCTCCACTTGTTGGAGGAGGACTATTGGTAAAGAGCATACTTATGCAAATCATGTTACATTTTCTGCTTGTATGCATTCTTTTACATTATATATCCATGCCATGACTCCAAGGAGGAGTGTCATATCTTATAAACTTCATGGCAAACTTTGGGCCAAAACTATTTCTGAACATGGCCACTCCCTTGATGGACTAAGGGAGATTTTGCAACATGATGGGTGCTTCCCTAAGGCACCAAATATATATTCCACTTTCAGCCATGGAGATATGTTATGGGAAGCAAGTAAGTGGTGGGGAAACCACTTACCACATCTGAATTTTATGCAAGTAGGAGATGTCCTATGTTGGTTGCTATTGGGTGAGTATGGGTACTACCCAAGGTTTGATATTTTCTTGTCTCATGCCTTGTATCTCAATGAGAGGATGCATAAGAAGAAGAAGGCATGGTTTCTTTGGTTCACAAGAAGAGAGTTTGGACATCCCATGTCAAATTTCATGTCCATATATTTCCTTGTGATTAGGATGAGTCTCATGTATGTACATGTATTTCTGTTTGGAATGTATTTCATGATCATGTATGTACTGGGGTTTGGGGGGAAATGTAACTCTCTCATGAGGTGGCATAAGAGAGCTTATTTATATCATGATGATGGTGATGCTCTAATATTTGTTGGGAACATGAGAGGAGGGATGAAACATTGGTCAAGTGTGTCCTTTGGGAATGAAATCTCCCATATTCATTCATGCTTCAAGAGGAGGATAGCACATTGTATGGCTGCTACATAATATCCTTTGTTTTCTTATGCAGAGAGCCATATGTTGGGCTTATGTCATTGGAAGAAGTCTCTCACTTGGGAGAATTTGCAGCAAGACATGTGTTGCTTGAATCATATTCAGCCAACACCTATTCTCCTCTACTATTTCCAAGCTTTGAAGAAGCTTTTTGCAACAAGAAGGTGGTGGGATGGCCACTTATGTACTATGATTTGAGGCAGCAAGATGAAGGACAACGCTGGTCTCAAGGGACGGACTATTGTCACCATCCAATATGTCATATGAAACTTAGTCCATGTTTCTTTTGGAGCACACATGGTGAAGATCCTCTAGTCACTATATGTATGGAATATTGGGCAAGGAGGCTCACTAGAATCCATGAAGGGAATCATGAAGTTCCAAGTCTCTTTTGGCTTCATGAGGACTATATTACTGCAACCCAGGATCATCAGCTCCATATTTATCATAAATGGAGGGAGAGACAACATGAATTGAGAATTCTTATCTCTCATTTCCAGCCATGGATCCCCTACACATTGCATATGGTGGGGATTGGAGACTATTTCTTTGAGCTATCAAGGATGGCTCACTTTGTTTGGTTGATAAAATGGAGATCGAAGTTTCTTTTGGGGGTTGGAGTACCCAATATTTACCATCTCTCATGCCTTGAGAAAGCCAATGGACAGCATATGATTCTTTTCATGTATCTCCCACTACTTCATGATGACAGCTATTTGGTTCACCCACCAAAGGCAAACTTGTATTCTTGGGAGGAGACAATTCCATTGGAGATTCTGCAAAGTCCTTGTGAGTTGCTTGAGGACAAGAAACATTTTGGAGGGGAGGAATGTAATATTCCTAATTAGTCCTAAGATAATAGGAATATTCATTTTGTTTTTATTTCTTTGTTTAAAGAATAAATATGTAAAGGAGGTTCATAAAAATCCTAATAAAAGAATAAATCAATGCCCAATGTGAACAAGGCTAAATGTGAAAAAGGCTAAATCTGGGCCACTTGTAAAAACACACTTGAGTGTGAAAGAGACTAAATCTATTGACCAAGTCAACCATGACAAAATCAACCACGTTGTCCAGATGCAATGAATCTCCTAGAAGGACAGCGCAATCAAGTTGGAGGCTACACATGTGAATGGGCCTAAATCATTGAAGGTGGTTTAGGGTTTTACAATCTCTTGATATTATAAAAGGAAGAGGAGGGCAGCATATTGAGGTTGTTCATGATATGATTTTTGAATTGTTGTCTATTTAGACAAACAAATTTATTGGCTGCTTAGCCTAGATTGCATTGGGATTTCCTGTTTAGGGGTTCCATCTCTTCCCATTGAGGAGCTCTTGGGAGAGCTTGTATTGCTTGTCCACTATCAAGTTGGAGACCAAGCTTCTAATTCCAACTGCAATGCAGATCCAGTGAGGGTTTGCTTGATTTTGTAAGCTGCAGCAAGTGGAATACTAGATCTGTTCAGATCTAGCTTGTATTGGAGCCTCTTCTTAGTGAGTGTGTCTTTTAACCTCCTGAAAGAGTGCATCCATTGTTGGAGCTTCAGTTTTTTATCTTGGAATCATGCCAAAGCATTCTCAGAGCCTACAACATTGTTTCTCTCCCTAGATAGTTTTATTTGCAGATCTATAGCTGCAGGGTGTTTTGTCTACATTTTGGAGGAGAGATCTCTGGTGTTGGGATTCTTCCTCTCAATGTTGTGATCCATGGATTGGCCATCCAATCCATGTGAGTTTCAGATCTGATCTGCGGTACCATTGTATTATTCAGAAATTTCTGAATCATTCTGCAGATCTGCAACCTTAGATCTCAGATCTACTCTATGTACTTCATGTTTTGCACAAAACTCCAAGGGGAATGTAATAAACAACCTCTTTGGCTTCCAGATCTGTAATAGATCTATATTTTCATGAATATATCTGTTCTAGATCTAAGATCAAATACAGCCGTGCTTCAGCCTTCAGAAAATTACGCTGTTTATCTTTCTTGGCAATTTCTAGTGTTGCAGCACCTCAATATTGAGGGTTTATCCATGTAAAATCTTTGTTTTTATCTTGTAAATGCATAAGTCTTGTCCCAGATCTAATTTAATGATTTTCTAAACATATTTCATCTAATCCCTTCATAAATTTATGCTACTTTAGCTTCAGAAACTTTTGCATACATTAAGTCATGGGAAATCAGGGTTTTTAAGCCTAGTCGGGAATGGAGGAATTTTTTAATATAGCTAGGATCATTTGTTTGACCTGAAATTTG
This sequence comes from Pinus albicaulis, assembly GCA_034641835.2. NCBI lineage: Eukaryota > Viridiplantae > Streptophyta > Pinopsida > Pinales > Pinaceae > Pinus > Pinus albicaulis. The sequence goes on from CM076582.1 coordinate 76,417,647, forward strand.
ACATGGGAGTCCTACACGACCTAAGCTAAAATAACCTACCACCATTTTCCTTATTTTTACGCGGATTTCTGTATACACTCATTTTAGGGAAAAAATCACCCCTTTTCCCCACCCTTTTAAGTCCAAAAGCAAAGTAAAGGTTGCTTCTGATCATATTATTGAAGGATATTCAATATAAAATATATTATCAGTCATAGGGCTGCATCTTCAACTCTGGAATACCTTAGGGTATTCTCATTGTTGTAGAAAATTCCAGATTTGGGATATTACAGACTAATCTGCTCATAAGTTGCAAACATGTTCAGAACAACATCAAATGGATTAAAAATACCTCTTTCATGACAAAAATTGAATAAAACCATAGTCACAGCAGTAAATATGATTTTCAAATAATAAAATGACTAATTAAAAGATTTTTACTATTCATTTTTACCATTTGCATTTGGAGATCTGAACCTGTTTTTTCCCCCGAACTTCAACGGTCGATTGCGTGCAATTGGTAAGAATGTTTTGAATGCCCCCTGCAAGAGCACATGTCGAATGCCCCCAGCAAGAGCAGATGCCCCCCAAGCTTCATTTCATTCACCTAAGTAGATTATTTGTTAATAATAGTTGGATGGAATGAAGGTTCATTATAGGGGAGGATTTGTTTTATTTTTTAACGAGCTTGACACAGGAAAAGAACTATGCTCATGGAACCTTGTTTCATTTTTTAATGAGCTTGACACAAGAAAAGGAACTATGCTCATGGAACCTTGTTTCATTTTTCAATGAGATTGACACAAGAAAAGGAACTATGCTCATAACCTGTTCCATTTTTTAACGAGGTTGACACAATAAAATAACTATCCTCATTGTGCAGTTGGACTATTGAGTGTGTGCTGGAAAATACATAGTCTAACGGAGTCATCATTTAAGGATTTTGATGAGCACCACAAATTATAATTTATAACATGCCTTGACGGGTCTTCTCCAGGAATTTCATTGAATTTTGTAATTTCAGAGGGTAATTTCTGTGAAATCACCGGCCACTAAGGAGAATAACTGATGGGACCAGCTTGATATTGCACTAAATATGTGAATAAAGGATCAAGCCATTCAATACTCATAAGGGAGGAACCAGATAGGATTCTAGATGATGACATGGGTGAATTCCATGGACAAAACATAGTGTATACCCTATAGAATCTACGGGAACTTGAAGTGAAACAGGATCAACAAAAGCAGAGGAAGGTGATTGAGGAAAAGACTCGTACAGGTAAAGCTCCTACCGAAAATTAGTTGGAGTTAAAGGTGTCTTGTCTTGTGGTTTTTCTTCAATCGAAATCAAACTAGGTGGAAGAACTTTTCCGTCAGGCCCGAAGTATATTTCAGGTGGTTGACTGCGCAATATGGGAGACTTAATGGCTACAATAGATTTTGGAGTGACCAATACAAGAACAACTTCCGATTGTTCGACTTCGGGATCAAGATTTTCTCCACCTAGGGCATATAGCAACTGAAATATAAGGGGATGATAGACCCTATTTCATTGGTCCTAGGGATGATGTCCAGTTTGACCAATAACAGTTTCCCCCTAAAGCACGATGGGATCTGGATCAACTTCTAATTGAACAATGTCGGGTTCAGGAGGTATGGTCTCACTAATTGGATGGATCGTGACCACAGGTAGTTGTGAGGACTTCGTCTCAACAATAGTAGATGAACCAGGATTTGTAGAAACAACTTGTGCTGACTCTGGTATATGTGAAGATGATGCTTCACCAGAGGTACTGATGGTACTGGTTTCGATAGAGCGATGTCGCCTTTGCCAACTAGAAGTGGCTTTCGGTGGTAAAGGTGGTTTCAATGCAAGTCTACGCGAACGACGGAGAAAGGGATGTTATTCTTCCACGATAATTGATTTATTTTATGACCAAAAGCAAATAAACAAAATAAAAGGGTAATTATAGGCAAAATATTTACCAAGAAACTATGAACTGCAGAATACCCCCTGGTGAACCAAGAAGTACGGGCAGGCAATCTCCCTGAATGTTGTATTCCGTGTATCACAATTTACAAGGCGGTCGACTCGGTTCACTATGGATGGATAGCAACCTAAAGTTGTCCTCCCAAATATACCTGAAGGTATGTGGAGGACCGAGTCTGTATTACCACTGTCTAATGCGAAACCGCACAGTGAGAGCACCCCTTTATACTTTTCGTACAATAACACCACCTGATATACCCAAAGGTACGTGGACGAGCTACGATATACTTATGTACGTGGAGTGAGGTATCACACTTGGAATGGATGTTGGCAAGAGTCGAGGATGCGGGCGAGAAGTTAGGTCTCGTGGACAAGACCCAGGTTCAAGAGTTGTGGCCAAAAAAGGGGTCTAGTGTAGTCTAGGAACACGCCGGCATTTTCACCCTGCTCCGGAGAGCAGTGCGTCTCACCCGAGGCATGCCGCAACCACATGCAGAAAGGGATGAGATCAATGGCAAGGAACAAACCCGCAACTCATGAAGGACAGTGCATCGATTACATATACAGAGTTATATACGCAAGATCACTTAATAAGCATTCAGACATTTGCAAATAAAATTTTAAACCAACATAAACACATTACAAGCACATAAACATCTTATTGAGACAGCAACCTTCCATTGTATTGATCTCTTGGCCAAACACATGATTACATGGCATTCTCAGTGATAGCTTACAAATGCGATATAGATGATAAATAACGAGAAGGTAGAATAGAGACGATGAGGAAACCTAGGAAGGTCATGCATTCATACCTTTGATCTCGCTCTTTGTCGTCTCCCCTGTTATGAGCCTCGCAACCTCTTCGGCCTCCTTTTCTTCCGACGGGTGAGGCGGTTATTTATTCACCGCTCTCGCGACTATCGAGTTCCTCTCGTGTCTTTCTTGTTTGCTCAGCTTCTCTCATTATCTGCATGTCTAGTTTTACGTCTTCTGTTTGTTTGTTTTCTTCATGTTTGTACTTGTGCGTGTTCTATCTTGGTTATCTCATTCTTCAAAGCCACCTTGGTAACCGACTCTGAGTAGTTGTGGTGCGTTACCATCATATCTTATCTTTTCAACTCAAAGTTATTCAAAATGTTCTAACCAAGATTTCAAAAATAATAAAAAACAAGGGCCCCAACAGGCCCCGACCACAATTCCTTGACTCGTCCCCGAGTCAATCACAAATAACAGTCTCCACTTCCATTTCCCCGCTGGCTCTCGTGCCCTGTTCTACTGTGCCTTCGTCCCGTGCCCTTTCCTGCTGTGCTCCTCCAAGCGGTTGTTCAAACAAGGGCCCCAACTCCGGGACCCTGCGGAGCGCTGTATCTTTAAGCCCGGTGAAGTCCAACACCGCTTGCTGCCATTCCTGCATTAGCAAGTCTGCTTCTTTAGTGATTCTGGTGGCAACGACCTCCTCTTTAGTCGTCGGGACAGCCCCGAACATCGTGGTAAGCTGGGTCTCGGCCTTGGCATCCAGCTGTTGTATGGATTTGGCACTGGCTTGAATGGGCGGACGGATTTCCCGAATGACCTATTTGGCCGCTGCCGAGTCGGCCTCAGTCTGTTGCATTTGAATTTCAAGCTCGCCCGCCTGGGCATAGAGCTGATCTAACCATGCTGGGTCCGCGGTCTCCTGAATTTCACGGGAAATCTGTTGCAGCTGGGCAGAGATAGGCTGCGTTTTGACAGTGAGGGCGAGTGAGAACTCCTACAGACTTCGCAGGAGGGCGTAAGCCTCGCCCGTTGTGGAGTGAAGAGTCGCCTGCATACGAGCTGCCTGAGTCTGCTTGGCAGTCACCTGTTATGAGTAGACAATCTGTGGATCGGGAAGGGTAGGCCGTGCGGCTAACGCCGCTTGGAGTTCCTGATTCTCCCTGCATAGACCAGTGAAAGCAGTCCGAAGGTGGTAAGCCTGGACTGCTACACTGTCCTCCGCTATATTGTCAGGAAGTGGGGCATGATGAGCCCTTGCAGCGGGCCATAGGTCGGAGAACGCCTGAGCAGCAATGGTGACCTGCTCCTGTAGGTAGGTCTTCTCCCTGGTCAGCTGATCGCGATGTTCAGTAAGCGCTGTGATCTGGTGGTGCTGCTCAGTGCACCGCTGCTGCAGCTCTGAATGAATCTGTTTGGCCTTTAGGGCCGCCTGCTGAATGAGTAGGTACAGCTGCCCTGTACCCCATGTTTCTACATTGGCTGTGCCGGAAGCGCCCTGCTCTGGCATCCGTTCCTGCAAAGGTTGGCCACTGGCCACTGATTGGTTGGAGGTCTCAGGAGGAGGGACCGGTGTCTGCTGCTGCATGGAGGTGCCCATATCGGACTCTGGCCGGTCTTGCTGAGTGGTCTGGTCTAGGGGAGGGTCAGCCGAATCAGCCCCAGCATTGGCCAGCCGGGTAGATATAGTAGAGACAGGATCCTGGGGTGTGGCCACGGGGTCAACCGGCGGTACTACGACTTTAGTACTGGAGGTGACTTCCACCCCGTGGTCTCCTCCGAAAAGTTCCCGGATGAGAGGATCTGAAACAGTGGCCGATGAGTTTGATGGAGCGGAGGAGGTGGCAGGTGGACAGCCGGTGGAGGGAGCGGTGGACGGGGTGAAAGAGGTATGGGGGAGGCGAATGTTGAGGAACTCTGATGGATCGATCAGGGGTTCCTCCGGAATCAACGTCCCTGTGAGTGGAGTGGATGGTGGATCATCATCAGTAAGGTCCACCACTGGATCTGTGACAGCAGTGCGGGCCCTCTTGGATGGAGGGCGGTCTGATGGATCAGGTCCCGGGCCCGTTTCGCCCATCGAGGTGATGATAGGGCTGGTAGAGGTGAATAAGTTGGTGGGGATGGGAGAAGTGAGAGGGGCGGTATGGGAGGGAGCAAGAGACTGACCGAGCTGGAATTCAGAAAATGAGGGAAACAAAGGGGCACCACTTGAAACAACTTGGGTTACCACGTTAAGACTTCGTACCTGGGCATTGAAGTGTTGTACGACAGGGATCAGTGATTCGGGCAGTTCCTGTGCGGTCCCGGCTGCATCCTGCGAAGGTCCCGCCGCAACTTGTGAGGACCCCGTTGCGCCTGTCTCGGCAGGCCGCTGCGCCGGCAGCATCCGCTCAAAGTTATATCGGGGGATCCCGTCGCGGATGTGCTTTGTGACCCCCGGCCACACAAAGACCTCGCGGTGAAAGGTATCATCATTCAACTGGAATCTGAGGGGCGCCATGTGGAAGGTGGCTTCTGGCACGCAAGTTGGGAGGAGGTAAGTGTGCCTGTGGCTTACTCCGACCATACCTGCTCACTATACTCATCCAACAGGTGCCTGGGCACCCGTTGCTAGTTAGCCACCACATCTCTCATTAACCCATACCACGCCCGAAACGCTTCCGCGTTCACCTGTTTGGTGCTGGGTCAGTGGACACCTGCCAAGGGGTGAATTTCATCGTGAGAGGCTGGCTCGCGGTAGTTTCTGCTGGCATCCGGACAGGAGGAATGTGCCATTTCCACATGGCGAAAGCTACAATCAAGTAACCGTAAATGAAACTGGTGGTGCGCTTATAGTTCTCTTCGCAGGCTGCGAAGAGTTCTTTTAGCACGAAAGAACACCAATTCAGCCTGGTGCCCTGGATACAGTGCTCCGCAATGGAGATTGTATCCAAGGTGCACTCTCCCTTAGTATAGTGCCGCATTGTCCTGCTAGCAATGAGATAGCAAGCGAACCGAATCTCCGGCTTATTAATCAAATCAATTTTGGCACCTTTCCCCCCCCTCGGCAGGTGCCATACTTGGTGTACAGGTCTGTGTCACCCGACTTTCGGGCGCGCTTGGAAGATGTCTGGCCGGCAGCGGAGACATCTGCGCCATTCTGAGATAGCCCTGTAAGCCGATGAATGTCTTCGGCGTGAATGGGGATTTCCTCATTGAGCCACAGGGACCCATTCTGTATTCGACTGAGGAGGAACCGGGTGCATTGCAGGCCCGGTCCTGTAGTTCCAAAAACCGAAAGAGTTTTTAAATTCATCAAGGACGATTGCTGGAGGCCCCTGTATTCTTGTCGCATTCGGCTGTTGGAGCTACCGCCTGGTGTGTAGTGATGCTCCATGTATGTCTGCCAATGGAGGTGGGGGAATTCGGCTGGGTCGGACAGGTTGGCGTCCATCAACGCTCCACTGTCATACTTGCCAACCAGCGACTCTGTTCGGTGGATTCGGCTGTCCAGCACTGGTTCAGGAATGGATAAGAGAGCCTTCGGCATCTTGGCACGGCGCTGGTAAACCTGGAGAATTCGTCTGGAGCTTCCTTCTGGGTGCGGTGCGCTTTGAGGCTTCAACTGCTCTGGAGTCACTGCAATTGCCAAATTGAACTGGTCCGTCATTCTCGAGCTATTGGTCTCCATGCAAGTTATGTCATCCCCTGGCACGAGCGGAGTTGATGAGACTCCATAACGACAATTAATTCTTGCTATCCTTCTTGCCTGCGATAATCGTGCGATCAATCACATGCCTGTGTGTAATCTGACAGTTGCTGACGGCGTCATGGGGAAATGGGCAGACGCGACGACTGAGGGAACTACGAGTGATGGAAAATGATTATGGTACGATTACTGTCTACTTATGGTAATTTATGATGCAAATCTGAGTGATCCTACGGACTGACAGAAATGACCTGGACTGACACCGGCACGGGGATGGATCCTACAAGGATGACACGCTGGACTGGTGCGGTGACACGTTGGATTGGTCCGCCCCGACCACAGTCGGTTGCGGTGAGGTAACCGCAACTGACCGGTTATTTGACAAACTGCCTATGAACGGAAAAGACTCCCTACGCTCATCCCGGTTGCGGGAGAGTTATTCGACTAAGCTACTCTACGGGTTCTCTCGGTTGCGAGAGTTATTGATGAGAAGTGGAAGGGACCTACTCCTGGTAGGGTTTCAGGCGTGCGCCATTCACCCACCCAGGGAGAACTGTACCGTCCAGCTGTGCCAACCGAACAGCTCCTGAGTCGCGGATCTCGATGACAAAGTAGGGTCCCAACCAGTGCATCTGGAGCTTGCCTGGAAACTTTTGGAACCGGCTATCATATAAGAGAACTTTGCCGCCAACTTGGAAGGCTTTGGTTTTGATGTGGCGGTCGTGCCACGCTTTCTGCCTGGCCTTCTGAACCTTCTGGTGGAATTCCGCGAGGAATCGGGCCTCATCCAGCTCCTGTAGCTCCTGGAGGCGTTCCCGAAGTGACTCCTCTTCTGAGAATTGGAGGGATGTTGCGATCAAAAGACTGGGTACAGTGAATTCGGCGGGAATCACAGCTTCCCGGCCATACACCAACTGGAATGGTGTCTGGTTGGTCAAACGTTTCACTGTGGTCCGGTAGGCCCATAATGCCGCTGGGAGGCGCTCGTCCCAATCGTCGCGCTGAGCATTGCAAATTTTAGTCAAGCCCTTTTCGAGAATCTTGTTGAATGCTTCCACAGTACCATTGGCCTGTGGGTGATATGGGCTGCTTTTATGATGCTGAATCATAAATGTGTCCAGTAGTGACTTGACCGTGGCATTAATGAAATACGTACCCTGATCGCTGGTCAAGCTCCGTGGGCAACCAAACCGGCTGATGATGTGTTCAAAAATGAACCGGGCAGCGGTCTCTACCGAGCAGTCGCGTACCGCTGCTGCCTCAGCCCACCGAGTGAGGTAATCCATGGCGGTAATGATGTACCAGGCCTTGGAGTGTCTGGCGACCGGGGCGATGGGACCTATGAAATCAACAGCCCACTTTTCGAACGGCCACAACACATGCACTGGGTGTAGCGGAAGCTCATCCCGGTGCGAAGGCCTTCCCGCCCGCTGGCAAACATCGCAGCGCTTCACATAGGCCTTATAGTCATCATGTACCGTCGGCCACCACAGGCCAGCTTGGAGCACCTTCCTTGCGGTGGGTTTCGCACCCACATGCCCTCCCGCAACACCACTGTGACATTCCCACATCACCGCTTCCCATTCGTGGTCAAGAACACATCTGCGCAACACCTCATCAAGGCCCAGTTTGTATAGCTGCCCCACGATCAATTGGTAGTTGGCCGCCCGGACAACCAGGTGGCGTTTCTAAAGCAAGGTATAATCCTGAGGGCATTGTCCCATGGTCAGATAAGTGGCAATTTCAGCCAGGTAATCTGGTACTGCTTTGACTCGGAAGAGGTCAGCATCCGGCAACTGATCGTCCAATGAGCCCTCATTCTCTCCCGTCTCCAACCTAGATAAATGATCGGGACCGACATTCAACCTGCCGGGCTTGACAATCACCTCAAACGTGAATTCCTGGAAAAGTAGAAGCCAGCGACAGATCCGTCCTTCCAACACAGGCTTATTCACCAGATACTTCAATGCAGAATGGTCCGTGAAGAATGTGAATTTGCCGCCCAGAAGATAGTGGCGGAACTTCTGGAGGGAGTACACCATCGCCAACGCCTCCCGCTCGGTCGTGGTGTAATTCTTCTCCGCATTCGATAACCGACGGCTGGCGAAGTATACGGGGTGGTCAACTGTCGTCTCCCCGGGTTGCGCCAATACAGCCCCAAGTGCAATACCGAACGCATCAATATGCACATGGAACTGCTTATCCCAGTCGGGATGAACAAGTATGGGTGCCGTCGCCAACTTCTCCTTCAAGGTGTCAAGTGCCTTCCTACACTCCGCCGTCCACTGGAACACCTCTGACTTCCGCAACAGTTTCTCCAAAGGGGCTGTAATCTTTGCGTAGTTGCGAATAAACCGCCTGTAATATCCTGTGTGCCCGAGCAGTGTCCGCAACTGCTTCACGGTCTCGGGGGCTTCCATGTGAACGATGACCGCGACCTTGGCGGGATCAACACAGACCCCTTGCTTGCACACCACATGGCCTAAGAGTGTGCCGAATGGAACTGCAAAAATACATTTCTTCAAGTTCAAGGAAATCTGCAGCTGACGACACCGATCAAACATAATATGCAACATGGAAGCGTGTTTCTTCAACAGGCTGTAGACGGTCCAGTCGTCCATGTAGACCTCCAGGAACTTGTGAATGTACTCTCGGAAAGTGGCAATGACAATCCGGGAAAACACAGCCGGTGTGTTCTTCAGACCAAACGGCATAACGTGATATGCGAATGATCCCCACTCAGTGGTGAATGTCGTCTTTGCTTTGTCTTCCTCGGCGATGCGCACCTGATGGTAACCCGAAAACCCATCAGTGAAGGAATAAGCTTCATTTCCCGCAACATGATCTAGAACTTCATCGCTAAAAGGAGTGGGAAACGGATCGTGGATGCAGGCATTGTTCAGGCTCCGGTAGTCTACACAGACACGGATCTCCGCTTTGTCCTTCTTGTTCTGGATGACAATGGGACTCACCCATTCTGCTTCTTCTACTGGGAAGATAAGACCTGCAGCCAGCATCTTGTCGATCTCCATCTTGACCTTTTCTTTGATACGTGGGTTCAGCCAGTAGGGTCGGTGCTTCACCGGCCTGGCCCCTGGTTTCAGCGCGATGCGCATTTCGCCCAGGTCCCCCTTGATCCCCTTCAGGTCCGCAACCGAGGACGGGAACAAATCTTCGTATTCCCGGAGGAGGCTGAAAATTTCTTTTGTCGTTTCCTCGTCCCAGTAATCTCCCACCGTTGCGAGCTTGGGTTTCTCGTCCGTTCCAATGTTCAGCTTCTTTGTCTTTAGTGGCTGTAAATGGACTCCTTCAGTCATCGGCTCTTCACTGATGCTCCGCTCGCCTTCCCTTTCGTCAAAATAGAGATGCCTGAGGTCCTCCAGACTATCGTCATCCGGATCGTCGTCAATCCGGTGGCAAACCAACTCGCGCCTGACCTCAGGTCGTGACACCACCGGGCCCCCATCAGGCTCGGGATGGCGGAAAAACAAGACCTCCTTGACTGCCTGTAGGGCCTGAGACTCCTGCGCCGTCTCCCCTTCAAACAAGAAGCACCGCACGAACTTGTCCGCGACGGCCTGCCAAGAGCAAGTGCCACGTTTTCGCTCTTCCTCCAGGTACCAGGCCTGGGGAATTGTACCCATGGAGTGGATAAACCTGTGGACCCACAGCTCCTCAGGGTACCGGGTGCTACGCCACTGTTCCTAGCAGGCCCGCAAATGGTGTCGCGGGTCGGAAGTTCCATGATACTTAAGCGTACTGCAGGGTCCTTCGTCCTCTTTAAAGAGTGCCCGCAGAGCATCCGCCACGCACTCCCATCACAATAGAGTGTTGCGGTGATTTTTCCACCACCGTGCCGACGTTGACTGCAAGGCCACATCCAAAAGTGGCATCCGGCTTTCAGCTGGGACCATGTCTTCCACCTTGGTAATAAAAGTATTGACTGCCCGCATGTTTGACAAGGTGGGATATCCGCGGATCTCAGTCCCTACCCATCGGACTTGGGCAATGGAGGCACATCTCCGCGTGGTGGTCTCATACCCCCCTTGCTGCCAGTCTTCCCAAGCGAGTTCAGATCCGAGCTCCGAGCTCTGCACACTCCGCCAACTGACAGAGCCAGTCGCGGTCGGGTTAATATAGTCGTCCCGCTTTCCTGCGGTCATCTGATAAAGGTGGTCCATCATCTGAGCATCCTCCCGATTGTCCACCGTTTCCGTATATCGCGGGCCCTGATACGGGTCGAGGGGCTGGGTGACCCGTACCTCCCCATCCTCAAAGATCATCAGCTCCTTTTTAAGGTCGATGATGGCGTAATTCTCAAAAGCCCAATCAATGCCGAGTAAGGCAGGATAGGGATCCTTGTCGCCCATGATATCAATAACCTCAAAATCGGTGTATGTCTTCACCCCCGCAACGTCGACCTCGACACCCTCGAGCCGGCCGATTGGCAAAATGCAATACTAGTTCGCCATCCTGAGTTGGATTGGTGAGTAGGCTAGCCATGGCCTTCCAAGAGCCTCCCATGTCTTTCGTGGCAGAATTTTGACGTCGGACCCCAAGTCCAACATGGTGTCACTGATTTGGAACCCTGTGACCTGCGTGTTAAGCCAGAATTCTTTGCATGTTCGTTGCTTGTTCCGCTTGACGCGCTGCACGTATTGAGGGCCAGCGTCCGCCGGATCTCTAAGTTTTGTGTGCCCCTGTAGTGCTCCGTCCAAAGCATGCTTGAGCTGCTGCCGCAGCGAAGCGTTGTCAACAATCCTGAGGAATAGCCGGAGCCAATCCTCGACCACAGTACCTACGACGTTCTGCGCACCAGATTCCGGCAGCATGGGCTCCTCCAAACCTCCCTTGTTCCGTAACTGGGCGAACGCCTCAACTGCCTCCTGGAAATACTTCTTCTGGACTTCGGGCCTGATCAACTTCTTCGGGGATGCCGGCCGAACCACTCGTGCTGGCTCCTTCCCGTGGGCATCCTCTCCAGTCTTCTTTCCGCCCCTTGTCACGATCGCGACGTTCTGCAAGTCTGGGGTTGCGGTCCCTCACGGCTCTGAGTTTATCAGATTCGCTCCCCTTTGCCTCGCCTGTTCTTCCCACTTCTTGATGAGCTCCGGACAGTCATCTGTGGCGTGGGCGTTTACTCGACATTGGGAACACTAGGGTCGCTGCGGGAGGGGACATTCTCGAGCCACGTGACCCTCCTGGTCACAGTTGTAACATTTTACCGGACCACGTCCACCTGTGCGGCCTCCCCGCATGCCGCCGCCTCTTCCCCTTGCAGCCTCGTTCACCCTGTAGGAGGGACGATCCAATCGATCTGCAAGGGCGTCGAGCACCCTGCACTACTCAGTGTTGTGAGTCGTGGAAATGCAAAATTCACAGTACACATTATTCAGGACCGTGGAGTACTTCTGCAATATCGGGCACATCCGAGGAGGATGCCCCAGCGTCCGGCAAATCTCGCAGTACTCTGTGGTGGAGGAACTCGGTTGAGGTGGGAACCCCGCGTAAGTCTGTTGCAGCTAATAGACTCCCTGCGAGTTCATCGCCGCGCCGCCACCAGGCGGTGGACCCCCCTGGATTTCCGCGACCGAGGGTCCTGCTCCTGCACCGCGCAACCGAGGACACTCGGTTGCGACGTGGCCCTCGACTAGGCAGTGAGTACACCAAACATTCGGTCGCGCTGGTCTCATTGGCTGAAGCTCCTTGAGCTTCTCAGTCAAGCTGGCAATCTGGTGTTGCAACCCTATCAAAGAAGGATCTTGCGGGGCCGCCCCCCCCGATATTCCTGGGGGTAGCCCGCCATGGCTTCAATCTTCATGGCCTGCTCCAAAGCGTCCTGCAGATTATCAATCTTCTGCTGAGTGAGAGGGGTTCGTGTCAAGGGAAGCAGAGCCTTGATGAACTAGTCCCTCTGGTGGTTTGGATCGATCAGGTAGCTGAGTTTCCCGATCGCGTCCTTGAATCGCCGCATCAACTCCCATGCGGTCTCACCTTCCTTCTGCTTAATTTCCCACAGCTCTGACAGGCCCTGCTGGTCTGTCTGGGGAAGCTTGAATTCGCGGACAAAATCCCGCTTCACGTCCGCGATTACGGGGTTAGGATGAGCCTCGGACCACTTGATAAACCATCACAGAGCCCTCTCTCTGAGCGTGGTTTGGAATTCTATTAACTTCCCTGCATCCGGCGTCTGGCGAGCCCTCCAGATGGCTTCGCACAGGTACCAGTGTTTCTCTACATCATCATTGCCCCAGCCAGAGAACTCTGGATACTGGGTGAAAGATCCAGCCATGTGTGCTTGCGGAGAATTGACCAGGATAAATCCTCCAGGTCCTGGTTGCGTAACGGTCCCACTAGGAAAAATACCACTACTAGTAACGCTGTTGTTACCGGACGTTACTGACGCTAATGAACTATTGTATGACTGACTCAATGCTTGTAACTGAATAAAAATATTACTTAAAGGTTGATACAGTACCAGGGGAAGTTCGGGATCCTGGCCATGCAGAAGGTGGGAAGTAGGGCTGCCTGGAGGGGTGGGTGCCGTCTGATCTTGAAACATCTGCTGCATCACGCCGTGCCATTCGTCATCGGAACTCTCTTCGGGCTGCATCTTTCCATTATCTTCGCTAGTCATTATCTCTCTTTCTCACGTCGCTGGGCTCCCATGCACCCACTGCACTTCCACCGCTGTCCCGTCTTCTTCCCGGGTATCCAAACCCATAGTTCCTGTCCTCTGAGGTGCCTCCTTCTGATTTTTCCTCTCGATCTCCCTTCTCTTCAAATCTCGCATTACCCTTCTTCGCCACCTATCGGCGATCTGTGCCCGCCGATGCGCACGTCGCTCCCGCAACTTGCATGCGGCCTCAACATCCATTCCCCACTCCCCACTTTCACATTCTACACAGCATCGGTCCCCTCAACCCTTCCCCCAGTACGGGAGGTTTACGCTTCCATACTCGGTTTGTGGAATTCAATCAACCCTTCGTCCACCATCAGAGCTTTGATCCACATCGGAATCTCCTTCAACAGCTTCCCTCTTAGCCCTGAGTGAAAAACAGCCTCGGCTTTCGAGAAGGATTGGTAGCACTCGGCAGCAAACTCCACAGTGTATCCTTCCAACGTGGTCCTTACCCAAAAATCCACTGCGCGGGTTAGTTCAGTGTCTACCCGATGCAGTGCCACCAGGTCTTCGTGCGCCCACCTGCGGTTTATCTTCCGCAAGCCTTCTTGGGGCAGCGTCGCTCGTAACCTCCGCAACCAATTGTAAAGGTCCGTAGGGAACCTTCCCCAGAAAATTTCGTACGTATCACTGGCTGAGTCAGAGAAAAGAACAAGCTCCTTGATCGCCGCCTCCTTTTTCTTGGTCAGCTCTGCTTGCTGAGCAATGAACTAGTCAAGATGATCATCCCACCATCGCCATATCTCTCCTTCAAAAATCCTCGATACCATGATCTAGGTGCCCTCAGAACATGCAGGTCCTGGCAATGGAACCATTTTTTGGCGAGAAGTAAGGTCTCGCGGACATACCCCAGTGCGTGGAGAGCTACGATATGCTATGCGTGGGTGAGGTATCACACTTGGAATGGATACGGTGGCGAGAGTCGGAGTCTACATGCGGACAAGACCCAGGTTCAAGAGCTGTGGCCAACAAAGGGGTCCAATGTAGTCTAGGAACACGCCGGCATTTTCACCCTGCTCCGGAGAGCAGTGAGTCTCACCCGAGGCGTGCCGCAACCACATGCAGAAGGGAATGAGATCAATGGCAAGGAACAAATTCGCAACTCATGAAGGACAGTGCATCGATTACATATACAGAGTTATATACGCAAGATCACTTAATAAGCATTCAGACATTTGCAAATAAAATTTTAAACCAGCATAAACACATTACAGGCACGTAAACATCTTATTGAGACAGCAACCTTCCATTGTATTAATCTCTTGGCCAAACACATGATTACATGGCATTCTCAATGATAGCTTACAAATCTGATACAGATAGATTTCGGAACAGAAAGGTAGAATAGAGAAGATGAGGAACCCTAGGAAGGTCATGCATGATTCTTCCGCAGTCGCTCTGTGCGTCTTTCCCTGTTATGAGCCTCGCAACCTCTCCAGCCCCTTTCTCTTCCAGCCGGGTGACTGTTATTTATTCACCCGCTCTCGCGACTATTAGTTCCTCTGTGTCTTTTCTTCAGCTCCTCCCAGCTTCTCTCCTGTTATCTGTGTGTTCCGCTTTCTGTCTTCTGCTGTGTGTTTTCTTCATCTGTACTTGTGCGTGTTCTATCTTCAGCTATCCCATGCTTCCGCGCCACCTTGGTAGCTCCGCGACTCCTGGTAGTTGCGGCGTGGTCGCGATTGCCATGTGTCTTCATGCCACAACTCAAAAAGGTCAAAATTCAAAATGTTCTAACCAAGATTTCAAAAATAATCAAAAACAAGGGCCCCAACGAGGATCGCAGAAAATTAATGACAGCTGCTATGTTCAACGACGCCAGAACACGTCTCTAGCCTAGACCTTCTAAATGTTATCGTTATGGTTCCAATGCTTTTTTAGGTAAATTGATGTAAATTTTAGGTTAATCTTGTTTATCAATTTGCCTTTCAAGGTTCACCGCGATGATGTGATGGAAATTCCTAAAATGAAAACTAAAATGATAAGAAAAAAATTTCAATTTTAGCTTTTTCAATGAAAATCCTAGCTACTAAGGGGAAAGAGAAATCAGTTTTGGGAGCAAACAACAAAGAGCACAAACTAATATGCAACTTTCCTAATTTGTTCCTATGCAAAACACACAATTCACTATATGCAAATGTAGGTTTTTCTTTTCATTTCCCTTAATGTGAATGCAAAAAGGAAACTATATGCATCAAATCAACAAAAAACAAACGCTTTCTTCTTTGAGAAACGATGAATTTAACACCAATTTCTATTTTAGGAAAAACGAAGAATGGAACTACAATTTTTCGTATAGGAAATGAAGAATTTAACGACAATTTCCTTTATGAAAACAAATGGATCTAATGCAGAAATAAAATACTTTGAATTTGATTTGTCAATGATAAAGAAAAACACTTAAAGAGACATTGAACAAACTTACTTTTCAAAAGAGGAAGAATCAGGCAAATTCACTGGTCTCTATGAGGTATCAGACAATTGAAAACACAACAAACAAAAGGCTGAGTATGATAGAAATGAAAAATTCAAAGGGAATTTGGTTGGATAAGGGGGAAACACAGTCTCTAAAGGGAGACAGTGTGTTGCAAAGCACCCCTGAGTGGGAGACAGTGATATGCAAAGCACTGTGTCTTGACCAACAGTGTGTTGGGCGCAGCAGAGATTCAAAATTCAAGCTACAGAACACACTTCTAATGCAATTCTTTGATTCACAAGTCTAATAACTAACAGTAGATGCTACTAGATGGATAAGTAGAGGCAAAAACACTAGGAATGATAAGGAAAAATCCCTAGCATAGTCGCCAATTTGTTATGCGGAATTATGGATTACGGATAAAACACGTTCCCTAAATGTGGTGCTATGCATTTAGAACAATAGATCAAATAATTTACAGACACTTTCTCTAAGAGTAAATAGACACACAGAAAGATAGAGGAACTTACTTGTGATCCAAGCGCTTCCTATTCTCCTTTTTTCGCTTTTGTTGTAGCTTCCAATCGAACTTTGATCACCAAACTAGTTCTTGCAAGTATAAACACTAAACATCAAAGAGATTGCAATATACAGATGACTATTTATCTTAATCATTTAAATCGATGAAACATGAAACATATATATCAGTTAAGAATCCATCATATGAAAAGTAGAAACATAAACCGATACATATAAGGGAAAATGAGCAGCAATCTTTATTAATGGATAAAAGGGGGAGGTTACAACCAGCGATTGATTTGATGTCACCAGCTCCATCATCATCCCAGCCTCATCACGATAAACATCTCACCAACAGCATATCACTCTTATCACACACTCAATTGAGAATCCAACAGCCTTTCTTTACCAAATTTCCTCTTGCCCTAGCACTAGGATATGTGCTCAATTTATAGGGCAACAGAAGGTATTTTCTCAATCAATGACTTTCTAATAATAGGCAAGAGATGTTCCCAAGATCAGAGGTGTTAGATGGACACATGGATTCGAAGTTGGACACATGTGGACTCTTCTAGGAGGCACTGACCATGTGGAGATTCCGGAACAATGAGAATTTCGCTCCCATTTGACCAACACACTCTTGAATGTCGGGAAGTGCTTTGCAAAGCACCCTTGAATGGAGGTAACTGAATATGAAAAGCAGTTAGTCCCTTGAGAGGCTGCATTGGTGAGCTCATAAGTGATATAACATATACTTCAAACCTTGGAAACCTTGCAATGGAAGTCAAGAATGGTTTGTTCTTGCCTTAGGGCATGTAGCAACTGAAATGATAGGGGATGATAGACCCTATTTCATTGGTCCTGGGGATGATGTCCAGTTTGACCAGGTCATTGGAAATGATGCCCAAATTTACCTATAACATATCTCGTAACATGGATACTACAGATGGAGCAATATTATGATCTCAATAATTTGAAAAACACACAAAAGGTACGCATTGCAACTTTATATTTCGAACAAAATACATTTGTATGGTATCGATGACTTTGCTCCCGAAAAAAAAATTTCGCTTGGTAAATTTTTAAGGAGGAAACGATAGCACATTATAAGGATACAAATAGAAACACATTCTTTAGCCAATTAATAAATCTCAAAAAAAAGGGTTCAGTGGTGGAGCACATTGAGGACTTCAAAAAATTGAACATAAGGGTAACGAATATTATAGAGGAACGTAGGATTGATATCTTCATAGATACTTTAAAGGATAACATGTAACATGAGGTTCACCTTTTGGAACCTGATTCATTAGAGAAGGCATTCAGGTTTGCAAGAAAAATTGAATCTAAAATTATGGCGACAAGTAAGCCTACCACTCACATCTATAAATATGGAAGTGTTTCTACTCCTAGACTTCCACAACCTACAAGATTGACACCACAACAATTGGAAGAAAAAGGAGCAAAAGGGATTTGCTATAGTTGTGATAGCTAATACACTAAAGGTCATAAGTGTGCTGAGAAGAAATTATTTTACATAGATTGTGAAGAGGAGTAAGAAAATGAACAAGAAAATTCAAAAGAAGAGAATATACACCAGGAACCAACCCTAAAGAAAGAAGAAATGATTCTAACCATATCCAGTAATGCATTGGCAGGAATTACCACTCCTCGAACTCTCAAGATAGAAGGACATATCAAGAATAAAAAGGTAATAGTGTTGATTGACTCGGGTAGTACCCATAATTTTATTCATTGTAAGGTAGCCAAGGAATTGAATTGCTTGCTATACCCAACACCAGAATGTCAAGTGATGGTTTCAAATGGAGGAACTATAAATTTCTCCATAAAATGCCATAAGATCAAGCTAACCATGGGGGAATATGTATTGAATATTCCAATGCTTTCCATTCCAATGGGAGGTGTTGATGTTGTACTAGGAGTACAATGGTTACAATATTTCGGGAGGATGTGTTTTAATTTTCAAGAATTTTTCTTGAAATTTTTTTTTTTGAAAGGAAAGGAATTTGAATTATGGGGTATTGCAGGGAAGCCGAGAAAGATAATAAGCTCTAATGTCATGAAAAATATTCTGAAGAAAGAACAACGAGGCGTAATTGCACAATTATGCTCACTAGAAGTTGCAACATCAAAATCATCTATTTCTCCAGATCTCCAAAAAGTTTTGAACAATCATTCCAAGGTGTTTGAAACTCCCAAAGGACTCCCACCTATTCATGATCATGATTATGTTATTCATTTGATTCTGGGAAGTTTTCCTCCAAACATTAGTCCTTACAGATATCCTTATGTCCAAAAGAGCGAAATTGAACGTATGATTGCAGAAATGTTAGAGGTTGGTGTAATTCAACCTAGTCAAAGTTCTTTCTCTGCTCCAGTAGTATTGGTGCACAAGAAGGATGGGTCATGGCGTATGTGTCCAGATTATAGTGAGCTCAATAAGCTCACTATTAAATATAAATTTCCCATTCCTGTGATTGATGAATGATTATATGAATTACATCGAGCAAATTATTTTACCAAGTTGGATCTTCGTTCAAGATATCATCAAATTAGAATGAAAAATGAAGATATTCCGAAAACAACATTTCGAACTCATGAGGGTCATTATGAATTTTTGGTCATGCCTTTTGGCCTTACCAATGCACCTTCTACATTTCAAGGATTGATGAATTCCATTTTCAAACCCTTCCTTAGAAAATTTGTGTTAGTAATTTTTGATGATATACTAATCTACAACAGGTCTTGGAAGGATCATGTTCAACATGTTGATAGGGTGCTCAAAGTATTGGAGGAGAAACAATTATATGAAAAACCTCCAAATGTTTCTTTAGAGTACAAGAGGTGGAATATTTGGGTCATATTGTATTTTAGGAGGGTGTTAAGGTAGACCCTAAAAAAATTAAAGCCATTAAGGAATGGAAAGTCCCCAAAACCATAAAGCATTTACGAGGATTTCTCGGGTTAACATGGTATTATTGCAAGTTTGTTAAGAATTATGGGAGAATAGCAATGCCTTTAACAACATTATTGAAGAAAGATGAATTTTCATGGACTCTTGAAGAAACTAAGGCCTTTGAACATATTAAATAGGCAATGTGCCTAGCACTGGTCTTAGCTACGCTAGACTTCACAAAAACCTTTATTGTGGAATGTGATGCCTCGAGAAGGAAGACCCATTGCTTTTGAAAGTCGTCCAATCAAAGGAATGTATTTACAGAAAGCTATTTATGAGAAGGAAATGTTGGCAATACTACATGCAATAAAGAAATGGTGAATTTACCTAATGGGAAGACACTTCAAGGTAAAAATTGATCATGATAGTCTTAAAAAAAAATTGCAACAAAGACTATCTTCAAAATAGCAACACAAATGGGTCACAAAGATATTGGGTTATGATTTTGAAATCATATACAAAAAAGGGAAGCTAAATGTTGTTGCAGATGCACTCTCAAGAAAAGATGAGGAGGTGGAAGCATTTCTTTGTGCCATTTCTATTATCCAACCAGATTGGATAACCGAAGCAAGGGAGGAATGGAAGAATGATGAAGAAGTATGGACACTCATTCAAAAGTTGTAGCAATATCCCAGTACATCTGATACATTTAGTTGGAAAAATGATTCCTTGTGGTACAAAGATCTCTTATATATTTGTAATAATTCCCAACTAAAACAAAATATTATTTTGGAATTTCACACCTCTCCCTTAGGAGGACACTCAAGATTTTTAAAAACTTACCATGGGGTGAAGAAATATTTTTTTTGGGATGGCCTTAAATTTGGTATTCAAAATTTTGTGGTAGAATGTTTGGTTTTCCAATAAAATAAAGTTGAGACAATTAAGACCCCAGGTCTTCTACAGCCCTTATCCATTCCAAGTCAACGTTGGGAGGAGGTTTCAATGGATTTTATCACATTTTTACCTAAGTCCAAAGGAAAGAGTGTCATCGTGGTGGTAATTGATAGACCTACCAAGTATGCACACTTTTTTGCATTATCTCGTCCATTTAAAGTAAGTACAATTTCTACTGCATTTATGGAAACAATTCAAAAGCTATATGGAAACCCAAATATTATTGTAAGCGACAAAGATCCCATTTTGGGTACTCAACTAGCTGATATTTCATCTTATCATCCTCAATCTGATAGGAAAACTAAGATAGTGAACAAATGTTTGGAAGGATATCTTCGTTGTTTTGTTTCTGATAAACAAACACAATGGGTCAAGTGGTTACCTATGGTTTAATGGTGGTCTAACACTTATTTCCATACTACAACAAAAATTACCCCATATATGGTTATGGATATCATTCACCGTCCATCACATCATCTTTAAGAGAAAATTCTAAGGTTCAAGTAGTGGAAGATCACATCGAGCATCAACAACAAGTTCTCCAACTCTTAAATGATAACCTAAATTTGGCACAAAATTGAATGAAACAACAGGCAGATCAACATCGCAGCGAGATAAGTTTTGATGTAGGAGACTAAGTATTCTTGTGGATACAAACATACAAACAAATTTCCCTCAATCAAGCTAAGAAGGATAATAAATTATCACCAGAGTACTATGGTCCTTACAAGGTGTTGCAAAAGATTAGTTCTATGGCATACAAATTGGAGCTTCCTGCTTCTTATCGAGTACACCCAGTTTTCCATTTTTCATGCTTAAAGAAGGTTATAGGACAAACTTAAAGTTCAAACAATATTTCCAGAACTTGATGAGGAAGGAAAAATCATATTAGAACCTAAAGTAGTCACGGAAACAAGAACTCGACAGCTAAGAAATCGATCAATTTCAGAGTATATCATCAAGTGAAAGAACTTACCCACTGAAGATTCCACATGGGAGGATGAGAAGCATCCAGAGCTACTCAAGGCTTGAGGACAACACTTTTTTGAAGGAGATGGACATGTTAGGTCCCTATATTACTAGTGTATTTGTTGGCGAGAAAGAAGGTCTTTGAGTAAGACCCAGGTTCAAGAGAGAGGCCAACAAGGTTTCCATAGTAGTTTAGCACAACGCCGACATTTTCACCCTACTCCAAAGAGAAGAGAGTCTCACCTGAGGCGTGTCGTGACCTTAGTAAGGTTAGGAACATATCAAATATCAATCGTTCACAGCTATAGAGCAAAACAAAAAGAACTAGGAACCGCAAACAAATTTAGCTACTTTGCACAAGATACTACTCATGAAGCATATTCAAGATGCAAAATTAAAATTTAAAATCGGGCAATATATTCACCATAACCAAATAATTAACATGGAACTCAGAACATCAAACACAGGAAGAAGTATCTTTCATTATCAATAGAAAACAGTTACATTACTCCTCATAGTTTATTACAAAAGGGCAGATTACAACAGTTACAAAACATAACATAACATAACATAACAGAGCTCTCCTGCGACTCTCTTCCTCAGCCCTCTACTAGACTAACCCCCCTATCTACGCTGACTGATTTCCTATTTGTTCCTTTTCCAACACGACTGTCAGTTTTTCCTCTTCTCTTGATTTTTTGTTTGCCACATCCCCTTGATCACTGGGAGTTCTGCTGCCTGTCCTTGTCGCTTATCCCTGTCATCTATGCCAGTTTTCTGCAACTACCACGCCACCTGTTCTCCAGCTCTCTGCAACCGTGATAGCTCCTTATCTACCGTGGTTTCACTCCGCCACCTGTTCTCTACAACTCAAAACCGTTTCATTTTCAAAACAAGGGCCCCAACAAGCCTCGACCACATGCTATTGACTCGTCCCGATTCAATCCTTTTCTGCTGCCTCGGTCTCTGTTGGTCTGTCTGCCTCTGTGGCTAGCCCTGTCTTCTCCGTTTCCTCTCCCTGTCCAAACAAGGGCCCCAACTCGAGAACCTTTTCTAACGCTAAATATTTGAGTTCGGTAAATTCGTTAATGGCCTATTTCCATTCCTTCATGAGTTGGTCTGTTTTTGTGGTAATTCGTTCAGCTTTCGTTTCTCCTGCAACGGCCGACAGTTTGCTAAATACTTCTTTAATTTTGATTTCGGCCTCAGTGGCCATTTGTTTTATTTATTCTGTAGCATGCTTTACTAGTTGTCTCAGTTCTCGGAGGACCTGCTTGGTGGCAACAGAATGCTCTTCGATCTTTTGTATTGTGGTCTCCAGTTCCTCTGCCTGATTATACAACTAGTTAATGCCGACAGGATCTGTGGCCTCCTTTATTTCTCGTGAAAATTTCTGTAGTTGTGTCGTGATTGGTTGGGCCTTCATAGTTAATGAGGTTGAACACTCATGGGTTTTCACTGTATTCCAGGGTTTTATTCTGCTATTTTATTTTTGTTGACCTTTTAGGCATATATGACAGCAGGATCTGGTAACACCGGTCTGGTTGCTAGCGCTTCCTTTTGCTATTGATTCTCCTTACTAAGATTCGCACAAGCTATATTCACGTGGATAGACCATTAGACTATAGTGCAAGCCGTTATGTCCCCTGGTGTCTTGTCATCCTGAGCCATTACTATTGGCCAGAGATCCTTGAAAATATTTGTCACCTTCTCTAGTTGTTCTGCAGACTGTCCTTTTCTCCTTTTAACTGGTCGCGCTCTTCAGTAAGCGCATTGATTTGCAGTTGTTGCTATTCGAACCTCTATTGGAGGTCGTTGTGTAGTCCTTATTCCTATTGTGCTGCACGCTGGATGAAATTGTACAATTGTTATGTGCCCCGAATCTGCATACTCTCAGCCCCAGACATATCGTGGTTTGTCGGTCTCTCTTTGAGTGGTTGACCGTTGGCTATTGTTCTGGCTGAGTGCTCAGGTGGTGACGTTGGTTGGTTATGTTGAGGTAGCTGATTCCCTGGGTCATTCATGCTTGTGGTTCGATGAACCTGTTGTAGTATCAAATTTTCTTGTTGAAAAGGGTTCAGCTCCTTGGGCGAGGGCGTTGTATCTGCAATAAAATACCCCCTGCGAACTAATAGGTCCTGGAAAGTGTTCTATCCAACCAGAGGTTGGTTAACTTGTGGTAACATAGTCGTACTTGAGTGAATTTCTGACTTGTTGTCTCCATTTGTTTTGATTTTTGTCTTGACTGGGTCTGAAATGGTTGTTGATGTGGATGGAGTGTGGGTGGAATGATCTTTGGAAGTGAATGATGTGTGAGGCGATGAATGGTGAGTGCGAGGTGAAGAGGTATGGGTGTGAGGTGGAGATGAAATTTGAACATTCAAAACTGAGAATGGATTGAACACAGGTAGCTCAGAGGTTACCTAGGGGGCCACCTTTGGCTCCTCTTGAATTGGTGCTCCTGTATCCATAGGTTCCGTGTGATCTTCCTCAGTGAGATCAACTATTTTCCTAGGCACCATGACTCTTGCTTTCTTGGCCTTAGGGGAAGCCACTGGTGGTTTAGGTGCCTTGCTTTTTTGGATTGGGACTATTGTGGTTGCTAGGGGTGAATTAAACAAGGTGGAAAATAGGGCAATGATTATGGGTGTAACTATGGAAGGTGGTGCAGAACTTGAGGCCTGAAACTCTAAAAAAGTAAGAAACACAGGGGAAGCACTAATGAGAGTTTGCATTAACCGATTGAAGCCTTTTACTCCTGTGTCCAGCTCCTCTAGTATGCGTGTTAGCTGCAGTTGAGACACTCTGCTCAGAGTCTCATCCGGTGTCTCCCCTAGTAGGGGTTTTGGCAGCATGCCCTCGAATGAGTAGTGTTGTATTCCGCTTCTGATCTCCATTCCCACCCCTGGCCACGAACATACTTCAGTGTGGAATATTTTTCGTCTACTTGAAACTTCAACGGTCTCATTTTAACATTGTTTCATCCACACAGGTGGGCCTAATGTAGGTCTGTTTGTGAGTGACTCCGAACCATATCTGAGAGGAATATTTGTCCAGCAGACTCCTTGGCACCCTTTGATGCCTTGCCACTATATCCACCATCTGCATGTACCAGTAGGTGAATGCCTCTTCATTTACCTCCTTGGTGTTGGGGTCCCCCGAGATCTTCCAAGGCGTAAAATTCATTTCCATCGGCTAACCACTTGTGATTTTCGCGAGTTGTCTCACCCCCGGGTGAGTCCATTTCCACATTGCAAATGCCATGATGAGGTAGTCGTAGATGAACCCAATGGCTCTCTTATATTTATCTTCGCAGGTTTTGAACAATTCATTCAGCAAAAATGTACACCAATTCAGCTGGGTTCCCTGGAGGCAGTGTTCCGCAAATGAAATGGTGTTGAGTGTACATTTTCCCTTCGTGTAGTGCCTCATGGTCTTGCCTGCAATCAGGTAACAATAAAATTTAACTGTTGGGATATTTATGAGGTCTATCTTTGCCCCCTTCTCTCCTCTTTTAGTGTCGTATTTCTTATAATAATCACAATCTCCCGCCTTCTTTTCTCTCTTCGAGACTGTCTGGAACGTTGTGGAGACATCCCTTCCTTCTGCTGATAATCTCGTCAGCCTATGAATATATTTTGCATGCATTGGTATCTCCCTCCCTAGCCATAATGACCTGTTCTAGAGTCTGCTGAGCAGGAATTTCGTACACTGCATTGCTGCTCCTGTGGTTCTGAACACTGGGAGGTTCCTGAGGTTCAGTATGGTCGACTGCCAGATACCTATGAACTCTGGGTTCAATCTTGCTACTTCCTTTCCTCCTTCCGTAGCATAATTTTCTATGTAAACCTACCTCTTCATTGCCGGAAACTAGTAGGAATCTGTGAATTCTATGTCGATCAATGACGCATTGTCATACTTTCCCACTAGCGATTCCATTCTCTGAATTCTCTCGTCGAGCTCAGGCTCGACGACTGCTGGTGCTACCTTGGTCATCTTTGATCTTCTTTTGTACACTTGCAGTGTTGCCCCTACTCTTTCTCGATAAATTCCTGCTACTGGATTCTCCCTTTGGGCTTCTTCTTATGAGATTTCATTTGCTGTTGTTGTTGTTTCTTGTTCTAACTCGTAATTCTCTAGCATTCTCGTGCTTTCTTCTTTCATGCGAGTTAAGTAATTTAACCGACACGAATGAGGCTGATAAGACCTCATAACTAGTTAATTTTTTTTGCTTCCCCCGTGGCTATAATCGTGCGATTATTTACTGTGATGAGGTGTGTTCTGACATGGCTGATTGTGACTTCGGGATTTGGGCAGAAGTGATGGGTAATGATTATGGCCTAATATGGAAAATTTATTACGGTATGGATGTTACTAATTATGGCAGTTAATTCTCAAATCCAGGTAATCCTACGGACTGACATGGGTATGATGGGTCATGATGATGGAATGATGTTTGAAATGTTTGGCTTCCTGACATGGATGACATGCTGGACACTACCCTCTCCCCGACCAAAATTTTTTGCGATGCGGTCTCTGCATTGCAACAGTGAGTTTCCTCTGTTATTTGCAGTTTTTTCTTTATTGAGATTCCTATCTATTCTCTTCTCGGGTGCGAGAGAGTTATTGACTCTCCCTACTCTATTCTACCCTACTGACTCCTCTTGGTTACGAGAGTTATTTGAAAAGGAAATAGTGAAACTTATTCATGATAAGGCTTCAGGCGTGCGCCATTCACCCATCCTAGTAACACTTGTCCGTCCAGTTGTGCTAACAGAACTGCTCTTGAATCTCGGGTTTCAATTACATGGTACGGTCCCAGCCAATGCATTCTGAGCTTACCTGGGAACTTTTGGAACTTACTGTCATACAGTAAAACTTTTCCTCTGACCGTAAACGTTTTGTTTGATATGACGATCATGCCGAGCTTTCTGTCTGTGTTTTTGGACTATCTGATGAAATTCCACTAGAAACATGCCCTCTTCAAGTTCTTGTAGTTCATGTAGGCACTCCTTCAATGAGTCTTCCTTTGTTAAATGTAGTGTTGAAGTGATTAGCAGGCTCGGTATGATAAATTCAGCAGGTACCACCGCTTCCCTCCCATACACCAGCTGGAAAGGAGTCCGGTTGTTCAGTATTTTCACAGTTGTCCTGTATGCCCATAATGTTACTAGTATGCGCTCATCCCAGTCATCTCGATTAGCATTGAAAATATTTGTTAGTCCCTTTTCAAGAATCTTATTAAATGCTTCAACTATTCCATTCGCCTGAGGATGGTACAGACTGCTCTTATGATGTTGTACCATAAATTTTTCTAACAGAGATTTGATTGTTGCATTGATAAAGTGTGTACCTTGATCACTAGTTAGACTTCTAGGGCAGCCAAATCTGCTAATGATATTTTCAAAAATGAACCTAGATGTTGTTTCTGGAGTGAAATCCCTCACTGGTACTGCTTCTTCCCATCTGGTAAGATAATATGTTGCGGTAATTATGTACCTTTCCTGTGAATGTCTTGTGACAGGTGCTATTGGTCCTATAAAATCAACGGCCCACTTCTCAAATGGCTGCAATGCTTGTACAGGGTGAAGTGGTAGTTCATCTTTGTGTGATGGAAGTCTCGTTCTTTGGTAGACGTCACATCTCTTTACAAATGTTTTACTGTCCTTGTGTACTGTGGACCACCATAAGCCTGCTTGTAATATCTTTCTTGCGGTGGGTTTTGTGCCGATGTGTCCTCTCGCAACTCCACAATGACACTCCCACAGTATATCCTCCCTTTCATGGTCCATGATACATCTCCGCAAGACTTGGTCTAATCCCATCTTATACAGTTGTCCCTCTATTAACTGATATTCGGCTACCTTTACCACAATATGTCTTCTCTGAGTCACTGTATATTTAGTCGGGCACTGTCCTGTTTCCAAATAGATTGCTATCTGATCTAGATAGTCCGGGATGGCTTCTACTCTAAAGAGATCAGCGTTCGGCAACTGATCATCTAGGGACCCTCCATTTTCTAGATTTTCTAGCCTTGATAAATGGTTAGGACCCACATTCAGTCTTCCTAGTTTCACTATCACATCAAAGGTGAACTCCTGGAATAGTAAGAGCCATCTACAGATCCTTTCTTCAAGGACCAGTTTGTTAACTAGGTACTTCAATGTTGAATGGTCCGTGAATAATTTGAACGTACCTCCTAATAGATAATGGAGAAACTTCTGAAGGGAATACACCATTTCTAAAGCTTCATGATCTGTTTTTGTGTAGTTCCTTTCGGCTGTTGATAACTTCCTGCTTGCAAAGTAAACTGGGTGATCAACTGAAGTTTCTCCTGGTTGAGCCAGAACTGCTTCTAATGCAATGATGGAGGCATCAATATGGCCATGGAATTTCTTGTCGCAATTAGGATGAATTAGTATGGGTGCACTTGCCAATTTTTATTTTAGTGTATTGAGGGCAGTATTACAGTCAATTTTCCAAACGAATTGCTCTAATTTCCGCAATAGCTTTTCCAATGGGGTTGTTATCTTTGCATAGTTTCAAATGAATATTCTGTAGTACCGGTTATGGCCTAGCAGTGATCTCAACTGCTTCACGGTTTTTGGTGCCTCTAAGTTGATTATAACTGCCACTTTTGTTGGGTCCACACAAACACCTTATTTACAAACAACATTTCCTAGCAGCATCCCAAAAGGTATTGCAAATATGCACTTCTTAAGATTGAGTGAAATTTGGAGTTTTCTGCATCTTTCAAACACTATCCTTAACAAAGTTGCATGATTCTTCAATAGACTGTAAATTTTCCAGTCATCCATATAAACCTTAAGTAATTTATGGATGTATTCCCGAAATGCTTCTATCACGGTCCATGAAAATACTGTCGGTGCATTTTTCAACCCAAAGGGAATTACATGATATGCAAACGAACCCCATTCAGTTGTGAAAGTTTTTTTATTCTTATCTTCTTCAACTATCCTCACTTGATGGTATCCTGAAAATCCATCTGTAAATGAATAAGCTTCATTCCCTGCCACATTGTCGAGCACCTCATCACTGAATGGAGTGGGCAATGGATCATGTATGCATGCATTGTTGAGGCTCTTGTAGTCAACACATACTCGAATCTAAAACTTTTCCTTTTTACTTTGTATGACTATAGGACTTACCCACTCTGCTTCTTCCACCAGAAAAATCAACCCTGCTTTCAGCATTTTATCAATCTTTGCCTTAACTTTCTCTTTCACTCTTGGATTCAGATGGTACAGTATATGCTTTACTAGTCTTGCGTCGAGTTTCAAAACTATTCGCATTTCCCCCATGTCTCCTTTTATTCCTTTTAGCTCTGCTACTGAGGATGGGAGTAAATATTCATATTCCTATAGAAGATTAAATATATCCTTAGTCGTTTCTGCATCCCAGTAGTCACCAATTGACGCAATTTTGGGATTTTCTAGTGTTTTGATGTTCAGCTTCTTAGTCTTCAATGGTAGCAGATGGATCCCCTCTGTTGTAGGTTCTTCTTGTATATGTCGCTCCCCTTCCTTTTCTTCAAAATATAAGTGTCTAAGGTTTTCTAGATCATCATCATCCATTTCACTGTCTATCTTTTTGCATGCTAATAACTGTTGGATACTCTATTTCGAGAGTGGTTGTTCTTCATCTTCCTGAATTTCTGGAAATAATAGTACTCTCTTGATGGCCTGTAGCACCCGTGTGACAGGTTTTGTTTCTCCTTCAAAGGAAAATCATTGCGTAAACTTATCTGCAACTGCTTGCCAGGTTTCGGTTCCTCTTTTCTTCTCTTCAGTTAAGTACCAAGCTTGTGGAACTGAATCTAGTGAATGTATAAAATTTGTGCATCCACATATTTTGCGGGTACCCTACTTTTTTCCATTAGTACTCACAATGTTGTAAATGTTTCATGGGATCAGAATCCCCTTGGTATTTTTCATTGAATTTTGGTCCTTCATTTTCTTTGAATCTAGCTCTTAACGTTGCTGCAACCTCCTCCCATCACAACAGAGAGTTGCAATGGTTGCTTTACCACCTTGCTAACGCGGATTGTAGAGCCACATCCATGAGCGGGACTCTATGTTCCACTGGTACTTTATCCTCTATTTTTTCAATAAATGTATTTACAACATTCATATTTGATAAAGTCGGATATCCTCTTACCTCCGTTCCGATCCAGTTGACTCTTCGGATGTTAGCACATCTTCTTGTGTTGGTCTCGTATCCTCCCTGCGGCCAATCATCCCAGGCTATTTCTGAGCCCAAGTCTGAGCTTTGAAAACTTCTCCATCTTACAGTCACCCCCCCGCCCCCCGTTATTCGGTTGATGTATTCTTCTCTTTTTCTTGTTGTCATATGATAAAGATGATCGAGAAGTTGAGCATCCTCTATGTTGTCAACAGTTTCTGTATATCGGGGTCCTTGACATGGGTCAAGGGGCTAAGTGACCCTGACTTCCCCATCTTCAAATATCATCAGTTCCATTTTCAAATCAATCATTGCATAGAGTCTCAAAAGCCCAATCTATCCCCAATATCCCCCGTAATGTCTATCACCTCAAATTTTGTGTATGTATTTACCCCCGCAACATAGACTTCAACTTCTTCCAGCCTGCCGATAGGCACAATGCAGTACTAGTTTGCCATGCGGAGCTGGATTGGTGAGTATGTTAGCTTTGGTCTCCCTAATGCTTCCCATGTCTTCCTTGGCAGAATGTTGACATCTGACCCTAGGTCAAGCATGGTGTCCTTGATTTGCAATCCCGCGACTTGAGTATTTACATGGAACTCCTTTCATGTTCTTCTCTTGTTTCTTTTGATTCTTCGTATGTATTTCTATGTTGAATCATTTGACTCCTCTGGTTCTGTGATTTCCTGCACCACCATCTCCAGATTTTGTTTCAGTTGCTCCAGCATTGGTGCATTGGTTACAATTTTAAAAATAGCCGAAACCATTCTTCAATCATTGTGCTTGTATTAATATGCTTCTCCTTTTCTAAAGTCGGATGTGGTAACTCAATGCCTCTACTCCCCCCAAGTTGGGAAAATGTTTCCACTGGTTCTTTAAAATATTGCTTCTGTCTATCTGGCCTGAAAACTGGCTTTGGAGATGCTAGCTTTATCAGTTTATTGGGTCTAAATTCTGTGCATATTCCCCTATTCTATTTCCACCCCATGTTACTATGGCTACATTTTGCATAGCCTGAGCCTCTACTATTCTTGGCTCTGCATTCACCAGATTTGCTCCTCTTTGTTTGGCTCTTTCGTCCCATCTCTTAATTAACTCTAGGCAGTCTTCAGTTGCATGCATATTGACTCTGCATTGAGAGCACGATGGTCTTCTCAGAAGTGGAAATTGCCTGGCTACGTGGCCTTCTTGGTCACAATTGTAACATCTTACTGGACCTCTTCCTCCAGCTCTCCTCCTCTCATTCCTCCTCCTCGTCCCCTGGGAGCCTCATTCACTCTATACGATGGCCTGTCCAATCGTTCTGCCAATGCATCCAGGGCTCTACACTGCTTTGTATTGTGTGTTGTGGAAGCACGAAACTCACAATATATGTTTTTTCGAATGTTGGAGTGTTTTTGAAAAATTGGGCATAGGCATGGTGGATGACCAATAATTTTGCACATTTCGTAGTATTCAATTACAGCTTGATTTTGTTGTGCAGGGAACCCTGGTAAATGGGGTTGCGGGGATATAGCCCTTGAGTGTTTATCTGCACAACTCCCCCTACTGGTGGATTCCCTTGTGTCCCTGCTGCTAAAGCTCCCGTATTATGTCCTCACAACCTCGGACATTCAGTGACCATGTGTCCCTCCATCAGACAATGTGTACACCACACATTGGGTCTTGCAAATTGTATTGGCTAAATATCCTTCAATTTTTCCATTAGACTAGCTATCTGATGTTGTAACCCCAAAATGGAAGGGCCTTGAGCTGGTGCTCCTCCTTTTAATTCCTGCAGATACCCCACCATAGCCTCTTTTATCACTCTAGTAAATTTTCTATCAGAAATATTTAAAACTTTGTAATTTACTAGAGGTAACCACAAACCTACTTTTGAAATCTAGAATCTAGCCCTCCTAAATTTCAGAGAGGGATCTCTCTTTACGATTTAATTTTGTTTTGGATTAAATTTTAGGCTAGGTATGATTGGGCACTTGGTTTTTTTTGGAAATTTTGGTGGAAAATAATATTAATTGAAGACAAATTAAAGAGGGATCTACTAGTCCATTGGGCTATGGAATCAAGATGTAGCAAGAAAAACTGGAAGTCAAAGCCAAAAGGATGCTAATGTACTCAAGGTAAGGTAGATAATCCTCAAAGATTTGAATAGTTTGATTGGATGGGATGGCTTGCTTTCGGGATAAAGGGCAGTGAAGGATCCTTCGATTTGGAAATAAGAGGAAGGAGGAAAAGGTCAAACGGGACTAGGAGCAATTAAGAATTCCTAAGTCTGGAAATCAGCAGAAAACATTGAAATGATCAAGTAGTTAAGACAGGGAGTTTTTTACACTTATCCTGAAATAATATTCCTAATTAATCATTCAATTTGAACACATATATGAAATTGAATGAAACTTCAAGAGAGGAAATAATGACAGTAAGAAATCACTTTACTCATTAGCTTATCGCATGAATCCTGAGTTATGAAGTCCAATTGGCAATTGCCCAGTCTGTTGATATGCAGTCAACACATGAGAGCCTCCAATGTATCAGAAAAAAATCTATAGTAATCTTAGAAATTTTATTCCACACTGAATACTTCAAAGAGTGAATTATTTATACAAATTCTAAACTAAAATATCTTGAAAAATATCAAGATTGGTTTACAAAATATCTCAAACTGTTTTACATAAATAGAACTTAATAAAAGGACACTCAAAACTAATGAACCTTTTTGGCACTATAGTCATGGATATATGATGACTAAGAAGAGAATTTGAATTTGACCTCAACTCTTAGTTGATGATGAGGCATCCAAGTCACTAACTGTTTCCTTTCTTTGTGCATTCTACTCCAGCAATTTTGCAAACTTGGGGTCCAATGATATCTTTTTATTTCTCAATCCGGAATAGATATGTAAAAAATGAAAGATTTTATTGTATATAAATATGGTGGTGAGATAAACCTCTTTCAGTTCCCTAAAATTATGCTCCAGTTGTCCACAATAGGCTCTGCAAAAAGATGTGTAAAACAGAGTTTTACAGAGTCTGCAAAATAGGCTGTAAATATGCACATGTATCTTCTGTTCTGTAATACCTGTGCAAAAAGTAAGATATGTTTTTTTAGATAGGGCTCTTAGGAAAAAAAAAACCTCCTTCAGTTTTGTAAGATGTATTTCTGATTGGCCAAAATCTTCTCTGCAAAATGATGACTTAACAGGAATTTTCTGCAAAAAGTGCTTTAAAATATTGTTTAATATCTCCAAACCCATAATGGTTGTTAGAAAAGTGAGAGAGGTTTTGTAGTTGAACATCTTAGGAACATAAACCTTCTTTAGTTTTGCAAAATTCATCTTGGATTGGTCACAATAATTTCTACAAAACAATGACTTAAACATGAAATTTCTGCAAAAATGTTCCTTCTTGTGGGTTACCAATTTTGTTCTGTAACTTTGTTTTAACCTTCACTCTGACTTTTACCTGATACACTTTAATTGCCTCTTTTTCACTATTATGTTTTCACTGTCACTGTGAAATATTATTTCACTTTTACCACTTATTGTGCAAATTTCATCATTATGATTTCTCTCTGACTTGATTTTATTCTTTCTTTGTATACAAACTGTTTTTTGAATGAAGCTTTTTATTTAAAATCTGAGAATCTGGAGCAAACAATTTTGTCAACTAGTATTGAAATTGTTGGCCCAATTTCTTTTTCTCATAGTAACCTGTAAAAATCAAACAATTTGTTAATGAAATCTTGGCTGTAGGGAGGTGGTTGAAGGCTCTTGAAATACCTGTGGAATGAGATCAGTCTGTGGAGGTTTAACTCTGCTTTTTAGGCATTTTTAGGTTTACTTCTGCAAGTTTAAACTGTTTGCAAGAATATTTCATTTTAATAGAGGGATCCTTGAGCAAATTTGGTTAAGGATAATTTATTTTGGGTTTTTTGCTCAGTTAGGTTCTATGAGAGATGGAAACTGGGTTAACACAGGAAACAAGGTTTCCTGAATGGTTTAAATTGTAAAAAGGGAGCTGTTTAATAGATCTGTAAGCTTTAAAATCCTTTTGTGTTTCGGAATTGATCTTCAGAAGTCGTAAGCGGATGATTGGCTTTAAAAGGTTCTCAGAGAAAATTAGGTTTCCTGGAAAAAAATTGGCCAGGTTTTGGCCTGTTTTTGGCCAATTTGCACTGTTAATTCTTCTATTTAATAGTTTGTCTTCTAATGGAAGGTTTCGAATTGACTGTGCAGGATGGTAATTTAATGAAAAATACCTTAGATTGTAGGTATTTTGATGCTTTTAAAAGGGTTTATGAATCTTCTGGTTATTCCTGTGGATGGATCTGGATCGTTGATGCAAAGAATGGCTTTAATGTTCTTCAGATAGGAAAACAGTGGTCTAATTTGTCTTTGGGACAAGAAATTAACAAACAGGGGCTTATGGCTCTTTACACAGTCGGGAAGAATTTTCTTTTAACAATCGGGAGCGAAAATAACAGTGGAAAATAATGAAACAAAGGTTTAAACTTATGATATAAACTTTTATTACTCACCATAAATGCGAGTCATATCATCAGCGAGAATGGGTTTTGATTTTTCGAATGCAAAAAACCATTAATGGGTTTCGCGTTGGCATAGAATGGTAATTTGTTTTGTGCAAAATGGATGCGACACAATCAAAAGGTGCCACGTCGTATGGGGTGATTTCACTAAAACTACTTTTTTTGCGTTACTTTTAGTTTTTGGCAAACGTTTGTTTTTCGGGCGTGAAATGCATCCTCGATCGTTAGATCAGAAGGTTGGAGCGAACAGCCAAGATGTATTGGGAAGCTGCGGGGGA
The DNA here is from genome assembly GCA_034641835.2 of Pinus albicaulis. Lineage (NCBI taxonomy): Eukaryota > Viridiplantae > Streptophyta > Pinopsida > Pinales > Pinaceae > Pinus > Pinus albicaulis. The sequence continues at coordinate 76,451,542 of CM076582.1, forward strand.
AAGGTAAGGTGGGACCGGGCGACATATGTGATGGCGGATAACTATAAAACCTTTGTAATATATGATTTATAACAAAGTTTTAATACATGAAAGTTATGTTTATGCGGGGTTAAAACCTTGGGTTAACTTTATATAAAGCATGAGGCTTTACATAAAGGGAATGATTAAAAAGGTAAAGGTTTTTGTAGTGTGATTTCACACTTTAACCTTGGGTTAAGTTGGGGAAGGGTAATAAGTGAATTACAAAGACGCGGGGACATCGCCTTTACAAAAACTTAGGCTTAAAATGATATAGTCGAAGTAGTATTTTTTCCGCTTTAGACATGTAAAATATGTATAAAGTGCTTTTTTATTTTATTTGTATTATATAGTTATAGACTATGGAGATGTCTATTCACTATAGGGGGCGGGGTATTTGAATAGGGTTAGTTTTTAGACCAAAGGGAGTGTAATTGGGGTTTTAATTCACCATGTGGATAATATTCTTTGGTCAAAAAATCTTATAATAGTGGGTTTAGGGAATAATTAGATAAAAGGAGTTATAATACTTAGGATAAGGTGTATTTATAAGGATTTAATAAGTTAATTAGAATTCAATGTGACTATGGATAATGAAATACACCAAAAATACGATTACATGACTAAGTAAAGTGAAAATATCAAAGCAAAGCTTTTATCATTTATAATTTCACCACTTTTAACTTAGGATATAATGTTTTTGAGGGTTTTTATGATTTTATGCATGAAGGAGATTAGTCAAAAGGGGATTTTATCCTTCATTAAGTAAAAAAGGTCTTTACTTATGAAATTGAATAATGATGAGTGCATGAGAGATAATTAGGGATTAATATAGAAATTCAACATTTTTAACTTATCAGTTATTGAGCCTTGGGTCCGGTCCGAACAGAAGTCAGAGAAATGCTCTGAGCCTCTTTAACTAGAAGTCTAGAATGCAGAATAACTATAGGGGAGAGGAAATTAGTGATTGTTGGCGGGTGACAAATATTACAATGATTTTCCCACTTCTTTCTACCTACCCAACATAACTCTAACATTTTTTCTTCCTTTTTGCAGGTGCATTTGAGCTAGCAACTTTAAAACATTTTATTCTTTTGAAAGCAATAAAAACTATCTAACTCTACCTTGTTTCATCTGAGGGCTCAGATTAAACTCATGAGCTCCTCTTTATTCTCTACCTAACTATTGATTAGTCAAGATTAAACTATCTGACTAATCTTTATTCACTATCTATGACATGTAAATTAGAAACATGACAAGTCAAGATTGAACACTTTAACTCATCATGGATTATGGCATTTATTGACACTCTGCCATAATCATCTACAAAAGTAAAAAGTAGTGGCATTTGGACTTGCACACTTTCATGTTTTATTTCTTTCTTTTTTCTTTTTGGGGTATATTATTTTTTCTAAGTCCTTTGATATTTCTTTTAGGACTTTTACCCTCTTTTTGATTTTTGATTTTTTTATTTTTTTACAAAATATGGGAAAACAACTTGCAGAAAGCAAGGTATGTACATATTTACAAAAATTATCCAAGTCAATTCCAAATTATGAATCCTATACTTATAGGACCTTAACAACCTCTATCTTCATAGCTTGCTCCAATGCATCTTGTAATGTATCAATCTTTTGTTGCGTTAGGGGAATTCTCGTCAATGGAAGAAGGGCCTTGATAAACCAATCTCTTTGATTATTCGGATCAATTGGGTAACTCGATTTTCCAATCGCATCCTTGAACCTTTTCATCAGATCCCATGCAGTTTCACCTTCTCGTTGTTTAATCTCCCACATCTCTGATAAACCCTGCTGATCTGTCTGAGGTAGCTTAAATTCTTTGACAAATTCTTTCTTTACATCATCTATAGTTGGGTTTGGATGAGCTTCATACCATTTAATGAACCAGCAAAGATCTCTCTCTCTGAGATTTGTTTGGAACTCGATCAACTTAACCGCCTCTAGTGTCTGTCGAGCCTTCCATATGGCTTCGCAGAGATACCAGTGCTGCTCCACATCATCATTACCCCTCCCAGAGAACTCTGGGTATCGGGTAAATGATCTCGCCATATTTCTTTGTGTGAGTGATACTAGAATAAAACCCCTATTCCCTGGCTATGAAATTTTATTACTAGCACTATTGTTAGTAGATATTGTTGTTGTAGACTGAACACTATTCAACTTGCTAAACTCTCGTAACTTAACAAAAATTTCACCTAGTGGTTGATAGAGTACCAGGGGAAGGTCGGGACTAGAGCTACTTGAAATTTGGGGAATAGAGTTACCTTGAATGATGGGTGTTGGCACCTCTCGGAATAGCTGCTCCATCGCAACATGCAACTCCACATCGGACGTCTCCTTGGGGCGCGCGTCCTCGTCGTCAGACTTTTCTCCCTTTTCTCTTTGGTCTGGGCTCCTATACACTTTCCTGAATTCCTTTATGGTCCCTCCTATTCCTTTGGATCCTAACTAACCTTCCATCTCCTTTGTCATCTGCGGCGCCTTCTCCTTGTCTTGTCGACTACTTTCCTGCTTCTCTAACTCCTTAATCGCCCTTTCCCTCCACTTCTCAATAATCTGCGCCCTCCGATGTGCTCGTCGCTCTCTCAACCTACTGGAGGTCTCGCCATCCATATCCCTATTCCCATTCCAACTTACTTGTAGCATCTCTCCCTTAGCTCCTTCCCCCAGTACTGGAGGTTTAAGTCTCCATCTCAGATTTTTGAAATTCCATCAATCCCTCATCTATCATTAATACTTTTATCCTCAAAGGAATTTCCTTCAACAACTCTCCCCACAATCTGGATCTAAATACGTCCTCTTCTTTTCAGAAGGACCGGTAACACTCAGTCGCGAATTCCACTATATATCCTTCCAAGGTAGATTGAACCCAAAAATCTACAGCTTGGGTCAAATCGGTATCTAACCGATGGAGTGCTACCAGATCCACGTGCAACCACTTGCGACAAATCTTACGTGACCTTACTTGGACTGTCTTGACTTGTAGTCTTCGCAACCAATTATAGAGTTCCTCTCGAAACTTTCCCCAGAAAATTTCGTAGAGGTCACTCGCAGATTCAGAGAACAGAACCCGATCCTTAACAGTTTTCTCCCTCTGTTGCCTCAACTCACCTTGTTACGCTATGAACTAATCTAAGTGGTTATCCCACTAGCTTATTATTTCCCTCTCAAAGATCCGTGATACCATTATCTAGCTCCTAAATGAAATTTCAGGTCCCGAAAATGGAACCATTTGTTGGTGAGAAAGAAGGTCTCTGAGTAAGACCGAGATTTAGGAGAGAGGCCAACAAGGTTTCCGCAGTAGTCTAGCACAACGCCGACATTTTCACCCTACTCCGAAGAGCAGAAAGTCTCACCCGAGGTGTGTCGTGACCTTAGTAAGGTTAGGAATAGATCAGATATCGATCGTTCACAGCTATAGAGAAAAACAGAAAGAATTGGGAACCACAAATAGATTTAGCTACTTTTCACAAGATACCACTCATGAAGCATATCCAGGATGCAAAATTAAAATTTAAAAGCGAGAAATACATTCACCATAACAAAATGCTTAACACGGAACTCAGAACATCAATCACAGGCAGAAGTATATTTCATTATCAATAGAAGACAGTTACATTACTCCTCAAAGTTGATTACAGAAGGGCGGATTACAACAGTTACAGAACAGAGCTCTCCTGCGGCTCCCTTCCTCAGCCCTCTACTAGACTAACCCCCCTGTCTACACTAGCTAATTGCCTATTTGTTCCTTTGCCAATGCAACTGTCAGTTTTCCCTCTTCTCCTGCTTTTCTGTTTGTTGCATCTCCCTGATCACTAGGAGTTCCGCTGCCTGTCCTTGTCACTCATCCCTGCCATCTGTGTCAGTTTTCCGCAAGTGTCGCGCCACCTGTTCTCCAGCTCTCCGCAACCGTGATAGCTCCCTGTCTACCGTGGTTGCGCTCCGCCACCTGTTCTCCATGACTCAAAACTATTTCATTTTCAAAACAAGGGCCCCAATAGTATTTCCTTATTGTTGTTAGTGTAGCCCCCTTATTGTTATTTTTGTACCCCTGTAGCCCCGATATTGTTATTATTGTGCCCCATAAAAGCCACTATTGTTATTGTTGTGCCCTTACATTATTATTGTTATTTCGGCCAGTATTATGTTGTGATCCGTTGACTCCTATATATAGAAAGGAGGTTTTGTCATTTGTATCATCCAAGAACTGTTCATTTATGTAATGTAAAGGAGGTTACCCCCTCGAAGTGGTTGATTTCTAAGGCATTGATCTCTCTTTTCTTCTATTTTTGGAGCCGTTTTCATAACATTTTGAAACAACTTCAGCTACCAAAACTTTTGTTGTTGCAAAAAAGGTTTGACGACAGCCCTCATGGGCCAAAGAGAATATCACAAATATTATTGGGAGGCACAAATTTCATTTAATTAGAATTTAGTTAGAGAGTTTGTTTTCCCATTTTTGGCACTTTGATTTTTATGTGCAAAAATAATTCACTTTATTTCAATTTTGATTGGTTTTTGTAGGAGATCTATTGGAGAATATGAAGCTAAAGAATCTTAGATCTTTGATATATCACCAGAAAAGGAAAATAAGAGGATTTGCATCTCCAAAAAAGATGTATCCAAAACTTATTTCAACAACTCTCCATTTTTGGGGATTTATTGTAATTACAAATAGAATTTTTGAGAAGGAAGAAGGGTTTCCTCTACTCTACAACTTAGAATATTTTTTCACTTTTGTAAAAAGAATTGCAGTTGTAGGTCAGAGGGAAACTCAGATCTGAGGTTGTTTGGGGATTTTCCTTTCAAAATTTATTTTATGGCTGGAGGTAGAATTTTCACTTTCATATTTCTTCTTCATGTTATTAGGGCTTAAGATTATGAAAGGATCATTGGAGATTTATTGAGAACAGAGCAGGGAATCGGGTTTTATTAATTTGTATTTATAAGTACTCTTGTTTTTTAATGCAATTTTCATTTATTCAATAAAATATTTGTACCAATTATGGCATATTTTACATTGTTGTTGGATATGCTAATAATTGTTCATTGGATGGGTTATCTTGTTTAATGAAATCATAGATTTGTTATTGCTTTCTTTATTTTCTCTTGCATTAAAACAAATTTATGAGTAACTATTTACTAAGAAAAATTTCATCTTAGATTGATTCAATTACTATTGAAATTAAATGAACTTTTTCCTCATTTTGATGGTTGATTATTCATTGTTATAAATCTCTAAACATAGCATGGATGGCACTCAAAATATCGAGTGTTATAACTCTTTCAACATTTTGGTATTAATCATATAATGCATGCTAAAACCCCATTCATTTAATTAATTTTCTCTCAGTTGGATTAGAACTATATCTTCTCAATCGATATAGGTTTAGGATTTCTTTTCTTTTTCTTGCATCTTAGAGTAGATTGGCATTTAGATTTTATTATTGCACTTTAGAATTCCCCTCATGCAGGGGAAAAACTTAGGTGTGGCTTGGCTAAGCCCTCAATTCAGCTTAAGGGTCATTTTCCTGCAAGAGCTCTGCAAGAGAGTAGATTTGATATCTCTCTTCATGTTGGTAAGTAATATAAATACCACAAGTCAACAGGGAGAGAGAGGAGCTAACTAGACCTATTAGAACCAGTTGGGGCCATCATTTAAATGGATAAGAGTCTAATTTTGGACTCAGGCCAGATAGCCTTCTAAAATGTTGATGATGTCATTTTTGGCCATCAACGCAACCTTCAACTTAAATTTTTACATGTAGAGGGTGCATCTGAGATTGTAAACGCCATAAAAAATAAATAAAAATTAAAAAATTAAAAAATTAAAAATAAATTAATTAAAAATAAAAATAAAAATTGAGCTTTGCAATCCTAGAATGGTTGAAATACAAGGTATAATATATGGAATAATATGTGTCCCAAATTGAAATTGACCTCAAAGTCATGAATGAATTAAATATGACTCTATCATAAAAGGAGACCTCCACAAAATATCCTGTCATTTGTCATGGAGAAGCTTTGAATATGTGGCAAGATCGGGGAAAGATAATGTCTAAGCATATTTCAGATATGTTGAACTACTAGCCATATAGAAATTATTATCATTTGATTCAATCAAAAAATCTCTCCAAGTAGGTCATAGAGAATTTACAAAAAAAAAGGACTAAGGATTAACCAAAGATGTCACAACCACCTGCAAAATGTGCTTAATAAAATGGTGAAAGCCATGTTCCAATGAATAAATCCTTAAACCAAACCAATCTCAAAAAGAAGCCTTTATGGAAACTCGGCCTCCTAATGTTTCGTTCTGCTCACGCCCCAATATTTCATATATGTATCTCAATTTTTTTCCTTACTTAATCAAAGAGAAATTGAGCATTATTTATAAAATTTGTGGAAACTTTTGAGTGGGCAGATTGACATGAATTTTTGGAGGAAAAGAGGATTTTAAAATTTCAATTTGGAGCCAAAAAACCCAAACGAATAGGGCCCAAATTTTGGATATTTTAATAAAATTTCATTGTGGACTAAAAGATATATTTAATCCTTTAGTAAAATATCCTTTATATCCTTAAGACTTTGGACCATAACTTAGCCAATGATATGTTTCCACATCATCCATTTGTTGGTGCTTTTTACCACAAGGTGGGTGCTTTATCTTCAAACAATCATATCTCTCAAACCATGAGGGCTCTCGTGGCATACCACATACCGTCAGAATGCATGACAAAAAGTTTCAAATGATGGTGGTCTAAGGAGAAATCCTACTAATCTTCATCCTCAAAAGGTCAAACAAGTGTGGGGCTTCTAGGATTTTCTAGGGCTTCTTCCTTTGGAGCTTCTAATTGATGATAAATATTAAGAGTGTCCAATCACTAAATTTGGCATCAATGACAACACCATTCAATACAAAATATGTTAATATGCTTAAGATCAGTTGTATTCCTCTTCGAAGGATTTTTTTGTTTAGGAATATATAGATGATACTAAAGATGGAAGAATATCATAATGTAACTCTCAATGTGTTGATCTTATAGTGAAATTAGGGTTAGCATAATATTTTTGAAATTATGATAATTACTTTTGGTGTAGATCTTCTTTTAACTTATTCCAATTTATCATTCAAGAATTATGCTTCATAAATTCAACCATAAAGAATAGTAGAATATTAGATATCATAATGCACAAAAGAAAGACAAGATTTACCCTGGGAAAACCCACTATGGCGAAAAACCCATCAACCTTTTCAATAGAGAAATTCTTATTATTCAATGAGAGACACACCTAGACCTATGGTAAAATCTAGTCTCTCCTCCAATTCATGTCACCCAAACTGATCCTGCACTTCGAGAATTCCATCCCTCCTAAAATAGCTAGTTCCCTAGAATTTTGGCCCTGCAGCAGTTGCCCCGGTAGCCTAGAAATTTTTGGCCTCCTGCAAGAGTTACCCCAAAAACTATGAATCATAGAGAAAGAGGTTCCTTCACACATGTGAGTCTCTAGAGAGAGAGAGAGGAAAGAGAAAATTCAGCCACCTTCTTTGTCCTTTTGTTTCGTTCTTATCTTTCTCTCACTCTCCCAAAAACTATCTTGAGAGAGGAATGTCAATTTCCCAAATGAGGAAATCGAGTTGCCCTTATATTGTATATTGTCTAGGGTGAAAGGATGTCTCTCTTAGTCAGGGTTGACTTGACTTGGAGGGAAGTCGGCTCGTCACTTTTGGAGCCAAATTTTTTATTTAAAAAAATCAAATTTACATCTTTTAAAAGTCACAATGGGACTTTGACTCAAAATAAAATTTCCTTTTGACTCAAGCATTTATAAGTATGTTTTACAAAAATAAATATAATTACATCAAGTGGCCAAAAGTACATTATGAAGACCAACCATAGTTACAAATTCAACACTCACTCTTAATCAAGGAGGTATTCGTAATGAATGTCATAGGTGTTCTCAAATTGAACAAAATTCTCTAAAGAAACGGTTATCCATCATTACCAACATCATCATCTATCATCAGCGTTTGCAAGTGGTCATATCTTGGGTGGTACCAAGCCCATGGAAATTTCATCAGAATATCAAGACTCAGTCCTCCATAGTGATTGGTCCTTGAATCCCATGGCCACTACCTAGGCCAAAATGCTGAGACCCTCAACTAGCAAGCACTCACTCACCTTTCCTAGTGATAACTCTAGGCCAAGACCTTAATCCACCCTATATGGTGTGTGATTAAAGTCCACGACCTCACTCCACCCTTCTAGTGTGCAATCAAGGTCCAGAGTCTAAAGGACCTCACTCCACCATGCCATGTGTATGATCAGGGTCCAGGACCTCACTCCACCATTACACTCACTCAAGATTTCTTGTTGAGTCCTATGGGTCTCTTGGACGCATTCTCCACTTCAGGAGAATTTCAATCCATGTTATAGACAAATCAACTCTCCCTCTCAACGAGAGGGGTGATCTCCACGAGCCCTAGCTTGTCTCTGAAGTACACAAACTTTTCCCTCGTAATGGCTTCATCAGAACAACAACTATATGCTCATTGGTGGATATTTACTTGAGTCTTATTGGTCTCCTCTACACCATGTCATGGATGTAATGGTACTTGATCTCAATATGCTTCAACCTATCATAAAACACGAGATTCTTTGAAAGCTTCACACAACTTTGATTATCACATTGTATCACTTTCGGTTCCAACTCTTGGCCGAACAATTTTGCAAACAAATTCCGAATCCATACTGCTTCATACAAGCCTAATTGGATGCAATGTACTTTGCTTCAATAGTGCTGATAGCGATCCTCTACTTCCTGCTCATCCACAATATCATAGTGGATCCCAAACTGAAGCATTCTCCCGACGTACTCTTCTTGTCTTTAGAACTTCTTGCCCAATCAGCGTTTGTATATCCCTAAAGTTGTACATCCTTGTTTGTAACATACCTCAACCCATAGTTTATTATACCACACAAATATCTCAAGATGTGGTTTGCCACAATCCAATGTTTGTGTCTCAATTCTACCTAGAACTAGCTCAAGGTGTTCACAGCAAAGCATATGTTCGATCTGGTGTTAAACAAATATATTAACATTCCAACCAACCACCTATACATAAATGGATCTCCCAATATGGACTCGAAACCTCTTAACTTCTTCAAGTTAGTCACAATGGGCGTTGCCATGGATTTGCAATCCATCATACAATTTTTTTAAGGATTTTAACACATACTTTCCCTGACCAAGGAAAACTTCACCAGGTTTCTTCCATACTTCTAATCCCAAGTAATAGTTGCATCAACCCAAGATCCTTCATATTGAATTTAGAAGCCAACTTCTTCTTGCACTAAACGATGAGAGGCTTGGCACCTTTTAGAAATGATTCATAAACATATAATAATAATATCATAGGTGTAGTCTTCACAACCTTAAAATAAAGGTTTGTAATGGGTTCGCTTTTGTTAAATCTCAGTCTCGTTAGATAGTTGTAGATACGAGCATACCAAGCTCTTAGAGCTTGGTTAAGTCCATACAAGGCCTTTTTCAACCTACAAACATGAGACTCCTTTCCATATACCTCGAATCCTTGAGGTTTCTCTATGTACACCTCGTCCTGAATCATGCCATTGAGGAAAGTAGTCTTTACATACATCTAATACAATTCCCATCTTATAGAAGCAGAAAGTGAGATGATTAATCTAATGGAGGTGTACCTAGAAACTGGAGCAAAATTCTCATCATAGTCTTCTCCCTCTTTCTGGGAGAATCCTCTAGCCATCAATCGTGCCTTGTATTTGTAATTTCTCCCATATGCATCATGCTTAATATTGTATATCCATTTGGAAGTCACTATTGAATTCCCTTCAGGCATTGGAAAAATTTTCTAGACATCATTCTTCATGATCGATTGGTATCCCTCATTCATCGATTCCTTACACACTTGATGGCTAGTTGCTTCTTCATATGTGGAAGGTTCTTCATCAATGAGTTTTTTCATGAGATTTTCATAGCTAGAGAACCTCTTAGGTTTCTTTACTTCTTTAGAAGTTACATCGGGAGTTTCACATCCTTCTGCCTCTTCCAGTGTGGATCTAATCCATATTGGTCTCTTCTTGATCTCTGGAACTATAACTAGTTTTGTTCGATCTTGACGCCCTTCTAGCCTTCCGCTACATTCTGTAGAACTTGAATGCTCTTCTCTTGAGCCCCCCTGCTTTATTTCTTCCAATAAATCTACATAGACTTCCTTGGACCTCCAATATGCCACTTTCTCATCGAAGGTGAAATATCGGCTGACCTCAATCTGCCACTACTCTAGAATGTATATTTTGTAGGCTTTTGAAGATTCACTATATCAACCAATTATGCCTTTCTTTGCTTAAGGCTCAAACTTGTTCCTCTTATTCTTACGAACATGAATATATACAAGACAACCAAAGATTCTCGTGTGCCTGACCTCTGGCTTCATCTTAGAGAAGGCTTCTCCAAGAGTATTTCCTTCCAAAACTCTATGAGGACTTTGATTTTAAATGTACACAATTGTTTGTGATGCTTCACCCCATAAGAACAAGGAAAGACCAAATCATCATCATGGCCTTAACAGATTCCTCAATGGATCTATTCTTTGGTTTTGCTACACCATTCTATTGTGGATTATAAGGGACAAATAGTTCCTTTGAGGTGTATTCCCCTCCATTGTCATATCTCAGTACCTTGATCTTTTTACTTGTCAAGTTTGCAACTTCATCTTTGAATTCTTGGAACTGTCGAATACCTCATATTTTGTCTTCAAGATACATATCCAAGTCTTACAGGAGAAGTCATCAATGAATGTCACGTAAGACAATGAACTACCAAGTGATTTTATGGGCATCAGACCACATACATCATAATTAATCAAGTCCAAGGCTTGCTTAGATCTATTGTCATTGTTTGGAAATGGATTATTAATGTTCTTTCCAAGAGCACAGCCTTTGCATACACCATCATTCTTAACTTGTAGTTCAGGAACCCCTGACACTATTTCGCTTAAGTCGGTAATGCTCTAAAATGAAGATGTCCATATCTCGAGTTCCATTACTCACTTGGATCTATTTCTTCATGTGCTAATGCTTGATCTAGTTGACTCACAAGTCTATATAGTATTCCATCACAAATCTCAATAATCCTAGCATTATCTATACTAGATCCATTAGACCACACAAGTACTTTTCCATCCACAAAAGCAACTCTATTCCTTTATCTTCTAAACAAGAAACAGAGACAAGATTATTTTTCAAACCTGATACATAAAGGACATTATTGAGATGAACATTACTACCAAATTCAAGCTCTATGGATGTCTCTCCAATTCCTTTGAATGCATAATTGTTATTGCCTCCCAATTCAACTCTTTGAGACAGCTTCCTTTCTTTCATGCTTGAAAGTTTCCTACACTGATTGGTCATGTGTCTTTATGCTCCATTATCTACTAGCCACGTGTCATCATCATTTGAAAAGGAACTTGTCAAAGTAGAGTAGTAGAAGAAATATTTTTCACCTTTATTCTTCTTTGGTTTTTCCTCTTTTTCAACTTTTGTTGTGAAAGCATGTTGTTTCCATTTTCTTTTCTTGTTAGCCATATTAGGACAATCTCTCTTGAAATGTACATATTCTTGACAACCGTAGCACTGCATTTTTAATAAGTCTTTCTTCTTCTTAGAGGAAGAAGATCCATTTCTTGACTTCTTATGTTGAGGTCCAAACTTATTTTTCCCTTGTTCTTGAAGCAAGCTGCAAGTGCTTGAAATTCTTCATCTTGGGAATCTCTAGTCATCAATCTTGCTTCTTCTTGAGCACTGGATGCCCATAATTATTCAAATGAAGAAGCTTTTTTCCAACTGCTTATGCCTGTTGCAAATGTGTCCCAATATCTAGGAAGAACATTGAGTGTTGTAGTCACAAGTTCTTGATCAGGAATAGATTCTCCAACAATTTGAATTTGATTTATTATTTGTGAAACCCTTACAAAGTATAAGGTCACAATATCGTCATTAGTCATCCTTGTAATTTGGAGCTCATTCTTCAAACTCGTGGATTGACCAACATTCTTGATTGTGTAAAAATTTATTAGGGCATCATACATCTTCTTGGAGGTATTGTGCTTTGCAATGTGCGAGATGAGATGATCTCTAATGGAGTCTACTATTAGACTCATGGTTGTAATCTCATCCTCTTTTAACTTCTCTTTTCCAACTACATCATTTGGTTCGGTAGTATTTCTTGTCACAATATCCAATACTTTGTTCTTAGCAAGAATAGGATCTATCATGACTTTCCAAGCCCTGAAGTTTGATGCTCCCTCTAACTTGTTTTTAGATTTCATGGAGGAAGCCATGGATGCCAATCTACAAGGACTTCAATAGAATTCTCACTATAAGGTTTCTACAAATATTGTCTCAATGTTCCTTCCTTCTTTTACCAAAGCTCTAATACCATGTTGATTTTCTAGTGCAAATAGGATTAACACAATATTTCTAAAATTCTAATAATTACTTTAGATGTAGATCTTCTTTTAACTTATTCCAATATATCATTTAGCAATTATAATTCAGAATTTCAACCATAAAGAACAGTAGAACAGTAGAGATCAAAATGCACAAAAGAGAGAATATTTACCCTGGGAAAACCCACTACGAAGAAAAACCCAGCAACTTTTTCAATGGAGGAATTCTTCTTATTCAATGAGAGACACACCTATACTTATCATCAAACCTGGTCTTCTCCTCCAAGTCAAGTCACATAAATTGATCCTTCATTTCACTCTTTATCCTACACTTCCATAATTTCGACCCTCCTAAAATAGTCAATTGCCCAGAATTTCGGCCCTATAGCAGTTGCCCCAGTAACCCAAACAATTTCAGCCCCCTGCAACAGTTGCCCCAAAAACTGTGAATCACAGAGAGAGAGGTTAGTTCACATGTGTGAGTTGATAGAGAGAGGAGAGAGAAAATGTGGCCTTCTTCTTCATCTTTCTTTGTCCTTCGCTCACTTGCCCAAAAACTGTCTTGAGAAAGGAATGAAAATCGCCCAAATGAGGAACTCAAGCTGCTTTTATATAGTAGTTTGTCTAGGGTGAAAGGACATGTCTCTTGGCCAAGGCAAACTTGACTTGGAAGGAAATTGACTTGTCACTTTTGGAACCAAAATTTTCATTTTAAAATATTAAAATTTGCATCTTTTATAAAGTCGCAATGGGACTTCGACTCAAAATAAAATTTCCTTTGACTCAATTATTTATAAATATGCTTTACAATGATAAATACAATTGCATCAAGTGACCAAAGTACATTATGAATATTGACCATAGTTACAAATTCAACATAATGTACAGTTGTAATCTGAACACAAATTTGCAATTAATACAAATACTCTAGTTACCATTAAAAAAACGTTCAATTCCACTTACAAATATTAAATATATATTTTTATTATATAATTATAAATATAAAGAGCCCAAAGGGTTAGCTCATTTGGTCGAGTTCCTGTTGATAAAGTACCTCACAGATGGGAGGTTACAGGGTCCATTCTCCTCAATGCCCTCAAAGTTAGGCTCTACTAGTTTGGTCGGCCAAATATAATCTCTTTGGGTTGATCTGCTTAGATTTTCGAAAAATAAATAAAATATAAATTTATAATACTAAAAATATAAATTTGTTTTCCAAAAAAATATATTAATCAAATATATTATTAATTAAAAGAAATATAAATTTAAAATCATTTTTAATTAAAACATATATATACTAAACAAACACACATGAACATATTTAAAAAATTTATAATACTAAAAAACATAAATTTGTTTTCCTAAAAAATATATTAATCAAATATATTAATAATTAGCGACTGCTGTAGACAAAGGCTGGCTCGGCTCTGAGACACCCAGCGCAGACCCCACAGACAGATCAGATTTGCAGGATCACCATCGATTATAATGGAAAAATCCGAAAGGACCTCGATCCGATCTGAGCGCTGGTAATTCAGCAACTGCATGCGTTGAACACTGCTGCATGCGCTAGCAGAGCCTGCATGCAAGCAGACATGGATCCCGGAAGGGAAGCTGATATTATTTTACCCATGCCAGAACTCGTGGCATTTCAAAAACTAACAGCAGGAGCTAACAAAAGAAAATTGACAGAGATGCAACAGAAATTTGTTAAAAAATTGGATTGCATGCCTTCAGTTGAGCTACCAATTGAAGAGACATGCAGATCAGCTCTCAATCTAGCCGACAGAGGGTTAATTGGCCAATTTACAGGCCTCTGGCCTTCACCCAAAGCAGTTCAGGAATGGGTACAAAGAAACTGGGCTCCACTAATCTCCGAAGGGATTAAAAGCCATTTCGTAGGAAAAGGCTACTTCGTCTTCGTATTCGAAAGTGCAGAAGACAAAAATCTCATTTTCCGCAACGGACCATACTTCATGGGGCCACAAGGATTGTACCTAAACAAATGGACCCCTGACTTCGACCCGGCTCAGGACGTGCCATCGGCTGTCCCAGTTTGGGTCCGACTCCCCCACCTTCCGTTACACTGCAGGAACCAAAAGTCGCTGCAAACCATAGGCAACTCGTTGGGAAAGTACATAGATCAAGCAGTGAGGAAAGATCAGTACTCCTGCGCACGGATCTGCGTAGAGGTAGATCTGGAAGTAGGGGTTCCGGAAGCGATAAAATTAACTATAGCAGACTGGACGCACATCCAGGAGCTAGACTATGAGCAGTTACCATTCAAATGCCGGTCCTGTCACGGCTACGGTCATTTCGCAAGATATTGCAAAAAAAAGAACACAGAGGAACAGGAAAATGCAAAAGCGGAACAATGGACAAAAGTGCAGAAAGCAGGATCATCAAAAAACAGAGACAAGACCAATACAAAAGAAAACAAAACCCTGCAAGATCCCCAGGATTCTGGATCTGGGAAATCCAATCCCACAATAGCAGCAGAAGTACAGAACACAGATCCCAATAAGGAAGTAGAAGCAAAAGAGTCGAACATCAACAGCATGGAACAAGACCAGACTTCCCCCAGTGGAAAGAGCAAAGAGGCTGAAGGGAAAAAGGCAGCAACTCCAGAAATCACCCCCTCTCCCTCATATGCAGACATAGCCAGAAAGAAAATAATTGATCCACTAAGCTCCTCAGAGGAAGAGACCATGGAGAGGCCTGCCAAAAGAGCAGGAAGGAAGTCACGCAGAGAATTAAGGGAGGAAGAGGCAGAGAGACAAAAAACTCAAGGAAACCAGGCCACAATAGAAATGTCAATCGGAAGAAGCACAAGAACAAGGCCTCCAAAAGGAGGAACAAGTACCACCCCCATTAGTAAATAATGAGAATCATCTCTTGGAACTGCAGAGGATTGGGGAATCCGTCAAAATTAGAAGCAGTTAGAGATCTTATGAAAGCGGAACCAGCAGACATCCTACTGCTCCAAGAGACAAAAATTGAAGGGGACACTCTTCTAGAAATCAGCAAAAAGAAATGGCAAAAGAATTCAGGCAAAACAGTGAGCGCAAGAGGCACTGCAGGCGGCATAGCCACCCTATGGAAGGAGGATCAATTCAAGCTACTCAACACACACATCACTCAGCACTGGATCTTCACTGAATTGAAACACATAACAAGTAAGTTAACTATTGCCTTATTCAACCTTTATGTACCGGTAACATATGCAGATAAAAAAACTTGTTGGCAAAACTTAAATGAATTTTTGGAACTTCAATCACCAAACAACATAATCATAGCTGGAGACCTCAATATAGTGATGAAAGGGAAAGAAAAAAGAGGCGGAAGAAGTAGCAGGGATCAAATGCTACATGTAGTAGAAGACATAATACTACAATGGAAACTACTGGATATCAAACCAAAGAAAGGGCTTTTCACTTGGACAAACAACAGGACAGGAGCAGACCACATCTCAGCAAGGCTTGATAGATATCTAGTACAAAGCACTTTACTCCAGGAAAGAAGGATCATCTCCACAGATATCCTCCCAAAACTCACCTCAGACCATAAACCCATCCTTCTCTCGATGGAGGAGGAAGAGAATTTGGGCCCAATCCCATTCAGATTCAGCCCGATTTGGAGAGAAAGAAGTGGATTCCAAGAGATAGTCAGAAAGGCATGGTCAACCTCTGTAACAGGCTCCCACAGCTATGTTTGGGAACAAAGGTTAAAACACACCAAGAAGGCCTTGAAAGAATGGAGCAGGACTCCCATATGCACACCCAGCAGCCAAAGGAAGGAAGCAGTACAACATCTGGGAAATCTACAAATAGAAATGGACTCTGCAGAAATAACAACAGCAGAACTATACAAGGAACAGGAAGCCCAATGTAACACCTTCCGCTCATTCAGGACAGAAGAAGAATATTGGAGACTAAAGTCTCGGAGTCTATGGCTGGAATCCGGGGATAGAAACACCTCTTATTTTCACCGGCAATGCAGAGCACGCCTCTCTCGAAACCATATTTCAGAAATACAAACCTCTGATGGGTCGTGTTGCAAAGGAATAGATAAAATCAAACTGGCGGCAAGCACTCACTTCCAAAGACTGTATAGAAAAGGAAATGAAGGCAATAAGGAAGAAAATGAAGAGTTCCTCAAAAATATCCCACCATTGCTATCCAAGGAGGATAACAAAGCCCTTTTGAAGCAGGTCACGGAGGAAGAAATCAGCAAAATAATCTGGGCCATGGAACCCGACAAAGCGCCCGGGCCGGACGGATTCACAATTAACTTTTATAGAATATGCTGGGATATAATAAAAGCAGATTTAATTAGAATGATCAGAGATCTCCTGCAGAAAGCAAAGTTGGGAGGCAACACAAAATCAACCTTCCTAGCATTAATTCTGAAGGAAACCAATCCGGAATCCTTTGAAAGGTTCAGGCCAATCTCATTATGTAATGCTTCATATAAAATAATAGCGAAGATTATAGCTAATAGAATGAAACCTCTGCTAGGTAATCTAATCTCCCCATCACAAGGAGGCTTCGTCAAAGGAAGACATATTCTGGATAACGTCATCCAAGTTCAGGAAACTATACATTCCAGCAACACAAGAAAAGAGAAAGGAATGCTGGTCAAACTTGACATGGCCAATGCATTTGACAGAGTCAACTTGACATTCCTATACAAAGTTCTCCAAAGTTTTGGTTTCTCGGAAGAGTTCGTAGAACTAATAAAAGCCTGCACCAGTAGGCCATGGATTGCCCCACTGGTAAATGGGAGGCCAGCCAGCTTCTTTCAAGCAATGAGAGGACTAAGGCAAGGATGCCCATTCTCTCCCTACCTGTACATACTTCTGGCGGACACATTGAGCAGAAAGCTTGAGCTTGACAAAACAAATGGAGATGCTCCAGGTCTGCGAATAAGGAAAGAACTGGATCCCATCAACCACGCCCTTTTTGCTGATGACACACTCATGCTAGGTGGGGCCTCCCGCAGAATAGCCAACGCATACAAGTCCACATTACAGGCATACTGCAAAGTCTCAGGGGCCTTGGTAAACGAAAGAAAGAGTGATGTCTACAGCTGGAACGTTGAAGAAGCAGAAACACAGAATGTAGCAAATATATTGGGGTTCAAAGGTTATTCAAAATGGGACAAAATCAAATACCTTGGGCTGCCACTCACCCTGGGCATCAACAAGAGCGTTCTGTGGGAGGAAGTCCTGACCAAAATCAAGACAAAAATCGAATTATGGGGTGGGCAGTGGCTCACCCATGGAGGCAAACTCATTCTAATAAAAACAGTGCTCACTGCCCTCCCAATATACCAGGCATCGTTCTTGATGGCCCCTAAATCAATCATAGGTCAATTAAATAAGCTTTTGAGAGACTTCTTATGGCATGGAGGAAGGGGAAACCAGCGAAAATTTCACTTGGTGAAATGGGACACTGTAAAACGCCCACTCAGAGATGGAGGGTTGCAGATAAGAGATGTTGAGCAAGTAAACATCGCCCTTGGATGCAAAATACTTTGGCACATGTTCACTGACCCCAATCATTCAGCCTGCAGAACGCTCAGACACAAATATTTGCCTGGAGCATCGTTAAGAAAATTAGAAATCGCAGACAGGAAACGTGGAACTAAACTCTGGGAACTCTGCAAACGAAGCATACCTGTCTTCTGTAAGCACTTATATAGAACACCTGGAAATGGAAGTAAATCCAAGCTCTGGACCGACAATTTAATGGGGAACAATCCGCTGGATCAAAAGGCAGAGTACTCTGACCTGCGCTCCCTGCTAAAAGACAGAGGCATAAATCGCCTATCAGACATCTCAGAGTGGGACGCACAGGGTAGTTGGAAGTCGTGGAAGTTCAACGACATCCCAAGCCAACTAAACCAGCAAGTAAAACTTCTTAAAGATGACCTGCAAAACGCAGCTCCCGTGCACTTGAACGCAGTCGACAGCTGGGGATGGGGGTCCTTAGGTATATATACCACTGCAAAAGGTTACGATGCACAGCAACCTTAGCGCAATAGCAAGCAATCCCCAATCTTCTGGAAGCAAGTGTGGGATGCGATGGCGCTCCCTAAAATTAATTTTTTCTTCTGGACAGTTATGCAGAGGAAGATATTAACAGGAGAAAATCTCATGAAGAGAAACATAATAGGGCCGCATAGATGCGCCCTCTGCAAACAAAATGACGAAACAATCGATCATCTATTCGTAGCTTGTTCATTTGCAACAAAAGTTTGGGAGCTAATCCTTCATGGTCTGAATAGCGCGACACCAGCAAATCTGACAGTAGTCGAACTCTTCAGGACATGGAAAGATCGATATCCCACGAGCATCAACAGCAATACATTATGGGCCAAGGTGTGGACCACGATCCCAAAATACGTTTGCTGGAAACTGTGGTTAGCTAGGAATGAACAGATCTTTAAAAATGCAAGCTGGAATCCAACTACAGTAGCAGCCAAAGCAAAAGGCCTACTCCTTGAAACCCTGAGCAACCAACAGCTAAAAGATGAATCCACACTACTTCCTGCTAAAAGAAAATGGCTTGGAACATATGTATATAGAAACAGAAATCAAAGTGCAGTGAGACCACAACAAAATCCAGAGTGGAGATTAAGAGGAAAAGATGAATAATTTCAGAGCTGGTGGCGAAAGCAAGGGATAACAACGATCTTCTTTGACGGAGCATCTAAAGGAAATCCCAGTACAGCTGGTGTTGGAGGTCTTCTCCTCTCTCAGGACGGATCCACCAAAGAGACATACAGCTGGGGCCTAGGACAGCGGACCAATAACCAAGCCGAAATCCTGAGTCTGCTAAAAGCCTGTCAAATAGCCAAAGAAAGAGGCATAAAAGAAATCCAAGTATTTGGAGACTCTGAAGTTTTGATTTAAAAAATATATATGGATAGCAAGTTCAACGACGCTGTTCTAAACAAGAACCTCCAAAGGCTCCGGATCATAATTCAAGAGTTCACCACTTTCAAATGTTATCATATCCTCAGAGAATCGAACAAGGAAGCTGACAAATATGCCAACCTTGGTTGCACACTAGCTCAGGGAGAACTCAGCACAAATAACAAAGCGCCAGTGCAAAGTTGTATCCCATGATAAGAGAAAGAGATTGTAACAGAAACAGCAAGAAAATTGTAATGAAGGCGGCTTTGGCTCCGGCCCAGTCTGATTCCATCTATATATAAAAACAATATCCGTTTCAGTTAAAAAAAATATATATTAATAATTAAGAAAAAGATTAATTTAAAATTATTTTTAATTAAAACATATATACTAAACAAACACACATGAACATATTTATATAATTTATACAAGGAAAAGGGAAAATACAAAAAATACACTTATATTTTAATAAATTTAAATTTTCAAATATTTAATAATTCAATGTTAAAATGAATTTACTCCGATTTATTTTATTATTATTTAAATAGTTATATTTTAGAATTGATTGATAATTCATTTATACAACGTCTATTATTTGCATGAATACAATTATTTCTCAGATGTAACGTTGCCCACAACCAAATGTTGCACCATTATTCTTCAAATTCCCAGGAGCAGATTTGGCTATAGTACCTGCATCATTTGATTCAACCTAGACATATATTTCAGGGCTTAACATTTGTGAAGATAAAAAAAAATTCACTTGAGAATTGCTTTGATGGGCATTTGTCCACAATGGCATTGGCTCGTGGAAAATACAGTTCAAATCCTATAGGAGTTGTTTCCTTCATATCATTCAATGATACTTCAAAGAAAGCAACTAAAGGCATTGAAACATTCTTTAGCAAAATAGTCGAAGTCCCTAAGGAGTTATTTAAAGGCAAGTATTATCGGTTCAACTTGTTAACTACTTGTGTCCACAGGTACGCACACATATAAACCAAACTTGTATTTCTTGCGATAATCTCGTATTCAATATTCCTTTCATGTAAGACTGTTAGGTTTTTTTAATTATTACAAGCAACAACTCTTCATTTAGTGTATTATGACAAGCAAAGGGTATTTAAGAATTTTTTTAAAGAATGATATTAAGTTTAGTTTGCAAACTATGATGTATGCAAAGTTTAGTTTAAGGAATAGGAGTATGCAAACTCGTGGACTTATGATGTTGAGATGAACCAATATTTGAAAAGATTGGAAAATACTTTTCTTATTTTAAGTGCTTGAGTCTAAAGAAATAGTAACTTGAAACTAAGTGATGGTTTTTTCTATAAGTCAATTTCAAAAAATGAAGAAAGAGAAACTAAAAGCGCACTCAACTCCCAAATACACAGTTATTACAAATGTATCCCTCTCGACAGCAATTGTAAAAATTGTAATTTTACACCTCATTTGTCCCAACAAATTCTTGTAATGAAAGCCCAACTAAATGTCGAATGTGTGTGTTTTCATATATATGAAGAAGAGTACGTAAAAGCGTATGTGGTATTACACCTTTGCAATGACAATGATGGTTGTTCAATTGAAACACTTTAGGCATGCATGTTGCGAAAAGCAGATTATTGCTTCCTTTCCTTGCTATGGTATGGTTCCCACCTTAGGTGAAGTCTTAGACAATGCCATGGGATAACAGACCATCAAGTCTATTTATATAGAAGCACGCTAAAATTTGTTGAAAGGGAGAGCGACCACCTTGCCTAACCAAGCCCAAGTTTCCCTTTCATATACAAACCCCAAGTAGACAAAGTAGAGGATCTCTCTTTTACTTTCTCTCAAAAGTTGACCAGTGCCTAATAAAGGTACTCCATTGATAAACATCATGTCTTTAAGTTAATATAGGCGTAGGTTCCTCCTTGTCATTGTTAACCCTTACTAAGGTAACAACTACTATCCAATCTATATCCAGCTAACCAAAAGTAGTTTAATCTCATTCTTTAAGGAGCTACATAAACTCTTGGCGACAATAAAACAAAAACAATTAAAATGACGAAACTAATGGATAACCTTGGTGGGTTATCTTCCTCCTCAAGGTAAAAATTGTATCGACTTGGTTTTCCAGAATCTATTTCTCTAACACTAAACAATTGGCCATTGACAGTGAGAAGAAGGAACTGAAACCTTGAGATTTGGGAAACCTACTTTAAAGTGATTTAGAGTAACTTAACAAGTCTACAATCTTTGACTGTGTCTAGGTCTTAAATGTCAAGGCAGAGAATCAACAATAAAACAAAGCAATTAAAATGACAAAATTGTTAGTTTTTGTAGCATCGGATGTGTTCTAGCCTTGAAATCTTGTGGAGAGGCTAGAATACAGGAGATCTCCAAAACCCAAAAATCGCTTCTGGAAATTCCGACTAGAAATGACTTAATTAGATTATTAGTCAATTTTTAAATATTTCCTGAGTCTAAACTTAGGGAATATGATTAACTAATCATAATTAATTAATTCATAGTGAGAATGTTCTAGAAAAGTACATGGATCGATTTCTAGTTAATCCTAACCATTGATTAAGATTTAATCATGGTTGTTGAAGTCTCAACAGAGGATTATAAGAAGAAGTCAATGAGGCTTGGAGAAGATACACCAAATCAATTGAGCATTCGATTTTCCTAAGAAATTGATCTCCAGAGAAGTGGTGTTTTGTTGCTGAAGGTGATTCAGTGAGGTCAAAGCAATGAGAGATGGACAAAGATAGTGAGGTCAAATGAAGCTTTTCCAATTCCGGTGAGTACATTGCAGAGAGGCAGCGTAGAGCCCTCTTGAGGAGATTTTTGTTTTGCTGGGGAGAAGGAGATATTTTGATTCAGAAGTTCGGCAGAGGGTCGGGAGGCAAAGAGTCTCAGTTTCCCAGACAACAGCTAACGAGACAATGAGAGGAGATGCAATTCCAAACTTGTGGGATGCAGTAACTGCGTTGGCTGACGCATTGACTACGCAAAGGGAGCAAGGAGCAGCTCAATTCGAGCTGAGGCCAGTGTCAGATCACCTGTGGAGTGAGATGAATTTCTCACTAGTTAATTTTTCCAACATTTTTCTTTTTAGATTGCCAGTTTGGGCATCCATATTTTTGTACTCATATTTTCACTACTGCATAATATCAAAACACTCAATTGTTGCATTGGTTTTCTCGAGTTGGGTTTTTTTGGGGACTCAGTCCAAAAATAACGGTGTTATTTTGTGTGTGTGCATATATTTTTCTAGTGCTTTTATTTCTTCCCCAGTATTTGTTTTGTGAAGGTTGCAGTGCATTTGTTTCAATATTTTTCATAGCACACAACAAATAATATGTTTAATTTATTTAACAAATAGAAGAAATAATATTAGTTGTTGCAATAGGATTCAGGATTCCCAAATTTTCACATGGTATCAGAGCGCAGATGATCAGCCAGAGAACTCACTAGCATAATAAAAGAGGATTTTATTTGCTCAACATGAGTAGTAGTTTGAAACCCCAGAGGCAGCACAGTCACCTTGGCTAAGAGGCCGTATTTATTGAGGAAAATTAGTTTTTTTGAGAGAGTGACAGAAAATATCGATTTCTCCAGATCAAGGAATTCTAAAGGCAGAGGGAGAAGCCAATATTTTCTTGCAGAGCATATCTCTAGCTTGATGCAGTAGTTTTGCAGCAGTTTTCTAGAGCAGAACTAGCATCGGGAGGAAGAATAACACACACTGAGGGAAAAAAATCCTCGAAGAACTTCTAACCTAGAAAAGTTTGATTTCCCTTGCAGATCAACAGTCGTTGTGGGCAGAGTATCTCACTCCATAAGGGAGTGCATAGTGCTAAGCAGCAGCTGAGTAGAAGGGAAGAGGATATTTTTGGTATTTTTGTTGAGATGGCCACAGATGGGCAGGATCCACGAAAGAGTAGCAGATTAGATCTAGTTGCTATAGATTTCCCACATGGATTAGTATCCTTGCTACGAGAGCCCAACAAAATTAGTAGCAGAAGGATCATAGTATCAGCAGGTGCAGTCATTCATTCTGATGACAGTTGCTTAGCTAGTTGCAATCAGTATCTAGGAGACAGTTGCAGTAACACACGCATTTTGAATTTCTAATTTGTAGGATGTAGGTGCAGTTCCGACCAGAATATTCCCAGTGCATAGCTATGTAGTCCAGTTTCTAGTACAGGAGGGCAGTGCAAGTTGCCAGGAGAGAGCAGAGATTTCCCATCGGGAGATCGAAACTCAGAGGGAGTCTAGTTTCAGAGGGAGTATCCCTATGGAAGCTAGAACTTTAGGATTTGAGGATATCATACTCATTATTGCAGTAGTTGTAGCAGCACTGTAGAAGCATCAACAAAGCAGTAGCAGTAACAATATGAATAGATCATACTTCGTCATGTTTGCATACATCCCTCCAGGAGTGAGGTGGGGTGACTTGGTTTTGTTGCCCTAGAGTGCTACAGATGGGCAGGATCCTTGAAGAGTCCACCTATTGGATCAATACTTGGCTACGGGGGCCCACAATATTTAGTAGCAAGATGGACCAATGGCAGTTGATGTAGTTAGATGTCAGAGTGACAGTTGAAAACTGGTAGCAGTTAGATGTTAGGGAGCACAATGCAGAGTCAGCAACAACGAAAAGTTCTCAGTGACAGAGCAAATGCTAGTAGCAGTCGGGACTCAAGTGACAGATGCATCATACTGAACACAGATGGTTCAGTATTTTGGATGATTTTATATTGTAGATGTTGCAGTTGCAACAACAGCAGATGAAACAGAGTTGTAGTGCAGACGCAGTGTTGGCAGCAGTTCAATAGGGTCAGCAGCAGCACAGATGTAGCGCATGTCAGAGTTGCGAAGTGGTTGGTGGGCAACAATAGCCAAACATCAGCAGCGTTCCAAGAGATGATGCAGAGACAAGGTGTTGTGGCAGCAGTTGCATCACTATAAAATGTTCCTCGCTAACAGGGAATGTTATTTTTTGTAGCATCAGATGTGTTCTAGCCTTGAAATTTTTTGGAGAAGCGAGAATACAGGAGATCTCCAAAACCCAGAAATAGTTTATGGAAATGCCGCCTAGAAATGACTTAATTAGATTATTAGTCAATTTTTAAATATTTTCTAGGTATAAACTTAGGGAATGTGATTAATTAATCAGAATTAATTAAGTCATTGTGAGAATGTTCTATAAATGTACATGGATTGATTTCTAGTTAATACTAGCCATCGATTAAGATTAACCATGGTCATTGAAGTCCCAACGAAGGATTATAAGAAGAATTCGATGGGGCTTGGAGAAGATACACCAAATCAATTGTGCATTCGATTTTCCTGAGAAATCGATCTCTAGAGTAGCAACATTTTGTTGTCATAGGTGATTCAGTGAGGTCAAAGCAATGAGAGAGGGGCAGAGATAGTGAGGTTGAAGGAATTTTTTCCAGCTTCGATGAGTACATTACAGAGAGGCAGCATAGAGCCCTCTTGAGGAGATTTCCGTTTTGCTAGGGAGAAGGAGAAATTCTGAGTCGGAAGCTGGGCAGAGGGTCTGCAATCAAAGAGTATTAGTTTCCCAAACAACAACTGACGAGACAGTGAGATGAGACACAATTCCAAGCTTGTGGGATGTAGTAACTGCATAGGCTGACACAATGACTGCACAAAGGGAGCAAGGAGAAGCTCAATTCAAGTTGAGGTCAGTGTCGAATCGCCTATGGAGTGAGATAAATTTCTCACTTGTTATTTTTCCAACATTTCTCTGTTTGGATTGCCATTTTGGGCATCCATTGTTTTGTACTCATATTTTCACTACTACATAATATCAAAACCCTCAGTTGTTGCACCGGTTTTCCCGATTTGGGTTTTTATTGGGACTTAGTCCAAAAATAACGGTGTTATTTTGTGTGTGTGCATCTATTTTTTCAATGTTTTTATTTATTCAGCAGTATTTGTTTTGTGAATATTGTAGTGTATTTGTTTCTATATTTGTTGTAGCACACAGAAAATAATTTGTTTAATTTATTTAACAAATAGAAGAAATAATATTAGTTATTGCAATAGGATTCAAGATTCCTGAATTTTCACAAAAACTAATGGATAACTTTGTTGGGTTACCTTCCTCCTCATGATAAGAAACAAATTGTTGGCTTGGTCTTTGAGAATGTGTTTCTCTGTCATTGAATGTTCATTCATCAACAATGACAAAGCAAGCACGAGTCTTAGATATTTGAAAAACCTACCCGAAGTGTTTCAGGGTACCTTAATATTCCTACCATCTTAACCTTGTCCAAGTCTTAGATGCCCTTGGAAAGGACATCCTATGAATTTTGTATGATGCCTTGGATTTGTAAAACCATTGATACTGATATCATATGCTATAGATTTAAAACCTTTTATTAGAGATACCTCATTCTTATCCAATATATCAAAGGTAGAGCTGCAAAAAATTGTAATGGCTATTCTTAACAAGACACTATAATCTAGACTGCCATAATAAGGTGTATAATTTCTCCACATGCCATGGGAATCTACCTTCAAATTACTTGAGAATAACGCTAATCAAACCAAGCATTGCTTCAAACTTATAAGTAACAAGTACTAGGTGATACTATAATTATAGTTATATTTGCATTCTCGACATTTCCACTAAATAGAATACATATACTCATTATGTAGCATAGTTACATTAGAACTTGAAATAAATTAATATTTGAAACATATGGGTATTTAAACACTCTCAAAAAGGCCCTATCAGCTTTTTAATAAGACCTAAATCTATTAACCAATAATGTTTGGCTTTGTCTAAGCATGTTATGCTTTGGAGTTTTTCTGGGCTTTGGTGAATTTTTTTGGGCCAAATCTTAACTTTTATTGTTTAAATTTGGTTTTTGACTACATATATGGATTTAGTACCTTGAAAAACCATTGGGACACTCAGATTGTAGAGAGTTTACAACTTAAACTTATGATTCTAAGAAATCCCTACCAGATTCTAAGTTATTTAGACCAGAAAATATACCCAAAAACCCTCCAAAACATAGAATAGATAGTATACTGCATAGAATTTTAAATAAATAATTTTAAATATTTACTATAAAAATTAGTTATTACAAATAACCTATATTGCACTGCCTTTGGGGATGGGAAGACGACGGGGACGATGGGACAATTTTTCAGTATGGCTAGAGCCCACCCCTAAATTTTCAAGGGGACGGCAATAATATATATATATATATATATATATATATATATATATATATATATATAATTTTAAATCACCATGTGCACGAATATAAATCATAAATAATAAATCCTCATTGCAATAAAATTATAAGCATTGAACTAGCTTAGAAACCTGAAATTTATATTAATAATTACAAAACCAAATACATAATCTCAAATTCAAGTTGAAGTTTTTAGTTGAAGGATGATGAGTCAAGAGCAATGTTGAGCAAGTGAACTATTCCCTTGGTGTGACACATGGTAGGTAGTTGGAGGGTATCCATGTATATGACAATCCAAATGGCCTAGTGCTAAAACATTAACTCTCGCTAGTTTGACCTTTCAAAGACCTAATTTGTCTTGCCATAAATGTCAAATCAAAAACATGGTTTGAATTACTAGAGTTAGTTGTCTTGCTTGCCATTTTTGGTCAAATCCAAAAGCAGATTCAGATTTACTATTCTTGGTTGACATTCTTGCACGTAAACTAATTCGGCTTATTATCCCAGTTGGAAAGCATGATAATTTTGTCAAAATCAAACCTTGGATGAAATTCCTAATATTGCCAATCTCAACATCTAAATCCACCTATGTTGTTAGATTTGTTAAATAAAATCCAAGTTTGATTGTTAAACCACACAAGATATTTTCCTAATCCCGTGAAAGCAAAAAACGCCTTTCTTACAATCACTTTGACTAATATGGCCAAGTTAAACAAATTCAACTTTCTTGGCATATGTACAAAGTTGCAAAGTGTGTTGGAGCCTTAAACATAGTGTGGTTTCTTTACGTCAGTCTGAGATGGAAAACATTCTTGAATCATGGTTTATTATTCTTGGACAAAGTAAGTGTAAGGAACAGTTTTGGAAACATCAACCTTAAGAGGAAATGTGCTTAAATGAATTATTGTTGGAAACCTTTACTGCACACAAGAGGTTGTATTCAAAAATAAACATACGTACAACCTTCATTGTTTGAGGGAAAAAATGTGTCGTTACTAAGACAACACATAGCAAAGAAACAACCCAATAATTCCTCGCAAACAGTGCTAAACACAGTTCAACAACTTTCCTGTAGGATAGGAGTGGGTTTAGAAATTTGTTAAATGTGCAACATAGGAATAGTCTCAAAGACAATCTACTTCACCTTCAGGACAAAACTAGAAAGTTTTCATCGACAATAAATGTGTCCCCAATTCATGCCATGGGAAGTAAAGGTTGGCAGAGTTATTAATTATTTCTAAACAAATGCCATTTTCAAGCAACGGTAATTATAGGTTGAAGACCAACACTAAGAGTTATTGCTTTAGACAGTTAAGTGACAGAGAGAGCAGAAAATAAATGCCAACACTGAATAGGAGTATTTTTAGTAGTTATATTTGGAATTTAGTATAACAACTTTTTCACGCTAAAAGCTCATCAAACATCAAGAAAATCCATCCAAATAGAAAATTAAACCCAGTCAAAATCAAGTAGACATACTGTTTTTTCTTTGGGACAACAAAATGGTACACGAAAAGTCCCCAAACTCTGTTCGGTAAAGATTGGGAATGTCTTGGAAGTCCCCAAAATATTGTGGATGTTCCCAACCCCTATAAAAGTCCCTAGTACGCTGGAACGTTAGGTACGAGGGATTTTTTGGTGGGGACGGTCCTTGTGCAACATAGAAGATAACATTTCTTGGTCTTACATCCCGGGGAACCCATTAGTACTTCACCTCAAGTAGCATGTCTAATCAAGCTTTCGGCAACCACTTTCATTATGTGGTAACCTAGTAAAGGATAAAAACAATATTCTCATCAATTCAAGTTTGATCTTATTAGTTAATAGCAGAGCTCATTAAAACGTCTAGAGTGCTTCTTTCAATATTGCCTCATGTTAATATCGATTCTCCTCGTAGGAATTGTCAGTTCCACCCAGACTATAAAGCCCTAACCTGCCTTCTTGAGTTTTGTGCCCACATTACTAGTTTATTGAGCCAGTGTTTTTCTACTCTAGTAGATACCATCATGAGCCTAAAATTTACATTGATTCTGCGACAATTTTGGATCGACCGAAGATGTTCCTTTTCTATTGGAGAGAAATGTGGATCACGACCTTCAACGCGCTAGATTGAGTTGGTAACCTTGAAATAAGGGTGTTGGATTTTAGCTCCATGATATTGCATTGATATCACATATGTACACCTCACAACCAAGTGTTGACCGTGAGACAACAAAATTTAGGTTTTCATATGTGCTTCCAAACTATAAAGAAATATTCTTTTGTAAACAAACAATGCAAGTGGCACTTTGTGCAGCTTTGAGAGCATCCATGCCAACATTGGAATACTTGGAAATTTGGAGTATCTTATTATCATGTAACTCCAAATGCATCGATTGGTGCATTCTCCTATTATCTGGTGCTTTGATAGCGTGCAGATAAAACCTCGAAGAGATTCCATTAAAATTAATTTTAATCTCCATGGTCTTTCTAGGTAAAGTTAATAAAAATATTTTCAGTTTTCATCTTATTCATTCATCTCTTCAGTCACACTGGTTAAAATTGGCAACTAGGGCCAATTCCACCTTGGGACGGCTCATTTGATAGAGATGATGATTACATTATATTCCTCTTTTCAAGAGGACCCAAATTGATATAAAGATCATCTCATTTGGACAAGCAAAAGCGTGATTTTGAATTTATGCCCATACGTGCAAATTGTTCAAGTTGGCCACATCAACAGGTAGGCTCAAGAAGCCCAATGGACATGTCTCTTCACCCACAACGAATCATTTAAATACAAGTGACTGACATTAAATTACTCTTTTCGAGAGGACCCAAATTGATATAAAGATCATCTCATTTGGACAAGCGGAAGCATGATTTTTAATTTATGCCCACACATGTGCAAATTGTTCATGTCGGCCACATCAATAAGTAGGCTCAAGAAGCCCAATGGACGTGTCTCTTCACCCACAACGAATTGTATAAATATAAGTGACCTCACAGCTCATCTGGAATCATCGTCACTCACACATTCTTCTCTCCTTCTCTCATTGGTTCGTACAACCATTGGGCAGCTTCTCTCTCTCACATGCGTGGCAAAGAAGACGAGTTTTCTAGGCTGAGTTGCAGACCGAAATTTCAGAGTTCTGCAGCAGGTTTGACCAGCATTGACCGAGGGCTTTTTGATCAAGTTTTACTGTGTTTTTGGGGTCAAAATTTTGATCTTTATAGGCTGCATTTCTGGGCATATAAATTGAGGAAATATGAGTAGTTTGACTAGCATTGATTGCAGAAAAAATTACAGCAGTTTTTTCTCTCCTCTGACCGAGTTTGATTGAGTTGTTTTGGGTTGACTTTGACCTCCTCATCAGGCCGAGTTTGACTGAGGAAGACTGAGTTTCTTTGATGATGATTCGTTGTTGTTTTTACTAGCGTTGAATTTTTTGTTAGGGCTGCAGTTTGACTGCAGAATTTGACAGGGTTGTTTTGACTTTGAATTGGGCAAGTCAATTTGACTTTTTTACTCTTTCTCTCTATTAAACCTTTGATATATTAATGAGAAGAATTGATCAAAGGGTTTTCCTCACATTGGGGTTTTTCCCTGGCATCCACCAAATCTGGTGTCCTCTTCTCTTCTCTTGTCTTGCCTTCTGCATTTTGTTTCATGTTCTATATACTTTTACTATCAATGTGATTAATGATTAATGTGATTGCTACTGGAAATCTAAATTGAAATTTCTATTGGGTTGCTTAAGGAACATTGAAGTGATTGTGCTAAGCATGGAACATACCATGTTAACTGAAATTAACATGGTATCAGAGCCCAGGTGAAGACAAAGCCCAAGCAAGAGAGAAAAGAAATCACAAAGAAAGATTTGTTGGACAAGGACAAGCCTCAATGGCTTATACATCTTACTTCAAGACTGAGGATAAGCTCAATGATAAATTTGACTATCATGCATGGATGATGTCTTTGGACTTGACTTTGGAAGAGCATGATTCAATGGACTATGTGCAGGGAAAATTGGTGGAGCCTCCTTCAAATGCACCGACTGCTGCTAAGACGAAGTATAAGAAAGGTGAGGTCAAAGCTAAGAAAATTATCAAAAACTCCATTCAAAAGCATTTCGTTTCTTATATTTTTTATTTAGGAACATCTAAGGAGATGTACAATAAGTTGGTTATGATGTTCAAAGTAAACAAGCAAATTAAATCCTCTTTCTCTAGAAGAAGCTGAAGGACATCAATATGGATAGAGAGGAGTCTATCCAATCCTACTTCATGACGATTACCGAAATCAAGAATGATATTTTATCTATTAGAGAAGTTTTTGCTGACAGGGAGCTCACTCGTATTTCTCTTGGAGGTTTCACAAGGGCATGGGATGTATTTAACACCACCATTCTTAACAATGACAAGATTCCTAGCTTCGACGAATTATTGGCTAGATGCACTCAAGAAAAGAGAAGGATGATGGAGAGAGGCAAGCCTTCAAATGAAAATGATCCTACTACCTTCTGCACTCATGCAAAGAGGAATAATCATGTTGGTCCAAAGATACAAGGTCAAGGATTCAAGCAGGGATTCAAGGAAAGAAGAAAATGAAGGTGCTACAATTGCAACAAGTTTGGCTACTATGCCAGAGAGTGTCCTCACAAGAAGGATACTCCACAAGATCACGACAACAAAAAAAATCGCAACAATTTCAAAGGCAATGGCAATCAAAGGAACAACAGGTTCAACAACAAAGGAAAGAGGAATGCTCCTGCCGCTCGATATGGTAATGATTGACCTCCCAAAAAGACGAGAAAATTCAAGTATGGGGAAACTAATGTTGTATAAAAACAATAAGAATTATGTTTTATTTTTGCCCTCACAATTGCCTCCCCTATGAACACTTTGGATAATTGGTTGATAGATAGTGGTGTCTCAAGGAACTTCACTGGGTACAAGGATTCCCTCTCAAAATTGATTGAAAAGAACACTAATTTTGAGATCATACTTTGAGACAATGTCACCTACCCCGTGAAAGGGATAGGGACCGTCATTCTTCAATTAAATCAATTTCAAACCCTTCATCTACAAGAAGTATTGTATGTACCTTAATTGAATAATAACCCAGTGTCTATTTCTATGATGGAAGATAAAGGCTTCAAGGTAGCATTCATTGATGGAATGGTACGTATTTGGAAAATAAACTCGAAAGATGCATTTACACTTGGATTTAGGGTTGAAGGTCTCTATCAGGTTGGAGGAAGTCATTTGGGAGCTATGACTTGTGATACTTCTCTTCAATTTAAGTTATGTCACCAAAGATTTGCTCACCTTCATTACAAATCCTTACCTAGGGCAAAGAAGATGGTCGTAGGTATGCCCAAATTCAACTTAGATCATGAAGATGTTTGTCAGGGTTGTACAGTTGGAAAACATACAAGGGGACCATTCCCTTCAAGTGAAAGTCAAGCTATCAACATTCTTCAATTGATCCATTATGATCTATCTGGTATGTTTCTCGTAACATCATTGGGAGGATACTTATACTATGCAATTTTCGTGGATGACTTCTCTCATAAAACGTGGATCTATTTCTTGAAGAAGAAGGATGAAGTGTTCAAATGGTTTCGTTCTTTCAAAGCCTTGGTTGAAAATAAAACATGGAAGAAGATCAAAATATTGAGGACCGACAATGGAACCGAATGTGAATCAAATAAATTTAATAACTATTGTAGAGAGGTTGGCAACAAGAGGGTGTTGACAACTGATTTTCAATGACCCCATAGCAGTACACCCCTTTTATTGCAAAAGGGGTCTATCATGTTCGAGTGTTCGTGTTGTTCAAATTTCATCATTCAGTCGAAAATTTTGTAAATGATGTAAACCCATCCTGCATGTCTATAATGTAAATGATCTTAGTAAGACCATCATGTATGTAAAAACCTATGTAAGCATAGTATTTTGGTAACGATTTCTATCCTAGGACGTTTTTCGTCTCACTGATTCATTTGTGGTTCTCGACACAAATGATCAGTAGAGTTTTTCCCCTCCAGCATCACCCCAAACCTAGGGAGGATTTTGTCATCAAGATACTAAGTGAGTCCTATTTTTTTTTATTTAGTCTTTGTAAATTAATATCAGAATGATCCTAGATAATTGGCTAGATCATTTTAGTACAGATTACTAGGTCTACTAGATAATATTTTGAGTCACGGAATTAGGTAGATTATTGAGGGTCTGTTGCGAATGGGTGTTCCCCTCGTGGTTTAATGTATTAATATTATGTAAAGAGGGTTGGAAAATAATTAATCCCCTCATGAGTCAATTAATTAAATTTTCCGACCAAATTAAATTAAAAATCCTAAGCCAGAAATTTAATTAATTTTATGTCCTAGGTAAAATTAAATTCTTCAAAGGCAAAATTTGTGCGTCTCTAAAAAATAAATTTTTAAAAGTCCCTGACCAAGGGAATATTGGAAAATTTGAGAAATTTGGATCCTTTGGCCTTTGTAGTTAAGTCAAAGTCAATTTTTTGAGGTAATTAACTCAAAAATATTATTTTTGAGGTAATTAACTCAAAAATATTATTTTTGAGTTAATTAAAAATGAATTAAATGAAAGTTTCAAAATTCCTCAAAAATAAATATTTTCGACATATGAGATTAAAAGATAATCAAATCATTTTCGAAGGTTGAAATTACTTTGACAGGGATCAAGCGAACTAGTCGTTGCAGATTTTACCTATAAATTAGATGTCAATGTCAGTCTGATTTTCATCCGATCTTTTGATTGTGTAATAGATCTTCAAGCTCGAATGTAATATTTTCTGGAATAATACAAACGAAATCTTTGGGATTTTATTTTGATGGTCGTGTTTCTCTTCAGCATTTTATAGTAAACTTGTTCTTTATATTCTGTTGGTGATTATTTTAATGAATTGTTGATTAAGGGCTCTTATAGAGTAATCTATTGCACAAGTATCTTTCTTAGGTTACTGGATTTAGAATAAGAATATTAATTGGATTGAGTTAGCAGGTATCTTTGACTCTTGAAAAATATATTTTTTATCTTATTTCTCTATTGATTTAACGGTTTAACTTTAACTGTGCATAAATCTTTCGGATTTAGAATTGGGTGTTTGAGGAAGTCCTCGATTGGACCAGCTGACTCCCGGGGAATTAGATCTGGAGGGTTAGATCTGAAGAACCCTCCAGATCTAATTCCTCAGGTTTATCTTAAATTCTATTTTTGCAGAGTTTTTCTAGGGCTTGTTCCTAAATTAAAAATTTATCTTAACTTTTATTGAATTTAAAGCTATATCTAGCTAGTAAGAGCCTTAGATCTTCAAATCTAGGAGCGAAGTCATACTTATACTCCTCAGATCTACCAGATCTGCAACTCTTGTGAATAGATCTATAGATATATTATATAGAACTGCAACTTATTTGTATAAATTTGTAATTTACAAGTGTAGATCTGAAGTTTTGTAACATAATTTTGAATTTTAACATTTGGGTTTTTAGGTTTTTCTCTATTTTTGTACATATTGGGTATAGGTTTTTTCTCTTTTCACTTGTGCAGGAATAGATCTGAGAAATCAGCCAAGTAAATCTTCAGATCTAAGCCAAAATCTAGATCCTGGAGGGCAAGATCTAGGCTCAATATTTGTTTGCGAGAATAGATCTAAAAAATCAACCAAGAAAATCTTCAGTTTTGAGTCAAATCTAGACTCTTGAGGACGTATAAGCTTTTGAGGCTATTTTTGCAGGATTTTGGTCTTCAAAATTCTAATTTTCAAGTGGCAACATTATCCCAAAATTTCAACGATTTTCAATGGTAGGATCTTCAAAGCCTTGGGCTAAGGGTTTGATTTCTAAACCCTTATTTTCTGCAAATTTTATTACAACAATCAAATAAAAAATAATTAGGCCCTAAAAACACATTTTATATGGTCAAAATTGTTTAGAATTGTAAAATCTCTATTTTTAGAATTTTTGACCATTTGGGCATCTTTAATTTTGCCTAGATCTGACTTTGAAGCTTGCTAGAAATTACTGCATAACTATGAAAAATCAAATCTGGACATTTTTTATGCATATCTTAAATAGGGTCCAAAAAAATTGAATTTTTCAGTTTTTCAGCAAAACTTACTATCTTTAGACATTGTGGGGATTATTTTCAGTATTTTTAGTTTGATGATTTGTTATCAATTTACTGTTGTTATAAACTTATCAGTTCTGAAAATTGCTCAATCAAACTCTCTTAAAGCCTTAAAATTGAAATTTTCAAATTTTAATACATTTTTTCTATTTTTGGAAGTATTTGGCAGTTATTTCTGACAGTTTTATCTTGCTGATATGTCATTGTTTCACTGCTGAAATAAAAATATCAGATCTGAAGTTTCTCTTAATCAAACCCTAAAAATTGACTTTTCTTTAAGTTCAATAATTCATACTATTTTTAGTCATTTTGGGCATTGGTGTCGGTATCATTTGTTTGTTGATCTATGGTTTAAATTACTGCTGCAATTAATACTTCAGATTTTAAATCTTGCTGAAGAATATATCATAAGTTTCACTATAGGAGAAAAATATGAATTTTTATTGTATTTGCATTATTTTAGAATATTGTTTAATCCATAAATTACTTGATGAAGTGTTTATTTCTCATTGAAATTTCATAGTGTTTTTTGATGAATAATTATTGAACTTTAAGTGCTAGTTACTTTCATATGCTTCAACTGGGTTTGATGATCATTGGCATCTCAATTTTTAAATGTTTTCTATCAATTAAAATCATCTAATGTGTAATTAACTCTCGTTTCATTTACTTAAATTTGATATTTATTGAATATTAATGTTTAGGAAATCTTTCAAGTAAATGTGATCGGTATATTTTTCAGAGCTCTATTGTGGATCTATGACAAATTGTACATCTCTTAAATTGATTAATTTTTGGCATCTTCATAATTGGCACTCTCGCATAAGTACTTAGTGGTTAGATCAGATTATTTATAATCTAAGTGCTTCAGACTTTTAACATCACTTCTCCCAGGATGCGGTTGTTAATGTTTGATTTGGCCTGCCGCCACCTGGCTACACCGACGACGGGAATTCGTCCTCCTCACGAGGAGGCACATGGCCACGGCAAGATTACTGAAGATTGGGGCATGGGTAATACTTACTCCACCACCCTCGATCTGTATGTTGCGTCCTCTCTGCATCATGTCTGCATTTACGAGGTCCTTCCCGCATTCATTCTACCTTCTGTGCCATTAGGTCTCCTAGAGCCATATATAGACCATAAGGTTGTCTTTTCGAATTTCTATTGTGGAAGCTCTATCGTTCTCAGCCTAGGTTTTGTCTCCCCCAGTGCCTATGCTCCTGCCAAGCCCTTGCATCATACCTTTGTTCATTCGGCTCTCTATCACAATGCCGAGCCTCCTCCTCTGTCTCATTCGCAACCCTGCACCTCGGCTTCAACCATGCCCCGCCGCCACCACATGCGTCGCCGCAGAGGTGCTGGATGCGAGATCCATTCTCGTCCTCCCTTTCACGCCATGGCTGGCAGAATAGTGGACTTGTTTGTAAATTGGGTTGAGCTTGAGGTCTTGGACCCCCATAGCCTCTCCGTTCACCTGTCTTTTCACATTCCTAATGCCTATGCTGAGCCCTCTGGATCTGGCTCTCACTCAGAAAACGTATGCGTAAATCCACCATCTCCCCCGCCTCCCCACACCCCCGCACAAAATGGTGGCTTTTTTGATTCAGTTGGTTGAGGATGCCTCGAACAGTGATGGTAGTTGCAGCTCAGATGAAGAAGGTACAAAAGCTATGACAGGTGCCCGCTCGACCTCCTCTCCATCGTTCGACGCCTAGTTGTCCAAGCTCGAGGACGATGACTCCGAGTATAGGTGCTGAATTGAGAAAGAGTCGCCTCAACCGCCAATGCAGGATTATTTTTGGTCTAGTTAGTCTAGTTATGGTTTAGTTCTTTTGCTATTTTTAAACACTGGTCTAGTTATGGTATGTTTAAAGTTGGTTTCCCTATATGGGCAGCATTTTCTATGTTTCATGGACAGATTTCATGGGTTGGTTTCCCCTTCTGGGGCAACCCCTATTTTTCAATTTTGAACTTGGTATTTCCCTCCAAAATTGGCTAACACAACAATTCCTGAGGATGATGAATGTAATTCTGTGACCTGTATTTTATAATAGAAGTAGCCATATTTAGATTAAAAAAAACATCACCTCTCATCTTCGAAGCTTGCTTCATCTAGCTTCTTCGAATCATTTTCCTTGCATTCTGCATTCTAAGTTACCATTGCATAGCAACACTTTCTCATCAAATACTTGGTTGTAATTTCCTTAACAAGATAGTTGACTCCATAAGGCACTTGTATCAATCTTTAAAATTCAATCAAATCCTTTAATCTTGCTAGATCTTTTACAAGTATTTGGTCGTTTAACTATGTCTCCCAAACTGGTTGGTTCCCAACTGATTCTCTTTCATTCCATTTCCATAAGCTCTACCCCCCTTAGTGTTCTATAAGGAGACAACTTAAACAGAGAGATTGGGGATCAGGGTGACAACCCACGATCTGAATCATTGTCGCAGTGCCTAGACAATTTGTGCGACAACATTTTTTGGCGTCGTTGTCAGGAATAGAGTTTTTATGCCCTTGGTCTCAACGACATTTTCTAATCTTATAATATTTTTCGCCATTCATTAGCACATCACACGGCATATCATTTTTTGGCATCATTTCATCTCTTCATCTTTTCATCATCGTATCTTTTGTCATCTCACTAATCCTTTCATCTTCTCTATTTTCACCTTTAGCACCTGGACATTTCGGCTGGTTTCCTGTTTGGGTGGTGACTCCACTTATTCATCTATTTACTCCTAGACAAGAATCACTCCTTGATATCCATCTTCTTCTCTCGACTAATTTTTTGGTTTTAGGATTAGGTTCAAGTTCAAGTGGTGACTCCAACTCTTTCATTTCTTACAATAGTTTCTACTAAGAATCTCGCTTCTTGTGTACCTCTTGATTTTTCTTGAACAAGGATCTATTTCTTTAATATCCATTTGGTTATCCCTTTGAGCAAGACATCATGGACTTGTTCGCCCCTTGTAACTTTGCTAACATTCAAAGTTATCCAAATGACCTTCCTAACAATGGCTTGGACTTGTTGCCTTCTTTCCAAGGAAATAATGTGGTTAGTGCTATGGCTCATATAAAATCTTTTAGCTCCTGGTTGGGTAAATATGCTAGAGGTGTTGATTATAATCATGAGGATGTGAAGATGAGCCTCTTTGTTCTTTCCTTTGAGGAAGATGT
The DNA here is from genome assembly GCA_034641835.2 of Pinus albicaulis. Taxonomy (NCBI): domain Eukaryota; kingdom Viridiplantae; phylum Streptophyta; class Pinopsida; order Pinales; family Pinaceae; genus Pinus; species Pinus albicaulis. The sequence goes on from CM076582.1 coordinate 76,489,541, forward strand.
TTTGGATTGATTTACAAATAAACCTAATAATTGATTTAATTCATTGCAATTGATTATTAATTCTTTGAAGGACAAGTATGGAGACACGAGAGAATAAAAGCATCTAGTTAGAGATATCAGCATCATAGAGAAGAAAAGAAAATGAAGCAGTAGAGGAATTTAATAAGAGGTTTAATGGTATTATTAAATAATTACCTCAAGATTAAAGACCTCACGCCAGGTTCCTTTTTTATTGTTATATTGATGCCTTTGATGTTGATACTTCTTATGAGTTGAGGCGAGCTAAAGTTAATGATTATACGGTTGCCCGGGTTTTAGCTGAGGGGATTGAAAAAGATAAGAAAGCATCTGGAATGTCCAAAACTCCAGATTTTGATAGGTTTTCGATAGAATCTAATGGAAAAGAAATTAAAGAATTTGATGAATACCCTATGCATATTTTGATGCAAAAACTTGAAAGCATGGAACTTGATCAAGAAAAGTTAATATCTAATCATTCTGAACAAATAAGTGTCTTACAGTCTAGGTTGGTCCAAATGGAAGGATCTCAAGCACAAAATTTCCAACGTAGAAATAATAATGTTTTGCGGAAGAGAAGCCCATCTAATGAGTAGAGACCGCCAAATCAACTTAAGTCTACAAATCTTGTGGATGAAGCTCTGCCTTATTGTAGAGTCTGTAATGATCTTCATGAAGAGGTTACTTGCCATGTTGTCAAAAGAATCATAGATAGTAGAATGGCAAGGGTGAGCCATCAAATTAATGTTGTTGGTAAGGAATATCGCATGCCTATAGAAGATCATGAAAGTCTTCTTAAGGAATCAACTCAAATGATTAAGGATATGCAACCCAATTATATGCAAATAATTCAAAACATGGAAGCTAACCAAATCAATCTTCAAAATAGGATAAATGCCATGGAAGAAAGTCATGCACAGGAAATGAATGTCATTAAAAGTAGGTTAAATACCATGGAAGTTAATCATTCTAATCAGATGTCCATTATTCAAAATCATATGATTTCAATGGAAGCAAGACACACCCAGGAAATTACTGCCATGAAGAACAATTACTTGATGGAAATGAAAATTATGCAGACAGATCAGACCAATCTGCAAGACAGATTCGTGAAAACAGAACTCAATTAAGTGAAATTACTAGTAAGGCATGCCAGGGAAATGAGTTCCATTCAGAAAAGGTTGGAAAAAATGAAAAAAAATACATATACAAAAGTTTGAACCCAAATTTGATAATAATGAGTTGTCAACATATCATAACCCTCCGTGTATGTCGAAGCAATTCCCATCTCATCACAGGGAGGTCATTTTTCCCATTAAGGATAAATTAACTATGGTGACAAAGGACGTTAAGAAAGACCAAGCTTGTGTGTCACCATTGACATAGTATATTCAGAATAAGATTGGTCACACTTCAGGTTCTTCAGATATTTCGTATGAACATCTTCAAGATAAGGACAGGAAATCTACAGTGGTCTCATTGTTGACATCACAGCCCACTAAGAAGAAGAGAAAAAAATAGAAAAGAAGAAGTAAGTGGCTAGATGTGTCTAATGGCCGAGAGCACCTCAATATTTGGATAAGACAGAGTCCTACAATATGTAGGATCAGGCATGGCACATTTGAGAAGCAAGCCACAAACTTGCCTGAAAGCAGGAAAGTGCTTAGTATGAACTATATTGAACACATCTAATGCCACAGGGCATCCTTTTTATTGTATCTCTAACCTTACACCCTGTTATTTTAAGCATTTCATTTTGTAGTTACATTAAATTTATATTTTCATGTTAGTAGAATATTCAATAAATGAAGAGCTTCTATTTTCATGTGCTTAATGTTATATGATGAATTTTGTGTGTTGTTTGGATGTAGATTCTGGATTCTCACATACCTCCAATGAACCAACGTGTTCCCAAGTAGAGCCATATGTTGACCACTCTTTGTCAACGACCCCATAGCAGGACACCCATTTTATTGCAAAAGGGATCTATCATGTGCGAGTGTTCGTGTTGTTCATATTTCATCATTCAGCTGACAATTTTGTAAATGATGTAAACTCATTTTGCATGTCTAAAATGTAAATGATCTCAGTAAGACCATCATGTATGTAACAACCTAGCTAAGCCTAGCATTTTGGTGACGATTTATATCCTATGAGGTTTTTCATCTCACTAATTCATTTGTGTTTCTCGACACAAATGTGTGACAAAGTTTTTCCCCTCCAGCCTCACCCCAAAGCTAGGTTGGATTTTGTCGTCAAGGTACTAAGTGAGTCCTAGTATTTCTTATCAAGTATTTGTAAAGTAATATGGGAATGATCCTAGCTAATTGGCTAGATCTTTTTATTACAGATTGCTAGGTCTACTAGATCATATTTTGAGTCACAGAATTGGGTAGATTATTGAGGGTTTGTTGCGAACGGGTGTTCCCCTCATGGTTTAATATATTAATCTTATGTAAATAGGGTTAGAAAATAATTAATCTCCTCATGATTCAATTGATTAAAATTTCTGTCAAATTAAATTAAAAATCCTAGGTCATAAATTTAATTAATTTTATGTCATAAGTAAAATTAAATTCTTCAAAGGCAAAATTCGTGGGTCTCTAAAAAATAAATTTTTAATCTTATTTCTCTATTGATTTAATGGTTTAACTTTAAGTGTGCAGAAAACTTTTAGATTTAGAATTGGGCGTTTGGGGAAGTCCTCAGATGGACCAACTGAATCCCAAGGAAATAAAATATGAAGAGCCTTTCGGATCTAATTCCACATACTTATCTTAAATTCTATTTTTGCAGGGTTTTCTAAGGCTTGTGCCGAAATTAAAAATGTATGTTAACTTTTATTGAATTGAAAATTAAATCCAGCTAGTGAGAGCTTTAGATCTTCATATCTGGGAGCGAAGTCATACTTATACTCCTCAGATATGACAGATCTGCAACACTTGTGCATACATCTGTAGATGTATCATATAAATCTTTAACTTATTTGTATAGATCTGTAATTTACATGTGTAGATCTGAGGTTTTGTAATATAATTTTGAATTCTAACATTTGGGTTTTTAGTATTTTCTCTGTTTTTGTACGTATTTGGTATTGGGTTTCTCTCTTTACACTTGTACAGGAATAGATCTAAAAAATCAGCCAAGGAAATCTTTATATCTGAGTAAGATCTAGACCCTGGAGGGCAATATTTGGGCTCAATATTTGTTTGCAGGAATAGATCTGAAAATTCAGCCAAGAAAATATTCATTTTTGAGCTAGATCTAGACCCTAGAGGGCAAGATTTGGGCTCAATATTTGTTTGCAGGAATAGATCTGAAAAATAAACCAAGGAAATCTTCATATTTGAGCCAGATCTAGACCCTTGAAGACGTATAGACTTTTGAGGCTGCTTTTGCAAGAGTTTGGTCTCCAAAATTCTAAATTTCAAGCAGCAACATTATCCCAAAATTTCAATGATTTTCAACGGTGGGATCTTCAAAGCCTTGGGCTAAGGTTTTAATCTCTAAACACTTCTTTTTTTCAAATTTTATTACAGCAAGCAAATCACAATTAATTAGGCCTTAAAAATACATTTTATATGGTCAAAATTGTTTAGAATTGCAAAATCTTCATTTTCATAATTTTTTATCATTTGAGCATCTTTAATTTTGCCTAGATATAACTTTGAAGCTTGCTAGAAATTACTGCATAACTGTCAAAAATCAGATCTGAACATTTTTTATGTATATTCTAAATAAGGTCCAAAAATTTGAATTTTTCAGTTTTCGACAAAACTTACTATTTTTAGACATTGTGAGGATCATTTTCAATTTTTTCAGTGTGTTGATTTGTTATCAATTTACTGTTGTTATAAACTTATCAGTTCTGAAAATTACTGAATCAAACCCTCTTTAATCCTTGAAATTGAAATTTTCAAGTTTTAATACATTTTTTCTATCAATTAAAATCATCTAATGTGTAATTAACTCTTGTTTCATTTACTTGAATTTGATATTTATTGAATATTAATGTTTAGGAAATATTTCAAGCAAATGTGATCGATATATTTTTCAGAGCTCTATTGTGGATCTATGAAAAATTGTATATCTCTTAAATTGAGTAATTTTTGGCATCTTCATAATTGGCACTCTCGCTTAAGTACTTAGTGGTTAGATCAGATTATTTATAATCTAAGAGCTTCAGGCTTTTAACATCACCTCCCTGTATGCGGGCGTTAATGTTTGATTTGGCCTGCCGCCACCTGGCTACGCCGACGACAGGAATTCGTCCTCCTCACAAGGAGGCACCTGGCCACAGCAAGATTATTGAAGATTGGGGCGTGGGTAATACTCACTCCACCACCCTCGATCTGTATGTTGCGTCCTCTCTGCATCAGGTCCGCATTTACGAGGTCCTTCCCGCATTCATTCCGCCTTCTGTGCCATTATGTCTCCTAGAGCCATATATAGACCATAAGGTTGTCTTTTCGAATTTCTGTTGTGGCAGCTCTGTCGTTCTCAGCCTAGGTTTCGTCTCCCCCAGTGCCTATGCTCCTGCCAAGCCCTTGCATCATACCTTTGTTCATTCGACTCTTTGTCACAACGCCAAGCCTCCTCCTCTCTCACATTCACAACCCTGCACCTCGGCTTCAACCATGCCCTGCCGCCACCACATGCGTTGACGTAGAGGTGGTGGATGCAAGATCCCTTCTCGTCCTCCCTTTCACGCCATGGCTGGCAGAATAGTGGACTTGTCTATAAATTGGGTTGAGCTTGAGGTCTTGGACCCCCATAGCCTCTCTGCTCACCTGTCTTTGCACATTCCTAATGCCTCTGCTGAGCCCTCTGGATCTGGCTTTCACTCGAGGAAATGTATGCGTAAATCCACCATCTCCCCCACCTCCCCACGCCCCCTCGCAAAATGGTGGCTTTTTCGATTCAGTTGGACGAGTACACCTCGAACAATGATGGTAGTTTCAGCTCAGATGAAGAAGGTACAAAAGCTAGGACAGGTGCGTGCTCGACCTCCTCTCCATCATTTGACACCCAGTTGTCCAAGCTCGAGGACGATGACTCCGAGTATAGGTGCTGAATTGAGGAAGAGTCGCCTCAACCGCCAATGCAGGATTATTTTTGGTCCAGTTAGTCTAGTTATGCTTTAGTTATTTTGCCTATTTTTAAACACTGGTATAGTTATGGTATGTTTAAAGTTGGTTTCCCTATATTGGCAACATTTTCTATGTTTCATGGACAGATTTCATGGGTTGCTAGATTTTTTACAAGTATTTGGTCGTTTAACTATGTCTCCCAAACTGGTTGGTTCCCAACTGATTCTCTTTCATTCCATTTCCATAGGGTCTACCCCCCTTAGTGTTCTATAAGGATACAACTTAAACAGAGAGATTTGGGATCAGGGTGACAACCCACGATCTGAATCATTGTCGCAGTGCCTAGACAATTTGTGCGACAACATTTTTTGGCGTCGTTGTTGGGAATAGAGTTTTTACGCCCTTGGTCTCAATGACATTTTCTAATCTTATAATATTTTTCGCCATTCATTAGCCCATCACACGGAATATCATTTTTTGGCATCATTTCATCTCTTCATCTTTTCATCATCGTATCTTTTGTCATCTCACTAATCCTTTCATCTTCTCTATTTGCACCTTTAGCACCTAGACATTTCGGCTGCTTTCCTGTTTGGGTGGTGACTCCACTTATTTATCTATTTACTCCTAGACAAGAATCTCTCCTTGATATCCATATTCTGCTCTCAACTAATTTTTTGGTTTTAGGATTAAGTTCATGTTCAAGTGATGACTCCAACTCTTTCATTTCTTACAATAATTTCTACTAAGAATCTCGCTTCTTGTGTATCTCTTGATTTTTCTTGAACAAGGATCTATTTCTTTAACATCCATTTGGTTATCCCGTTGAGAAAGACATCATGGACTCACGGAAAAGGCTAGTGCTAACATGTTAGTAACAGAATCCCTTTGCTTCTACCCAACTCCCGACTTCGCCTTCTTTCCTAAGTAATGTGTATAGTGTTGGTGGCTCTTATAAAACCTTTTAGCTCCCGGTTGGGCAATATGGTGTTAGAGGGGAAAGGACAGAGAATCATGAGGATGTGAAGATGAGCCTCTTTGTTCTTTCCTTAGAGGAAGATGCTTTGGATTGGTTTACAAATAAACTCGATAATTCATTTAATTCATTGCAATTGATTACTAATGATTTTACAGACAAGTATGGAGACAAGAGAGAAGAAAAGCATTTGGTTAGAGATATCAGTGTCATAGAGAAGAAAGAAAATGAAATAGTAGAGGAATTTAATAAGAGGTTTAATGATATTATTAAAGACTTACCTCAAGATTATATACCTTTTGCCAGGTTTCTTTTTTATTTTTATATTGATGCCTTTGATGTTGATACTCCTTATGAGTTGAGGCGAGCTAAAGTTAATGATTATAAGGCTTCCCAAGTTTTAGTTGAGGAGATTGAAAAGGATAAGATAGCATCTGGAATGTCCAAAACTCCAGATTTTGATAGGTTTTCGACATGATCTAAGGGAAACTAAATTAAAGAATCTGATGAAGACCCTATGTATAATTTGATACAAAAACTTGAAAGCATGGAAATTGATCACGAAAAGTTAATATCTAATCATTCTGAACAAATAAGTGTCTTACAGGCTAGGTTGGTCCAAATGGAAGGATCTCAAGCACAAGATTTCCAACCTAGAAATAATAATGCTTTAAGGAGTAGCTCATCTAATGAGCAAGAGATCAGCTAAATCAATCTTAGTTCGCAAATCTCAGGGATAAGCTACTTTTTATCGAGTCCTAATGATCTTCATGAAGAGGTTACTTGCCATGTTGTCAAAAGAATCAGAGAGAGAATGGCAAGGGTGAGCTACTGAAGAATGTTATGGTAAGGAATATCGCATGCCGTAGAAGACTGCTATGAAAGCCTTGTTAAGGAATCAACTCAAATGATTAAGGATATGCAACCCAATTATATGCAAATAATTCAAAACATGGAAGCTAAAAAAATCAATCTTCAAAATAGGATAAATGCCATGGAAGCAATTCATGCACAGGAAATGAATGTCATTGAAAGTAGGTTAAATACCATGGAAGTTAATCATTCTAATCAGATGTCCATTATTAAAAATCATATGATTTCAATGGAAGCAAGACACACCCAGGAAATTACAACCATGAAGGACAATTAGTTGCTGGAAACGAAAATTATGCAGATAAATCATACCAATTTGCAAGACAGATTCGTGAAAACAGAACTCAATTAAGTTAAATTACTAGTAAGGCATGCTAGGGAAATGAGTTCCATTCAAAAAAGGTTGGAAAAAATGAAAAAAAAAAAAACATATACAGAAGTTTCAACCCAAATTTGATAATAATGAGTCGTCAACATATCATAACCCTCCCTGTATGTCGAAGCAATTCCCATCTCATCACAGGGAGGTCATTTTTCCCATTAAGAACAAATTAACTATGGTGACAAAGGACGTTAAGAAAGACCAAGCTTATGTGTCACCATTGACATAGTATATTCAGAATAAGATTGGTCACACTTCAGGTTCTTCAGATATTTCGTACGAACATCTTCAAGATAAGGACGGGAAATCTACAGTGGTCTCATTGCTGACATCACAGCCCACTAAGAAGAAGAGACAAAAGTAGAAAAGAAGAAGTAAGTGGCTAGATGCGTCTGATGGCCGAGAGCACCTCAATATTTGGATAAGACAGAGTCCTACAACATGTAGGATCGGGCATGGCACATTTGAGAAGCAAGCCACAAACTTGCCTGAAAGCAGGAAAGTGCTTAGTATGAACTATATTTAACACATCTAATGCCACAGGGCATCCTTTTTATTGTATCTCTAACCTTACACCCTGTTATTTTAAGCATTTCATTTTGTAGTTACATTAAATTTATATTTTCATGTTAGTAGAATATTCAATAAATGAAGAGCTTCTATTTTCATGTGCTTAATGTTATATGATGAATTTTGTGTGTTGTTTGGATGCAGATTCTGGATTCTCACATTCCTCCAATGAACTAACATGTCCCCAAGTAAAGCCATATGTTGACCACTTTTTGTCAACGACCCCATAACAAGACACCCATTTTATTGCAAAAGGGATCTATCATGTGCGAGTGTTCGTGTTGTTCATATTTCATCATTCAGCCAACAATTTTGTAAATGATGTAAACTCATTTTGCATGTCTAAAATGTAAATGATCTCAGTAAGACCATCATGTATGTAACAACCTAGGTAAGCCTAGCATTTTGGTGACGATTTATATCCTATGAGGTTTTTCGTCTCACTAATTCATTTGTGTTTCTCGACACAAATGATCGACAAAGTTTTTCCCCTCCAGCCTCACCCCAAAGCTAGGCTGGATTTTGTCGTCAACGTACGAAGTGAGTCCTAGTGTTTCTTATCAAGTCTTTGTAAAGTAATATGGGAATGATCCTAGCTAATTGGCTAGATCTTTTTATTACAGATTGCTAGGTGTACTAGATCATATTTTGAGTCGCAAAATTGGGTAGATTATTGAGGGTTTGTTACAAACGGGTGTTCCCCTCATGGTTTAATGTATTAATCTTATGTAAAGAGGGTTAGAAAATAATTAATCTCCTCATGAGTCAATTGATTAAATTTTTTTTCAAATTAAATTAAAAATCCTAAGTCATAAATTTAATTAATTTTATGTCCTAGGTAAAATTAAATTCTTCAAAGACAAAATTCGTGGGTCTCTAAAAAAAAAAAATTTAATCTTATTTCTCTATTGATTTAATGGTTTAACTTTAAGTGTGCAGAAAACTTTCAGATTTAGAATTGGGCGTTTGGGGAAGTCTTCGGATGGACCCACTGAATCCTAAGGAAATAAAATATGAAGAGCCCTTCGGATCTAATTCCCCGCACTTATCTTAAATTATATTTTTGCAGGGTTTTCTAAGGCTTGTGCCTAAATTAAAAATGTATGTTAACTTTTATTGAATTGAAAATTAGATTCGACTAGTAAGAGCCTTAGATCTTCATATCTGCGAGCGAAGTCATACTTATACTCCTCAAATCTGACAGATCTGCAACATTTGTGCATAGATCTGTAGATGTATTATATAAATCTTTAACTTATTTGTATAGATCTATAATTTACATGTGTAGATCTGAGGTGTTGTAACATAATTTTGAATTCTAACATTTGGGTTTTTAGTATTTTCTCTGTTTTTGTACGTATTGGGTATTGGGTTTTTCTCTTTTCACTTGTACATGAATAGATCTAAAAATCAGCCAAGGAAATCTTCATATCTGAGTAAGATCTAGACCCTGGAGGGCAAGATTTGGGCTCAATATTTGTTTGCAATAATAGATCTGAAAATTCAGCCAAGAAAATATTCATATTTGAGCTAGATCTAGACCCTAGAGGGCAAGATTTGGGCTCAATATTTGTGTGTAGGAATAGATTTGAAAAATAAACCAAGGAACTCTTCATATCTGAGCCAGATCTAGACCCTTGAAGACGTATAGGCTTTTGAGGCTGCTTTTGCAAGATTTTGGTCTCCAAAATTCAAAATTTCAAGAAGCAACATTATCCCAAAATTTCAACGATTTTCAACGATGGGATCTTAAAAGCCTTGGGCTAAGGTTTTAATCTCTAAACACTTCTTTTTTTCAAATTTCATTATAGCAAGAAAATCACAATTAATTAGGCCCTAAAAATACATTTTATATGGTCAAAATTGTTTAGAATTGCAAAATCTTCATTTTCATAATTTTTGATCATTTGGGCATCTTTAATTTTGCCTAGATCTAACTTTGAAGCTTCCTAGAAATTACTGCATAACTGTCAAAGATCAGATCTGAACATTTTTTATGTATATTCTAAATAAGGTCCAAAATTTTGAATTTTTCAGTTTTCGACAAAACTTACTATTTTTAAACATTGTGAGGATCATTTTCAGTTTTTTTAGTTTCTTGATCTGTTATCAATTTACTATTGTTATAAACTTATCAGTTCTGAAAATTACTGAATCAAACCCTCTTTAATCCTTGAAATTGAAATTTTCAAGTTTTAGTACATTTTTTCTATCAATTAAAATCATCTAATGTGTAATTAACTCTTGTTTCATTTACTTGAATTTGATATTTATTGAATATTAATGTTTAGGAAATCTTTCAAGTAAATGTGATCGATATATTTTTCAGAGCTCTATTGTGGATCTATGACAAATTGCATATCTCTTAAATTGAGTAATTTTTGGCATCTTCATAATTGGCACTCTCGCTTAAGTACTTAGTGGTTAGATCATATTATATATAATCTAAGTGCTTCAGGCTTTTAACATCACCTCTCCCTGGATGCGGGTGTTAATGTTTGATTTTGCCTACCGCCACCTGGCTACGCCGACGATGGGAATTCATCCTCCTCACGAGGAGGCACATGGCCACGGCAAGATTACTGAAGACTGGGGCGTGGGTAATACTTACTCCACCACCCTCGATCTGTATTTTGCGTCGTCTCTGCATCAGGTCCGCATTTACGAGGTCCTTCCCGCATTCATTCTGCCTTCTGTGCCATTACGTCTCCTAGAGCCATATATAGACCATAAGGTTGTCTTTTCGAATTTCTATTGTGGCAGTTCTGTCGTTCTCGGCATAGGTTTCGTCTCCCCCAGTGCTTATGCTCCTGCCAAGCCCTTGCATCATACCTTTATTCATTTGTCTCTTTGTCATAACGCCGAGCCTCCTCCTCCCTCTTATTCGCAACCCTCCACCTCGGCTTCAACCATGCCCCGCCGCCACCACATGCGTTGCCGCAGAGGTGGTGGATGCAAGATCCCTTCTCGTCCTCCCATTCATGCCATGGCTAGCAAAATAGTGGACTTGTCTGTAAATTGGATTAAGCTTGAGGTCTTGGACCCCCATAGCCTCTCTTCTCACCTGTCTTTGCACATTCCTAATGCCTCTGCTGAGCCCTCTGGATCTGGCTCTCACTCCAGGAAACGTATGCGTAAATCCACCATCTCCCCCACCTCCCCACACCCTCTCGCAAAATGGTGGCTTTGTCGATTCAGTTGGCTGAGAATGCCTCGAACAGTGATGGTAGTTGCAGCTCAGACAAAGAAGGTACAATAGCTAGGACAGGTGCCCGCTCGACCTCCTCTCCATCGTTCAACGCCCAATTATCCAAGCTCGAGGACGATGACTCCAAGTATAAGTGCTGAATTGAGAAAGAGTCGCCTCAACCGCCATTGCAGGATTATTTTTGGTCCAGTTAGTCTAGTTATGGTTTAGTTCTTTTGCCTATTTTTAAACACTGGTCCAGTTATGGTATGTTTAAAGTTGGTTTCTTTATATGGGCAAAATTTTCTATGTTTCATGGACAGATTTCATGGGTTGGTTTCCCCTTCTGGGGCAACCCCTATTTTGCAATTTTGAACTTGGTATTTCTCGCCAAAATTGGCTAACACAGCAATTCCTGAGGATGACGAATGTAATTCTGTGACCTGTATTTTATAATAGAAGTAGCCATATTTAGAAGAAAAAAAACATCACCTCTCATCTTCGAAGCTTGCTTCATCTAGCTTCTTCGAATCGTTTTCCTTGCATTCTACATTCTAAGTTACCATTACATCGCAACAGTTTCTCATCAAGTACTTGGTTGTAATTTCCTTAACAAGATAGTTGACTCCATAAGGCACTTGTATCAATCTTTAAAATTCAATCAAATCCTTTAATCTTGCTAGATCTTTTACAAGTATTTGGTCGTTTAACTGTGTCTCCCAAACTGGTTGGTTCCCAACTAATTCTCTTTCATTCCATTTCCATAGGGTCTAGCCCCCTTAGTTTTCTATAAGGAGACAGCTTAAACAGAGAGATTGGGAATCAGGGTGAAAACCCACGATCTAAATCATTGTCGCAGTGCTTAGACAATTTGTGCGACAACATTTTTTGGCGCCGTTGTCGGGAATAGAGTTTTTATGCCCTTGGTCTCAATAACATTTTCTAATCATATAATATTTTTCCCCATTCATTAGCCCATCACTCGGCATATCATTTTTTGGCATCATTTCATCTCTTCATCTTTTCATCATCGTATATTTTGTCATCTCACTAATCCTTTCATCTTCTCTATCTGCACCTTTAGCACCTGGACATTTCGGCTGGTTTCCTGTTTGGGTGGTGACTCCACTTATTCATCTATTTCCTCCTAGACAAGAATCTCTCCTTGATATCCATCTTCTTCTCTCGACTAATTTTTTGGTTTTAGGATTAGGTTCATGTTCAAGTGGTGACTCCAACTCTTTCATTTCTTACAATAATTTCTACTAAGAATCTCGCTTCTTGTGTACCTCTTGATTTTTCTTGAACAAGGATCTATTTCTTTAACATCCATTTGGTTATCCCTTTGAGCAAGACATCATGGACTTGTTCGCCCCTTGTAACTTTGCTAACATTCAAAGTTATCCAAATGACCTTCCTAACAATGGCCTGGACTTGTTGCCTTATTTCCAAGGAAATAATGTGGTTAGTGCTATGGCTCATATAAAAGCTTTTAGCTCTTGGTTGGGTAAATATGCTAGAGGTGTTGATTATAATCATGAGGATGTGAAGATGAGCCTCTTTGTTCTTTCCTTTGAGGAAAATGCTTTGGATTGATTTACAAATAAACTTGATAATTCATTTAATTCATTGCAATTGATTATTAATTCTTTGAAGGAAAAGTATGGAGACACGAGAGAAGAAAAGCATCTAGTTAGAGATATCAGCATCATAGAGAAGAAAAGAAAATGAAATAGTAGAGGAATTTAATAAGAGGTTTAATGGTATTATTAAAAAATTACCTCAAGATTATAGACCTTAGGCTAGGTTATTTTTTTATTTTTATATTGATGTCTTTGATGTTGATACTTCTTATGAGTTGAGGTGAGCTAAAGTTAATGATTATACGGTTGCCCAGGTTTTCGCTGAGGGGATTGAAAAAGATAAGAAAGCATTTGGAATGTCCAAAACTCCAGATTTTGATAGGTTTTCGACAGAATCTAATGGAAAATAAATTAAAGAATTTGATGAAGAACCTATGCATATTTTGATGCAAAAACTTGAAAGCATGGAACTTGATCAAGAAAATTTAATATCTAATCATTCTGAACAAATAAGTGTCTTACAGGCTAGGTTGGTCCAAATGGAAGGATCTCAAGCACAAAATTTCCAACGTAGAAATAATAATGTTTTGTGGAAGAGAAGCCCATCTAATGAGCAAAGACCGCCAAATCAACTTAAGTCTGCAAATCTTGTGGATGAAGCTCTGCCTTATTGTAGAGTCTGTAATGATCTTCATGAAGAGGTTACTTGCCATGTTGTCAAAAGAATCATAGATAGTAGAATGGCAAGGGTGAGCCATCAAATTAATGTTGTTGGTAAGGAATATCGCATGCCTATAGAAGATCATGAAAGTCTTGTTAAGGAATCAACTCAAATGATTAAGGATATGCAACCCAATTATATGCAAATAATTCAAAACATGAAAGCTAACCAAATCAATTTTCAAAATAGGATAAATGCCATGGAAGCAAGTCATGCACAGGAAAGGAATGTCATTGAAAGTAGCTTAAATACCATGGAAGTTAATCATTCTAATCAGATGTCCATTATTGAAAATCATATGATTTCAATGGAAGCAAGACACACCCAGGAAATTACTGCCATGAAGGACAATTACTTGCTCGAAATGAAAATTATGTAGACAAATCAGACAAATCTGCCACACAGATTCCTTAATACAGAACTCAATTAAGTGAAATTACTAGTCAGGCATGCTAGGGAAATGAGTTCCATTCAGAAAAGGTTTGAAAAAATGAAAAAAAAATACATATACAGAAGTTTCAACCCAAATTTGATAATAATGAGTCGTCAACATATCATAACCCTCCCAGTATGTCGAAGCAATTCCCATCTCATCACAGGGAGGTCATTTTTCAGATTAAGGACAAATTAACTATGGTGACAAAGGACGTTAAGAAAGACCAAGCTTATGTGTCACCATTGACATAGTATATTCAGAATAAGATTGGTCACACTTCATGTTCTTCAGATATTTCGTATGAACATCTTCAAGATAAGAATAGGAAATCTACAATGGTCTCATTGCTGACATCACAGCCCACTAAGAAGAAGAGAAAAAAGTAGAAATGAAGAAGTAAGTGGCTAGATGCGTCTGATGGCTGAGAGCACCTCGATATTTGGATAAGACAGAGTCCTACAATATGTAGGATCAGGCATGGCACATTTGAGAAGCAAGCCACAAACTTGCCTGAAAGCAGGAAAGTGCTTAGTATGAACTATATTGAACACATCTCTCCTGTCTACCCCCCTCAGTGTTCTATAAGGAGACAGCTTAAACAGAGAGATTGGGGATCAGGGTGACAACCCACGATCTGAATCATTGTCACAATGCCTAGACAATTTGTGCGACAACATTTTTTGGCGTCGTTGTCGGGAATAGAGTTTTTATGCCCTTGGCCTCAACGACATTTTCTAATCTTATAATATTTTTCACCATTCATTAGCCCATCACACGGCATATCATTTTTTGGCATCACTTCATCTCTTCATCTTTTCATCATCGTATCTTTTGTCATCTCACTAATCCTTTCATCTTCTCTATTTGCACCTTTAGCACCTAGACATTTCGGTTGCTTTCCTGTTTGGGTGGTGACTCCACTTATTCATCTATTTACTCCTAGACAAGAATCTCTCCTTGATATCCATCTTCTTCTCTCGACTAATTTTTTGGTTTTAGGATTAAGTTCATGTTCAAGTGGTGACTCCAACTCTTTCATTTCTTACAATAATTTCTACTAAGAATCTCGCTTCTTGTGTATCTCTTGATTTTTCTTGAACAAAGATCTATTTCTTTAACATCCATTTGGTTATCCCTTTGAGCAAGACATCATGGACTTGTTCACCACTTGTAACTTTGCTAACATTCAAAGTTATCCAAATGACCTTCCTAACAATGGCCTGGACTTCTTGCCTTCTTTCCAAGGAAATAATGTGGTTAGTGCTATGGCTCATATAAAAGCTTTTAGCTCCTGGTTGGGTATATATGCTAGAGGTGTTGATTATAATCATGAGGATGTGAAGATGAGCCTCTTTGTTCTTTCCTTTGAGGAAGATGCTTTGGATTGATTTACAAATAAACCTGATAATTCATTTAATTCATTGCAATTGATTATTAATTCTTTTAAGGACAAGTATGGAGACACGAGAGAAGAAAAGCATCTAGTTAGAGATATTAGCATCATAGAGAAGAAAATAAAATGAAAAAGTAGAGGAATTTAATAAGAGGTTTAATGGTATTATTAAATAATTACCTCAAGATTATAGACCTCAAGCCAAGTTCCTTTTTTATTGTTATATTGATGCTTTTGATGTTGATATTTCTTATGAGTTGAGGCGAGCTAAAGTTAATGATTATACGGTTGCCCAGGTTTTAGCTGAGGGGATTGAAAAAGATAAGAAAGCATCTGGAATGTCCAAAACTCCAGATTTTGATAGGTTTTCGACAGAATCTAATGGAAAAGAAATTAAAGAATTTGATGAAGACCCTATGCATATTTTGATGCAAAAACTTGAAAGCATGGAACTTGATCAAGAAAAGTTAATATCTAATCATTCTGAACAAATAAGTGTCTTACAGGCTAGGTTGGTCCAAATGGAAGGATCTCAAGCACAAAATTTCCAACGTAGAAATAATAATGTTTTGCGGAAGAGAAGCGCATCTAATGAGCAGAGACTGCCAAATCAACTTAAGTCTGCAAATCTTGTGGATGAAGCTCTGCCTTATTGTAGAGTCTGTATGATCTTCATGAAGAGGTTACTTTCCATGTTGTCAAAAGAATCATAGATAGTAGAATGGCAAGGGTGAGCCATCAAATTAATGTTGTTGGTAAGGAATATCGCATGCCTATAGAAGATCATGAAAGTCTTGTTAAGGAATCAACTCAAATGATTAAGGATATCCAACCCAATTATATGCAAATAATTCAAAACATGGAAGCTAAAAAAATCAATCTTCAAAATAGGATAAATGCCATGGAAGCAAGTCTTGCACAGGAAATGAATGTCATTGAAAGTAGGTTAAATACCATGGAAGTTAATCATTCTAATCAGATTTCCATTATTCAAAATCATATGATTTCAATGGAAGCAAGACACACCCAGGAAATTACTGCCATGAAGGAAAATTAGTTGCTGGAAATGAAAATTATGCAGACATATCAGACCAATTTGCAAGACAGATTCGTGAAAACAGAACTCAATTAAGTGAAATTACTAGTAAGGCATGCCAGGAAAATGAGTTCCATACAGAAAAGGTTGGAAAAAATGAAAAAAAATACATATACAGAAGTTTCAACCCAAATTTGATAATAATGAGTCGTCAACATATCATAACCCTCCCTGTATGTTGAAGCAATTCCCATCTCATCACAAGGAGGTCATTTTTCCCATTAAGGAAAAATTAACTATGGTGACAAAGGACGTTAAGAAAGACCAAGCTTATGTGTCACCATTGACATAGTATATTCAGAATAAGATTGGTCACACTTCAGGTTCTTAAGATATTTCGTACGAACATCTTCAAGATAAGGACGGGAAATCTACAGTGGTATCATTGCTGACATCACAGCCCACTAAGAAAAAGAGAAAAAAGTAGAAAAGAAGAAGTGGGTGGCTAGATATGTTTGATGGCCGAGAGCACCTCGATATTTCGATAAGACAGAGTCCTACAATATGTAGGATCGGGCATGGCACATTTGAGAAGCAAGCCACAAACTTGCCTGAAAGCAGGAAAGTGCTTAGTATGAACTATATTGAACACATCTAATGCCACAGGGCATCCCCTTTATTGTATCTCTAACCTACACCCTATTATTTTAAGCAAAAACATTTTGTAGTTACATTAAATTTATATTTTCATGTTAGTAGAATATTCAATAAATGAAGAGCTTCTATTTTCATGTGCTTAATGTTATATGATGAATTTTTTGTGTTGTTTTAATTCAGCTTCTGGATTCTCACATTCTTCCAATGAACCAACGTGTCCCCAAGTAGAGCCATATGTTGACCACTCTTTGTCAACGACCCCATAGCAGGACACCCATTTTATTGCAAAAGGGATCTATCATGTGCGAGTGTTCGTGTTGTTCATATTTCATCATTCAGCCGACAATTTTGTAAATGATGTAAACTCATTTTGCATGTCTAAAATGTAAATGATCTCAGTAAGACCATCATGTATGTAACAACCTAGCTAAGCCTAGCATTTTGGTGACGATTTATATCTTATGAGGTTTTTCATCTCACTAATTCATTTGCGTTTCTCGACAAATTTTTTCTCCTCCAGCCTCACCCCAAAGCTAGGCTGGATTTTGTCGTCAATGTAACAAGTGAATCCTAATGTTTCTTATCGAGTCTTTGTAAAGTAATATGGGAATGATCCTATTTAATTGGCTAGATCTTTTTATTACAGAATTCTAGGTCTACTAGATCATATTTTGAGTCACAGAATTGAGTAGATTATTGAGGGTTTGTTGCGAATGGGTGTTCCCCTCATGGTTTAATGTATTAATCTTATGTAAAGAGGGTTAGAAAATAATTAATCTCCTCATGAGTCAATTGATTAAAATTTCTGTCAAATTAAATTAAAAATCCTAAGTCATAAATTTAATTAATTTTATGTCCTAGGTAAAATTAAATTCTTCAAAGGCAAAATTCGTGGGTCTCTAAAAAATAAATTTTTAATCTTGTTTCTCTATTGATTTAATAGTTTAACTTTAAGTGTGCAGAAAACTTTCAGATTTAGAATTGGGCGTTTGGGAAAGTCCTCGGATGGACCAACTGAATCCCAAGGAAATAAAATATGAAGAGCCCTTCGGATCTAATTCCCCGGACTTATCTTAAATTCTATTTTTGCAGGGTTTTCTAAGGCTTGTGCCTAATTTAAAAATGTATGTTAACTTTTATTGAGTTGAAAATTAGATCCGGCTAGTAAAAGCCTTAGATCTTCATATCTGGGAGCGAAGTCATACTTATACTCCTCAGATCTGACAGATTTGCAACACTTGTGCATAGATCTGTAGATGTGTTATATAAATCTTTCACTTATTTGTATAGATCTGTAATTTACATGTGTAGATCTGAGGTTTTGTAACATAATTTTGAATTCTAACATTTGGGTTTTTAGTATTTTCTCTGTTTTTGTACGTATTGGGTATTGGGTTTTTCTCTTTTCACTTGTACAAGAATAGATCTGAAAAATCAGCCAAGGAAATCTTCATATCTCAGTCAGATGTAGACCCTGGAGGGCAAGATTTGGGCTCAATATTTGTTTGCAGAAATAGATCTGAAAATTCAGCCAAGAAAATATTCATATTTGAGCTAGATCTAGACCCTAGAGGGCAAGATTTGGGCTCAATATTTGTTTGTAGGAATAGATCTGAAAAATAAACCAAAGAAATCTTCATATCTGAGCCAGATCTAGACCCTTGAAGACGTATAGGCTTTTGAGGCTGCTTTTGCAAGATTTTGGTCTCCAATATTCTAAATTTCAAGCAGCAACATTATCCCAAAATTTCAACGATTTTCAACGGTGGGATCTTCAAAGCCTTGGGCTAAGGTTTTAATCTCTAAACACTTTTTTTTTTTTCAAATTTTATTACAGCAAGCAAATCACAATTAATTAGGCCTTAAAAATACATTTTATATGGTAAAAATTGTTTAGAATTGAAAAATCTTCATTTTCATAATTTTTGATCATTTGGGCATCTTTAATTTTGCCTAGATCTAACTTTGAAGTTTGCTAGAAATTACTGCATAACTGTCAAAAATCAGATCTGAACATTTTTTATGTATATTCTAAATAAGGTCCAAAATTTTGAATTTTTCAGTTTTCGACAAAACTTACAATTTTTAAACATTATGAGAATCATTTTCAGTTTTTTCAGTTTGTTGATCTGTTATCAATTTACTGTTGTTATAAACTTATCAATTCTGAAAATCACCGAATCAAACTCTCTTAAATCATTGAAATTGAAATTTCCAAGTTTTAGTACATTTTTTCTATCAATTAAAATCATTTAATGTGTAATTAACTCTTGTTTCATTTACTTGAATTTGATATTTATTGAATATTAATGTTTATGAAATATTTCAAGTAAATGTGATCGATATATTTTTCAGAGCTCTATTGTGGATCTATGACAAATTGCATATCTCTTAAATTGAGTAATTTTTTGCATCTTCATAATTGGCACTCTCGCTTAAATACTTAGTGGTTAGATCAAATTATTTATAATCTAAGTGCTTTAGGCTTTTAACATCACCTCTCCTTAGATGGGGGTGTTAATGTTTGATTTCGCCTGCCGCCACCTGGCTACACCGACGACGGGAATTCGTCCTCCTCACGAGGAGGCACATGGCCACGGTAAGATTACTGAAGACTGGGGTGTGGGTAATACTTACTCCACCACCCTCGATCTGTATGTTGCGTCCTCTCTGCATCCGGTCCGCATTTACGATGTCCTTCCCGCATTCATTCCACCTTCTGTGCCATTACGTCTCCTAGAGCCATATATAGACCATAAGGTTGTCTTTTCGAATTTCTATTGTGGCAGCTTTGTCATTCTCAGCCTAGGTTTTGTCTCCCCCAATGCCTATGCCCCTACCAAGCCCTTGCATCATACCTTTGTTCATTCGGCTCTCTGTCACAATGCCGAGCCTCCTCCTCCGTCTCATTCGCAACCCTGCACCTCGGCTTCAACCATGCCCCGCCGCCACCACATGCGTTTCTGCAGAGGTGGTGGATGCGAGATCCCTTCTCGTCCTCCCATTCATGCCATGGCTGGCAGAATAGTGGACTTGTCTGTAAATTGGGTTGAGCTCGAGGTCTTAGACCCCCATAGCCTCTCCGCTCACCTGTCTTTGCACATTCCTAATGCCTCTGCTGAGCCCTCTGGATCTGGCTCTCACTCCAGGAAACGTATGCGTAAATCCACCATCTCCCCCGCCTCCCCACGCCCCCTCGCAAAATGGTGGCTTTATCGATTCAGTTGGACGAGGACGCCTCGAACATTGATGGTAGTTGCAGCTCAGACGAAGAAGGTACAAAAGCTATGACAGGTGCCCGCTCGACCTCCTCTCCATCGTTCGATGCCCAGTTGTCCAAGCTCGAGGACGATGACTCCGAGTATAGGTGCTGAATTGAGGAAGAGTCGCCTCAACCGCTAATCCAGGATTATTTTTGGTCCAGTTAGTCTAGTTATGGTAAGTTTAAAGTTGGTTTCCCTATATGGGCAACATTTTCTATGTTTCATGGACAGATTTCATGGGTTGGTTTCCCCTTCTGGGGCAACCCCTATTTTGCAATTTTGAACTTGATATTTCCCGCCAAAATTGGCTAACACAGCAATTCCTGAGGATGACGAATGTAATTCTGTGACCTGTATTTTATACTAGAAGTAGCCATATTTAGAAGAAGAAAAACAGCACCTCTCATCTTCGAAGCTTGCTTCATCTAGCTTCTCCGAATCGTTTTCCTTGCATTCTGCATTCTAAGTTACCATTGCATAGCAACAGTTTCTCATCAAGTACTTGGTTGTAATTTCCTTAACAATCTAGTTGACTCCATAAGGCACTGGTATCAATCTTTAAAATTCAATCAAATCCTTTAATCTTGCTAGATCTTTTACAAGTATTTGGTCGTTTAACTGTGTCTCCCAAACTGGTTGGTTCCCAATTGATTCTCTTTCATTCCATTTCCATAGGGTTTACCCCCCTTAGTTTTCTATAAGGAGACAGCTTAAACAGAGAGATTGGGAATCAGGGTGACAACCTACGATCTAAATCATTGTCGCAATGCCTAGACAATTTGTGCGACAACATTTTTTTGGCATCGTTGTCGGGAATAGAGTTTTTATGCCCTTGGTCTCAACGACATTTTCTAATCTTATAATATTTTTCGCCATTCATTAGCCCATCACATGGCATATCATTTTTTGGCATCATTTCATCTCTTCATCTTTTCATCATCGTATCTTTTGTCATCTCACTAATCCTTTCATCTTCTGTATTTTCACCTTTAGCACCTGGACATTTCCGTTGGTTTCCTGTTTGGGTGGTGACTCCACTTATTCATCTATTTACTCCTAGACAAGAATCTCTCCTTGATATCCATCTTATTCTCTCGACTAATTTTTTGGTTTAAGGATTAGGTTCATGTTCAAGTGGTGACTCCAACTCTTTCATTTCTTACAATAATTTCTACTAAGAATCTCGCTTCTTGTGTACCTCTTGATTTTTCTTGAACAAGGATCTATTTCTTTAACATCCATTTCGTTATCCCTTTGAGCAAGACATCATGGACTTGTTCGCCCCTTGTAACTTTGCTTAACATTCAAAGTTATCAAAATGACCTTCCTAACAATGGCCTGGACTTGTTGCCTTCTTTCCAAGGAAATAATGTGGTTAGTGCTATGGCTCATATAAAAGCTTTTAGCTCTTAGTTGGGTAAATATGCTAGAGGTTTTGATTATACTCATGAGGATGTGAAGATGAGCCTCTTTGTTCTTTCCTTTCAGAAAGATGATTTGGATTGATTTACAAATAAACTTGATAATTCATTTAATTCATTGCAATTGATTATTAATTCTTTGAAGGACAAGTATGGAGACACGAGAGAAGAAAAGCATCTAGTTAAAGATATCAGCATCATAGAGAAGAAAAGAAAATGAAAAAGTAGAGGAATTTAATAAGAGGTTTAATGGTATTATTAAAGAATTACCTCAAGATTATAGACCTCAAGCCAGGTTCCTTTTTTATTGTTATATTGATGCCTTTGATGTTGATACTTCTTATGAGTTCAGGCGAGCTAAAGTTAATGATTATATGGTTGCCCAGGTTTTAGCTGAGGGGATTGAAAAAGATAAGAAAGCATCTGGAATGTCCAAAACTCCAGATTTTGATAGGTTTTCGATAGAATCTAATGGAAAATAAATTAAAGAATTTGATGAAGACCCTATGCATATTTTGATGCAAAAACTTGAAAGCATGGAACTTGATCAAGAAAAGTTAATATCTAATCATTCTGAACAAATAAGTGTCTTACAGGCTAGGTTGGTCCAAATGGAAGGATCTCAAGCACAAAATTTCCATCGTAGAAATAATAATGTTTTGCGGAAGAGAAGCCCATCTAATGAGCAGAGACCGCCAAATCAACTTAAGTCTGCAAATCTTGTGGATGAAGCTCTGCCTTATTGTAAAGTCTGTAATGATTTTCATGAAGAGGTTACTTGCCATGTTGTCAAAAGAATCATAGATAGTAGAATGGCAAGGGTGAGCCATCAAATTAATGTTGTTGGTAAGGAATATCGCATGCCTATAAAAGATCATGAAAGTCTTGTTAATGAATCAACTCAAATGATTAAGGATATGCAACCCAATTATATGCAAATAATTCAAAACATGGAAGCTAACCAAATCAATTTTCAAAATAGGATAAATGCCATGGAAGCAAGTCATGCAGAGGAAATGAATGTCATTGAAAGTAGGTTAAATACCATGGAAGTTAATCATTCTAATCAGATGTCCATTATTGAAAATCATATGATTTCAATGGAAGCAAGACACACCCAGGAAATTACTGCCATGAAGGACAATTAGTTGCTGGAAATGAAAATTATGCAGACAGATCAAACCAATTTGCAAGACAGATTCGTGAAACAGAGCTCAATTAAGTTAAATTACTAGTAAGGCATGCCAGGGAAATGAGTTCCATACAGAAAAAGTTGGAAAAAATGAAAAAAAATACATATACAAAAGTTTCAACCCAAATTTGATAATAATGAGTCATCAACATATCATAACCCTCCCTGTATGTCGAAGCAATTCCCATCTCAACACAGGGAGGTCATTTTTCCCATTAAGGACAAATTAACTATGGTGACAAAGGACGTTAAGAAAGACCAAGCTTATGTGTCACCATTGACATAGTATATTCAGAATAAGATTGGTCACACTTCATGTTCTTCAGATATTTCGTACGAACATCTTCGAGGTAAGGATGGGAAATCTACAGTGGTCTTATTGCTGACATCACAGCCCACTAAGAAGAAGGGAAAAGTATAAAAGAAGAAGTAAGTGGCTAGATGTGTCTGATGGCCGAGAGCACCTCGATATTTGGATAAGACAGAGTCCTACAATATGTAGGATCGGGCATGGCACATTTGAGAAGCAAGCCACAAACTTGTCTGAAAGCAGGAAAGTGCTTAGTATGAACTATATTGAACACATCTAATGCCACAGGGCATCCTTTTTATTGTATCTCTAACCCTACACCCTGTTATTTTAAGCATTTCATTTTGTAGTTACATTAAATTTACATTTTCATGTTAGTAGAATATTCAATAAATGAAGAGCTTCTATTTTTTTGTGCTTAATGTTATATGATGAATTTTGTGTGTTGTTTGGATGCAGATTCTGGATTCTCGCATTCCTCCAATGAACCAACGTGTCTCCAAGTAGAGCCATATGTTAACCACTCTTTGTCAACGACCCCATAACAAGACACCCATTTTATTGCAAAAGAGATCTATCATGTGCAAGTGTTCGTGTTGTACATATTTCATCATTCAGCCGACAATTTTGTAAATGATGTAAACTCATTTTGCATGTCTAAAATGTAAATGATCTCAGTAAGACCATCATGTATGTAACAACCTAGGTAAGCCTAGAAATTTGGTGAAGATTTTTATCCTATGAGGTTTTTCATCTCACTAATTCATTTGTGTTTCTCGACACAAATGATCGACAAAGTTTTTCCCCTCCAACCTCACCCCAAAGCTAGGCTGGATTTTGTCGTCATGGTACTAAGTGAGTCCTAGTGTTTCTTATCGAGTCTTTGTAAAGTAATATGGGAATGATCCTAGCTAATTGGCTAGATCTTTTTATTATAGATTGCTAGGTCTACTAGATCATATTTTGAGTCACAGAATTGAGTTGATTATTGAGGGTTTGTTGCGAACGGGTGTTCCCCTCATGGTTTAATGTATTAATCTTTTGTTATTTGGGAATGATCCTAGCTAATTGGCTAGTTTATTTATTACAGATTACTAGGTCTACTAAATCATATTTTGAGTCGTGGAATTAGGTATGTTATTAAGAATCTGTTGCGAATGGGTGTTCCCCTCATGGTTTAATGTATTGATCTGATGTAAATAGTGTTAGAAAATAATTAATCTCGTCAAAAGTCAATTAATTAAATTTTCTAGCCAAATTAAATTAAAAATCCTATGTTAGAAATTTAATTAATTTTATGTTCTAGGTAAAATTAAATTCTTCAAAAGTAAAATTCGTGGGTCTCTAAAAAATAAAATTTTAAAGGTCCTGGGCCAAGGGAATATTGGAAAATTTGAGAAATTTTGGACTCTTTGGCCTTAGTAGTAAAGTCAAATTCAATTTTTTTAGGTAATTAACTCAAAATTATTATTTTTGAATTAATTAAAAATGAATTAAATGAAAGTTTCAAAATTCCTCAAAAAATAATATTTTCGACGGATGGAATTAAAATATAATCGAATCATTTTCGACAATCGTGATTACTTTGACGAGGATCAAGCGAACTAGCAGTTGGAGTTTTTACTTATAAATTAGAGGTCAGTGTCAGTATTATTTTCATCTGATATTTTGATCGTGTACTAACTCTTGAAGCTCTCCTGTAATACTTTCTGGAATAATACAAACGAAGTTTTTGGAGTTTTATTTTGATGGTCGTGTTCCTCTTTAGCGTTTTATGGTAAATTTGTTCTTTATATTATGTTGGTGGTTATTTCAATGAATTGTTGATTAAGGGCTCTTGTAGAGTAATCTATTGCACAAGTATCTTGCTTAGGTTACTGGATTTAGAATAAGAATATTAATTGGATTGAGTTAGCAGGTATCTTTGACTCTTGAAAATTTTATTTTTTATCTCATTTCTCTATTGATTTAATGGTTTAACTTTCAGTGTGCAGAAATTTTTCGGATTTATAATTGGGCATTTGGGAAAGTCCTCAGCTGCACTAGCTGACTTTCAAGGAAATAATATCTAAAGAGCCCTCTAGATCTAATTCCTAAGGCTTATCTTAAATTCTATTTTTGCAGAGTTTTTCTAGGCCCTGTGCCTAAATTAAAAATTTATCTTAACTTTTATTGAATTTCAAGTTAGATCTAGCTAGTAAGAGCCTTAGTTCTTCAGATCTGGGAGCGAAGTCATACTTATACTCCTCAAATCTAACAACTCTGCAACTATTGTACATAGACCTATAGATATATTTTATAGATCTGTAACTTAATTGTATAAATATGCAATTTACATGTGTAGATCTGAAGTTTTGTAACATAATTTTGAATTCTAACATTTGGGTTTTTAGGATTTTCTATATTTTCGTACATATTGGATACTGGGTTTTTCTCTTTTCACTTGTGCAAGAATAGATCTGAAAAATCGGTTAAGTGAAGATCTGAACCAGATCTAGACCCTGGAGGGGAAGATGTGGACTCAATATTTGTTTGCAGGAATAGATCTGAAAAATCAACCAAGGAAATCTTTAGATCTGAGCCAGATCTAGACCCTTGAGGACGTATAGGCTTTTGAGACTATTTTTGCAGGATTTTGGTCTCCAAATTTCTAATTTTCAAGTGGCAACATTATCCCAAAATTTCAATGATTTTCAACGGTGGGATCTTCAAAACTAAGGGTTTGATCTATAAACTCTTGCTTTCTGCAAATTTTATTACAGCAAAAAAATCACAAATAATTAGGCCTTAAAAACACATTTTATATGGTCAAAATTGTTTAGAATTGGAAAATCTTTATTTTTAGAATTTTTGGCCATTTGGACATCTTTAATTTTTCTTAGATCTGACTTTCAAGCTTGCTGAAAATTACTGCATAATTGTGAAAAATCGGATCTGAATATTTTATGCATATCCTAAATAAGGTCCAAAATTTTTGAATTTTTCAGTTTTTCGGCAAAACTTACTATCTTTAGACATTGTGGGGATTATTTTCAGTATTTTCAATTTGTTGATCTGTTATCATATTATTGTTGTTATAAAATTATCAGTTCTGAAAATTACTTAATCAAACTCTCTTAAAGCCTTAAAATTGAAATTTTCAAGTTTTAATACATTTTTTTCTATTTTTGGAGGTATTTAACAGTTATTTTTGGCAAATTTATCTTGCTGATTTGTCATTGTTTCACTGCTAAAATAAAAATATCAGATCTGAAGTTTCTCTTAATCAAGCTCTAAAAATTGACTTTTCTTTAAGTTCAATAATTTTTATTATTTTTGGTCATTTTGGGCATTGGTGCCGAAATTGTTTGTTTGTTAATCTATGGTTTAAATTACTGTTGCAATTAATACTTCAGATCTGAAATCTTATTGAAGAACATATTATAAATTTGACTATAGGAGAAAAATAAGAATTTTTATTGGATTTGCATTATTTTAAAATATTTTTTAATCCATAAATTACTTGATGAAGTGTTTATTTAGCATTGAAATTTCATAGTGTTTCTTGATGAATAATTATTAAAATTTAAGTGTTAATTACTTTCATATGCTACAACTGGATTTGATCATCATTAGCATCTGAATTTTTAAATGTTTTCTATCAATTAAAATTGTTTAATGTGTAATTAACTATTGTTTTATTTACTTGAATATGGATACTTATTCAATATTAATGTTTAGGAAATATTTCAAGTAATTGTGATCGATATCTTTTTCAGAGCTCTATTGTGGATTTGTGACAAATTGTATATCTTTTAAATTGAGTAATTTCTAGCATCTTCATAATTGACACTCTCGCTTAAATACTTAGTGGTTAGATCAGATTATTTATAATCTAAGTGCTTTAGGCTTTTAACATCACCTCTCATCTTCGAAGTTTGATTCATCTCGCTTCTTCTTCAAATCGTTTTCCTTGCATTCTGCATTCTAAGTTAGCATTGCATAGCAGCAGTTTCTCATTAAGTACTTGGTTGTAATTTTCTTAAGAAGATGGTTGAGTCCATAAAGCACTGGTATCAATCCTTCAAATTCAATCAAATATTTTAATCTTGCTAGATCTTTTACAAGTATTTGGTCTTTTAATTGTGTCTATCGAACTAATTGGTTTCCAACTGGTTCTCCTTCATACCATTTCCATAGGGTCTACCACCCTTAGTCTGCTATAAAGAGACAACTTAAACAGAGAGACTAGGAATCAGGGTGACAGCCCCCGATCTGAGCCGTTATCGCGGTGCCTAGACAATTTGTGCGACAACAGAGGGAGACCACCACTCCATATACCCCTGAGCAAAATGGAGTTGTTGATAGGAAGAATCAAATAATCATAGAAGTTACCTATGCCATGCTTCGTGACCAAGGTCTACCGAAGTTCTTATGGGAAGAAGCTGCCAACATTGTTGTATATGTTCAAAATAAGAGTCTACATCAAGCATTGGACTTCAAGACTCCCGAAGAAGTCTTCTCTGATAAGAAACATAATGTTTCTCATTTTAGAATATTTGGTTGTCCAGTGTATTTTCGTGTGCCTAAAGAGAAAAGAAACAAGTTAGAAGCATCTGGGAAGAAAGGAACATTTTTGGGCTATGTTACCCACCACTTTGTGGGTGATATTCCTAGGAGAAAAAATTTCTCCAAGATGGCCCTGAGTCAACAGCCATCAGCGACCAACTAGCTCATTGTGTTATTTCTCTGCCACCTGAGCCAGCGATGTGGTCCCTCACCCATCTGTCATGATCGTATGTTTGAAGGTGGGCCTCCTGAACCTGAAGGTATGTCTTATCATCTGGTAATTGAGTATTGAGTTTTCTTATCATGGACACCTCTAGCATGGATTAATGGGGGATTTGCCGAAAAGAGCGAGCTTAGTTTGTGCGTTTGTACCCTAGACCTATTGAGAAACCTCAATTTTGGTTGCGTGATCCTACTCCCTCATCCACATATATCATTTGACTTTAGGGTGGTACTACTCGAGAAACCTCAATTTTGGTTGCCTAATCCTACTCCCTCATCCACATATATCATTTCCCTTCCATTTATCATAACCCCATTCATCGTCTTTCCCACCTAGGTCCACATTTCTTCACTTGGTCCACATAGGGTTAACCTCCCCTTTCCCTTGCCCCCACCTTGGGTAAGGCTTAGAACAATGCCCCAGAAGTTGAAGCAGCTAAAAAAAAATTAAAAGCATAAAGGGCCAAATTCAACAGGAAAATGTACAACAAGATGCAAAAGATAGTTGGGACAAACATATTTAGCACATGGGCAAAAAATAATGCATAAGCACTATTCTATACCCATGGCCATCACCCTAGTTCCATAGGCCCTAGATGAACCTCTTTTATCATTCAAAAACCCATGATTGTCCCAAACCCTGGTGAGCAACCGCCCTACCTAAAATGGGGCATCCACTGCTATATCTTACCCATCATGCTCTTATCCTTTGAGCCCTGAGCAGTTAATGAAAGAAAAACCATAAAAATCAAAAAGCATATAAAGAAGAGTGGAAAAATCACAGTCAGGGCACCTCATGTACCACGATTGCTCCCTCCTATACATTATATACCCGGGTGTGGGCTTCCCTTCTTCTAGCTACCCTTGTACCTTGATATGTGGCCGAGGATCACCCTTTCATTCCCTATTCCATTCACCTCTTTATCATATGCCACCACCATTTGAGGGATTCACCTTGGACATACTATCCCCTCTAAAGGTAGAAACCACCTAATAAGGTACTTGGTTAACCCCCTTTAGAGCTTGGAGACATTAGTACATGCCAAAGCCCACTATGGAAGGGCATGACATTATAAAGTGTCCACTTGTTGTCCATGGTTTGTAAGCTCTTTTACCTAATTACTTTAATGACTTGTTGTGCTGGAATTGTAGAGGACGCATTGGATCTTATGCAGGATTGCAGATGGTGTCCATTTTGAGTTTGGTCTCCCTATACGGGATCTTAACTCTTAAGAGAGCTACATTAGCACATGTAAGGTGTGTGTAGAGAACCATGGGCCTCTACAACAGTAGACAGTGCTCCATATATCCCCAAAGATGTTCAGATATTGCTCGAGATCCACCTATTAGAGAAGGAAGATGCACCTGATACACCATGCCCAGTCAGCACCACAGTTGCACCATGCACTTGGCAGGTGACCCAGGACTTGTACATTGATGTGGCATCATCTGAGCCCTTACATATGGTCTAAAGGCATCTTCGACTACTTGGAGACCCATAAAATTATTTGTGTTCCCCCACACCCATTGGTAGCGCCACAGGTTTATTGTTTGGAGAACAAGGGGCCACCCCCTTGTCCATTTGAGAGTCTTATTCATCATTATGGCACTCATCGACCTCATTGGACCTCTTGGAGGGACCAACGACATGTATTGTTCATTATTTGACCTCTTGTGTATGAAAATTCCTAGATCTAACAATCTCAAGAATCCTACTACAACCAGCTGAATTTACTACTCCTATTTTGTAAATTACATTACAAAATTAATTCAGATTTCTTCATGAATTATTGCAATAAATTACTAAAGCAGCCTACACTTAATACTTTATGATTCTGAAACAAAGAAACTGAGCAAAGAATAAATCACACATAGGACAACATTATTTTTTGACGGAAGTCCCCGGAAAAACCCAATGCGGGAAAATCGGTGCAGCAAATCTGAGGGTTTGTTATTATTAAGAAGCAGTTTCTGAATACAATCTTTGGATGTCTTGTTGGTTATCCAGTACAGACAAATCACGGCAGCAAAAAATAAAATTATATATATATATATATATATATATAGTGAGTTTTACCTCAACTGACGAAACCCCAACACTCTCTGCGTAGGCTTGCGTGGGGACCTCTATGGACTGTGTCACCTACTCTCTGGGATCAATCTACTCAGAAAGTCGAGTTCCAACCCTCCCGTCTCATAACCCCGCTCTCTTAACAAATCTCTGACTGTCTCACAAAAACACTGCGCAACCTCTATGTGGGCCTATGTCACCCCTTATGGGCCTGCATCACACCCTCTTGAGGTTGTGTTGCTTCCTCTGTTGGTTTTGTTGCCTCTCTACTGTGTATTCTTGGTCCTAGAGAAGATCCTCCGACCAATACTATCTATGCCCCTCACTGCAACTGGAATCACTTAGATATGATCTTCGTCCGAACACTTGCTCTGTCAAAAGAATTCGAACACTTGATTCACTTGGTGTCTTTCCAAATGACCCTCAAGTCTTCCTTTATAGTCTTCTCGTTGAGATATCAACAGCCGAGATTAGTTCTTTAATCAATGGCTAAGATTATAACATGACATTGATCTTTGCTTTTTATAGATCATTCTCACTTTGTTTTATTAAGACCCTCTAATTATTTAATTTCTCTAAGTTAGACTTAGGGTCTCCATTAAAATAATTAATTTTTACAATAAAACATAATACGAGTGGAATTGTCACAAACGATTTCAAGGTTCTTTGGAATATCAGTACCTAAGTCTCTCCACAAAATTTGAGACTTAGAGCACTTCTGATGCTACCAAAAATCAACACTCCCTCTTAGCGAGGAAAGTGCTCTAACAATATGCTTGTTGCATACTGCTCTGACCCTGAAGCATCCTCTACGCTGCTGAAGTCTGACAAATTTTCCATCATCCACTGCACTACTACTGCAACTGTATTGCTTCCCATGACACTGCCACTTCCACTGTTGCATCTGTACTACAACTCCCTCTCAAGTGTTGCATCTTCTATGCTGCTACCACTGCCACTGCTAACACTACAACTCAGTTGCTGAGAGAAGCAACTGAAATCACCGAAACACTGAAGAAGTGTTTAGTGGGTGCACCTCTGTGTTGAAAACTATTACTGTTGATAGCTACTGTGTTGTCCCTCTGATGCACTGCGTTGTTACTGCTTTTCACTATTGTGCACCGCGCAGCACTGTTTTGCACTGCGCAATTGTTTCTCTGCTCTACGATTTTGCTGCTCTGTTCTGCATTGATCTAGAAGTAGGCGTTGCTACCTACTGCAATTTTCACCCCATCACTCCTCGGCTCCCACTGAAAACTCCTCCATCCTACTACTGTTGATCAAGGGCACCTGTAGCAAAGTTGTGATCCAAGAGGTGGGCTCCTCAAGGATCCTTCCCAATATGGTACTCTGGAGTCTTATACTCCTCCTGGGTCTGGTGCCCCTTTCTAGCCTAGTCCCTGGTTGGGACCCTTCCTCTCTTTGCAACTCGTACTAGACAACTTGCACTTCCTCCGGCAACTGGAAGTCAATCTACTGCCCAGATCTGCATTTTGGATAACTCGCACAACCTTCTCTAGCAATCTAATATGATCATCCCTGCAGAACTGCAAAAATATGAAAACTCAAAACTGGAGAAGGAAAACGATCTCACCCAACCAAATGTTGAATGTTGCATCTAACCCTCTGCATTGTTGGCTCTATGCACTCCCTATTGGAGTCACAATCTCACTTCTATTGCACGGGAAATTATATTTTCTTGGGCAAGAAACTCACTGAGAATAGAATTCCCTCTC
The DNA here is from genome assembly GCA_034641835.2 of Pinus albicaulis. NCBI lineage: Eukaryota > Viridiplantae > Streptophyta > Pinopsida > Pinales > Pinaceae > Pinus > Pinus albicaulis. The sequence goes on from CM076582.1 coordinate 76,521,226, forward strand.
TATGTGCTCTTCTTCTTCATTTGACGCTTCTCTGCCCAGCAACTACTTGCAAAAAAACTGCATCCCTCTGGTTCTGCGTGAAGGCTTTGCATTGCTTCCTCTGCCTCAGCAAGATCTCGATCTAGAAGTCTTACCTCTTTGTTGACTCACTCAGAGAGAGACAACCTCGAAGATTTAGCACTCCTGGCTAGGATTGCGCAATCCCTCTGGAGATTTGATTTGATGTTGTTGCAGCAATTCGGCCTTCACCTCAAAGCTAAGATCTACTCTTCCTGTTTCACATCAATTTCTCTGATACCATGTGAAAATTCATAGATCTATCAATCTTAGGAATTCTACTGCGACCAGCTGAATTTACTACTATTTTGTAAATTACATTACATAATTAATTCATATTTCTTCATGAATTATTGCAGTAAATTACTAAAGCAGCCTACACTTAATACTTTATGATTCTGAAACAAGGAAACTAAGCAAAGAATAAATCACACATAGGACACCATTATTTTTGGACGAAAGTCCCGAAAAAAACCCAATGCGGGGGAACCGGTGCAGCAAATCTGAGGGTTTGTTATTATTAAGTAGCAATTTTTGAATACAATCTTTGGATGCCTTGTTGGCTATCCAGTATACAGAATTCACGACAGACAAAAATTTAATGAGTTTTACCTCACACTGCAAATCCTCGCTGATCCGATCATTGAACTGACGAAACCCTAGCACCCTCTACGCTGCCTTTGCGTAGGCCTGCGTGGGGACCTCTGTGGACTACGTCACCTCCTCTCTAGGATCGATCTACTCCTCGGAAAAGTCGACTTCCAGCCCTCCTAGCTCAGAATCCCTACCCCCTGACAAATCTCACACTGTTTCAGGAAAACATTGTGTGGGCCTATGTCACCCCTTCTGGGGCCTGCGTCACACCTTCTAGAGGCTGCGTTGCTTTGTCTATTGGTTCGGTTGCCTCTCTGCTATGTATTCTTGGTCGCAGAAAATATCCTCCGACAAATAATTGTCTTTTCCCCTCACTACAACTGGAATCACTTATATCTCATCTTCGTCTGAGCACTTGCTCCTTAAGAAGAATTTGATTACTTGATTCACTCGATGTGTCTTTTCAAATAACCCTCAAGTCTTCATTTATAGTCTTCTTGATAAAATATCAACAATCGAGATTAGATCTCTAATCAACGGCTAATATTATAACATGACTTGATCTTCGCTTTTTCTAGATCACTCTCACTCTGTTTTATTAAAACCCTTTAATTATTTAATTTCTCTAAGTTAGACTTAGGGTCTCCATTAAAATAATTAATTTTTACAATAAAACATAATCTGAGTGGAATTGGCACAAATGATTTATGGGTTCTTTGGAATACTAGTGCCTAAGCCTCTCCATAAAATTTGAGACCTAGAGCACTTCCGATGCTACCAAATATTAACATTGAGATGCTTATTATTTTATTTATGAGCTAGTTTGGTGGGTTCATTAGAGAACTTTTGAGGTCTAAAATGGGCCTCCTAAGAAAAATGTACAACCAAAATCAATTTTATAAGAATCAATAAGATTTAGGATGATGATGTCAACCATGGGGGATGATTCACCAGTTTTAGGGTTAAAAAGTAAAAAGATTCAAAAATAATAAAACTATTTTTTCAACTTGTATTTTCAACTTATCTCCCTAAGTTTTTACTCAAATTTTCAGCGGAAGTACTCATTGGATGCAAAATTTAATTATTCATCCAAAGAGTACCCATGTTGCATACTTTCGATGGACCCTTCTACATGAAAAATGAGAAAGTATAGCAAGGTCCATCGAAATGTATGCAACATGGGTATTCCTTGGATGAGGAATCAAATACTGTAGCCAATGAGTGTTCCTACTTGAAATTCGAGTAAACCCATAGGGAGATAAGTTGAAAATACGAATTGAAAAAATAGTTTTTCTTTATTCCATCTAAAATTTGATGATGTAATATAATATTATTTAATTATTTTCACTATTATTTTATATTTCCTTAAAAGGCTCATTTTAGACCTCAAAATTCCCCTAATGTGATCACCAAAAGTTAGTTATTTTGCACATTATTTTATTTTAGAGGATATTGTAGGCTTAATTAGGTAATTCAAACTCCTAAGAAGTGTATAAATAGAACTGACATGAATTTATTTTGTATCATCACTTGGATTGGATCATTCTCTCTCCTAAAATTTTCGTTATTCCTTCATGGTGGACGAAGTTGGAAAATTGATGAATTTTGATGTTTGGATTATGTTTTCTTATCTTAGAGCTTCTTGATTGGAAAATGTATTGATGGTTGGATATGTTCTCTTACATATAAGTATGAACTTAATGTTATTTTCTTTCACTTTGTCACATGTATTGATAATGGGATTTTCACTATTTTAGGGCTAATGCATTTACTACTTAATTGTGGAATTATGTTTCTCTATAGCATATCTCTATGTATGGGCCATGTTTGTTGAACGAATTTTCCTAGAGATCAAAGTCATCTTGATTTGCAAACAAAATATAAACGCTTTAAGGTCAGTCTCTTTTGTCCTAATGCCAAACAAAGTTGTCCTTAGAGCCGCCTTGAGCTAGAAACGAAATCCATTCTCATTATTCTTCTTGACTCCATATCCCCAAAGGAATTAGGCATTGATCCACCATAAGGTGATCACCTTAAAACCATTTTGTTTTCACCCTTTTCTCCTTCTCTCTAGGTCTAACCACACTGTGCCACCTAGGGCATCACTTTCCCAACAAAATAGCCATAGAAAAAGTTTGATCTCTTGGCCCCTCTTGTGCTAGTGTGTCCTCAACGTCTCCTCTGAATTTGAAGAAATTCTGACTGTGGGATTGTGAGATATCCCTAGCCCTAGCCCTAGCCCTGAGACTGAACTTCATTGTAGGTTTCCCTAGGCTAGTACCTCATAGGATCATTTTGGCATATTTACGTGGAAATTCTTTCTTTGATTCTCTTACCCTCCTTGTTTAGGTTAAGATCATCAAAGTCAATTCTTCAAAGACAACTCGAGAATCCAAGTTTTGCAAGGATTTTAGGGATTGAGAAGCTCCTTCACAAATCATATTCCTTTAACGTAACCCTTGTGAAAATTTCTGAATACAATAATGGAGAAATCCTACTGTAGTATCTTGGTTTACTTCTCCTACTTGTGATTAAATTATACAAGTTATTTTCAAAAAATATTCAGAAAACACTAAAATAAACACAACTAATAGCCTACACACATACAGATAATTTACTAAATACGCTCATTCAACAAAGTGATAGATTTTTCGGACATTGTCTCCGAAAAAACTCAATGCGGGAAAACCGGTGCAGCAGATGTGAGGGTTTATTATTATTAAGTAGAATCTAAGTACAGCAAATTTGGGCACCTTACTAGTTAACCCGACAGAGAAACAATAAATCTGCAACACATGGTGTTCTGGAGATTGAAAACTTGACTGATCCACACCCTCAAATGGTATTTACAGGACTCAGCCACTTTCTGCCTCTAGAAACCCCAACGCTGCCCCTAAAGCCCCTATGTCAGCCCTGATAGCCTTTGTGTGTCGCTGCACTAGCCTGGAGAGGGTTGTGTAACTCCAGACTGAGTGACGGAGACCGTAGGATGCCCTAGATGGCCTTTGTGTAACGCTGGAGGGTCTCCTGCTACTCAGTGTTGCCCTTTCTAGGCCTGCGTAGCACCTACGTAGTGGTTCAAGCCCTTTGCGTTGCGCAGCTGTTGCGTAGCTACTGCTGCTACCACTGCTCTTCTGCGTTGCTCCTGATTGCTGCTCCTCTGCCTCTCACTAACTCTTGGCTCTGGAATCAGATCATCCCCTCTGCCAATACTACCCCTCGCTGCAGAAAAATATTCTGGAAATTCTTAGCAAACCCGCCCTAGAATTCTAGGCTAGTCTCTCAGCTCTGCGTCCGTGTGTGTGTCTCCAACTGACCCTCAAGCCTTTCTTTTATATTTTTTCGTTGACACGTCAACGGTCTTGATTTAATCTCTTATCGACAGCTAAGATTAAAGGACTGTTTGATCTACGTCACTTAAAAAATTTCATCACATGTGTTTAATTATTTCACTTTAATTTTTCTAATTCCCTAAGTTAGACTTAGGGTCCTCATTAAAAAATTTAATTATTTTAATATCTCAAACATTAGATAAAATTTCTCCAAACGCTTTCTGGGTTTTGGAGGTGATGTGTTTCTTAGCCCCTTGACAAAGTTACAGGGCTAGAGCAAACCCGATGCTACCCCAATACACAAATCTCAACAACCCTCAAATTCTCACCTCCTTCCCCTAGAAAGCCTTATACCTTGCTTAAGGAACATGCAAGTCCCATTCTTGGCTCTCTTCTAGGAAAGAACCATTGAGGTCACTTCATATCCATTTATTGATCTATCCTTCATAAGTGACTCTTTATATACCGAGTCTCCTCCCATCGGAGAAAGTCCGTAAAGAATAGGGAGCCTTAGTTGAGGTGATAGTGGGCTAAGTCTCCATAGTTTCCCTTGGCCTAGCAGTTGCCCTTTTAGGATTCCCCCTTAAATTCTCTGCTAGTTTGAGTGGTAACAAGCTACACTGAAACTTTGAAAGCATATAGAATCTATGTGACTGGTCAAATAGAAGTGGAAAGACGAGGAAGACGAGGAAGATGCAGTCATGGCATCAAAGAAGCAGCCAAAGAAGAAAAAGGATCTCTCAAAGATCAACTGCTTCCAGTGTGGTGAAATGGGACATTTTGCCAGCAATTGTCCTTAGAATAAAAAGGACAAGGAAGCTTCTTCTTCCAACGCTGTTGTGGCAGATGATGGGTCGGAAGATGATGCAGCCATGAGTGCTCATGAACCACGGAGGTGGGGTGACATGGATATGTAGAGAAGTTACATAGAGGTAAGGCAGGATCCTTGAGCAATTCATTTCTTGGATCACATGCGAGCTACGGCAGCGTTAAGGCAGTAGTGGGACAAGTGGAGTAGTGGATGCATAGATCACAGATGAAGCAGAGGCAGAGACAGATATGAATACAGGGAGGAGCACAGAGTAGAGTTGCTTACGCAGTGCAGAGCTGCAACAACGTAAAAGGCTTCAGAGTAACAGCGCAGTACAACAGCAGTGTGAAAGATTTCAGCACAAGGGGTTGATGTGACTTCAGTAGTGCAGAGGGAGTCTGCTTACACAGTGCAGAGTTGTAGTTGTGCATCATTCCTCAGATGTCAACACAGAACTAGAGCCTATAGAGCTTCAGTGATGAGGATGCAACCCATCTGACTTGTCTGTCAAAGATTGGGCAAGAGATTCAGTTGTTTCTGTCAACAACTGAAGTTGTAGTGCAGCAAATCAGCAGTGGCAGTGCTATGAGCAGCATAGATGCAACATATTGAGAGGGAGTTGCAGTATAGAGGTTGCAGTGGCAGTGGCAAAGTCATGGGCAGCAGTACAAAATGGCAGCAGCAGTGCAAAGTTGAGTGGCTACAGGCCAAGCATCAACAGCACAAAACCAATGCCCAAAATCATGTAATGCATAGTGTGATATATTGCTAGAGCACACCCTTAATGCTAAGAGGGAGTGTTGAGATTTTGTATATTTGGGGTAGCATCAGTTGTGGTCTAGCTCCCAAATTTTGTGGAGGGACTAGAGTACACTTGATCTACAAGACCCAGAAAAGGATTTGGAAAAATTCATCTGGTTTAGAAGATATTAAATTAATTAATTATTTTAATGTATTTCCTAAGTTAAAACTAGGGAACTTAAATAATTAAAGTGAATTTAATTAAACATGTGATGAAATTGTCTTAAGTCACACGGATCAAGCTTTCTTTTAATCTTAGACATTGATTCAAGATCTGATCATGGTCGTTGGTTTCCCAGCGAGAAAAGTATAAAGGAAATGCTTGGGGTCATTTGAAAGACACACAGAGGCAGAGCACTGAAGCTAAGTTGAGATTCTATGGTGGATTTGCTAAGAATTCTCAGAAGTGTTTTAGCTGCAGGGAGGGGAATTTAGGCCAAGGGAATGCTCTGATCTCGGTGTCTAGAATCAGCAGGAGGCAGAGATCAGCTCAGAGAGGCAGTGTAGAGAAGCAGGAGAGCAGCAGCAGTAAGGACAACAACTATGTTATGCAGGTGTTGTGCAATCCCTCAAGGACAACGTGATTTTCTGCAGGAAACCCTCAGGGGTTACGCAGAGACCCTAAGGGACTGTGTCACCCAGTCTGGGGTAACGCAGCGCTTTCTGAAGCAGCACTGAGGGTCAAAGGGGCTTCAGAGGCTAACGCAGAGGCTTCAGGGCCAGCACTGGGGTTTCAAGGCCATATGGCTGAGTTCTATAAATCCCATTTGAGGGTGTGGATCAGTGATTATTTTGGCCCTAGATCAGCCAGTGAGTTGTAGATCTATTATTTCCCTATCGGGTTTTCCAGATCTGGAACCCAGGCTTGTTGTATTCAAAAAATTCTTAATAATAAAACCCTCCAGTAGCCAAAAGGTAGGTTTTCCCGCATTGGGTTTTTCTAGGGACTAATTGTCCAGAAATAACTTTGTCACTGTGTCTATGTGCATGAACTTGTTCTAGATTTGGATTGGTGGAGATCTGTTATGTGTTTTGCTTCGATTTTAACTTGAATTTTATTCAATTAATAACTTATCTAAGTAGGAGGAGCATAACCAGATTAACAGTAATAATTTCTGCATAAAGTGTAAAGATTCAGAAATTTCCACATGGTATCAAAGAAATTGTAGATCTGGGAGGGTCACCAGCAAGACATTGAAGATTCTAGTTGTAGGAAGCAACTGGAAAAGTAGCAGAAACGCGGATTTGAAGGGACGACGCAATTTTCAGAGGCAGATTCACGCAGAGGAAGGGTCACTCAGTCTAACGTTGTCTCGTAGCAATCCCACACAATTATTGCGCAAAGGCAACTCAGAAACAGTGTTGGATTAGTCTGAAGCCTATCAATGTGATGCAGATCTAAATCTGTCAAATCCAGAAAAGTCTGAAGAAAAGCTACAGAAATTCAGAAGGCGCTGGTGGGGTTAAATTTCTAAAGTTTTCAGATTTTTAGCCTAAGCACAAGTGACAAAGAGCGGGAGGAGATCAGCGTCTTAGAGAGTTTCTAGCAAAATAAACTTGCAAATTGATCAAACAATCAAAGAGAGCTGAATCATAGTTCATTTGGCAGATTTCCAAGGAGGGAAATCAGTTGTCAGAGAGAGCAGAAGGTGCATGTTTCGCCAAGGGCCTTAGATCCAATTCTCTAGCAAAGAGAAAAGGAAGTTCTGACACATTCTGAGAGGATGGCTCCTTGTGGACTGCGTGATCAGAACAAGGTGGATGACCTCTCAAACTTTTCCATTTTGAAGGCAAGGATCCTGATAGCCCTTGAGGCATACAATCTTAGAGACCATGCAGAGCAAACACTGGCCACATCAACAGATCTGGATCTCCTTCGGAAGCATAAGGAAGCTACTGGACATGCCAAGCGACTGATCATGGATGGAATTAAGGACCATATTGCACCACACTTAGCTAAGAAGAAGACAACTAATGAGATGTGGAAGGCCTTAATCTTCGTGTATGAGAGAAAATCTGTCTAAAGGAAGATATTGTTGGAGATACAGATGAGGTCATTCATGGTGACCAAGGGAGAAGACATGGATAATTTCCTCTTCAGACTGCAGTCGATCAGAGATCAATTGATTGCAATTGGTGCTAAGGTGGAAGACGATATGATGGTCAGGACTGCCCTCAATGCAGTCACGGATGAGTGGGAAACCTTTGTCCAAAATATCTTGGGCAGAGCGGACCTCCCAAATTGGGACAGCTTGTGGTCAATTCTGTGTCAAGAAGAACTCCGCAGATTCACCAAGAAGCAGTATAGCTCTGGATTGAGCAGAGTGAAGAAGGAAGATGAGGAAGATGCAGCCTTGGCATCAAAGACGCAGTCAAAGAAGAAGAAAGATCTCTCAAAGATCAAGTGCTTCTAGTGTAGTGAAATGGTACATTTTGCCAGCAATTGTCCTCAGAAGAAAAAGGACAAGGAATCTTCTTCTTCCAAGGTTGTTGTGGCAAATGATGGGTCGGAAGATGATGCAACCATGAGTGCTCATGAACCACAGAGGTGGGGTGACATAGATATGTAGAGAAACTACATAGAGGTAAGGCGAGATCCTTGAGCAACTCATCTCTTGGATCACATGCGAGCTACAACGACCTTAAGACAATAGCGGGACAAGTGGAGCAGTCAGTGCATAAATCACAGATGAAGAAGAGGCATAGATAGATCTGAACACTGGGAGGAGCGCATAGTATAGCAGCAGCAGTAGCGCAAAGGCTGATGTGACTTTAGTAGCGCAGTGCAGAGCTGCAGCAGCGCATAAGGCTTCAGAAGGACAACACAGTACAGCAACAGCGTGAGAGATTTCAATACAAGGGGCTGATGTGACTTTAGTAGTGCAGAGGGAGTTTGCTTACGCAGTGCAGAGTTGTAGCTGTGCATCATTCCTCAGATGTCAGCACAGAACTATAGCCTATAGAGCTTCAGTGATGAGGATGTAGCCCATCTGACTTGTCTATCAAAGATTGGGCAGGAGATTCAGTTGTTTCTCTCAACCACTGAAGTTGTAGTGCAGCAGATCAGCAGTGGCAATGTTATGAGTAGCACAGATGGAGCTGCAGTACAGAGGTTGCAGTGGAAGTGGCAGAGTCATGGGCATCAGTACAAAATGGTAACAGCAATGCAAAGTTGAGTGGCAGCAGGCCAAGCATCAGCAGCACAGAACCAGTGCCCAAAATCATGTAATGCATAGCGTGATGTATTGCTAGAGCACACCTTTGATGCTAAGAGGGAGTGTTGAGATTTTGTGCATTTGGGTAGCATCAGTTGTGCTCTAGTGCCCAATTTTTTTGGAGGGACTAGAGTACACTTGATCTACAAGACCCAGAAAAGGATTTGGGAAATTTCATCTGCTTTAAGAGATATTAAATTAATTAATTAAAGTGAATTAAATTAAACATGTAATGAAATTGTTTTAAGTCACACGGATCAAGCTTTCTTTTAATTTTAGCCATTGATTCAAGATCTGATCATGGTCGTTGGTTTCCCAACGAGAAAAGTATAAAGGAAAGGCTTGGGGTCATTTGAAAGACACAAAGGCAGAGCACTGAAGCTAAGCTAAGATTCTAGGGCAGGTTTGCTAAGAATTCTCAAAAGTGTTTCAGCTGCAGAGAGGGGAATTTAGGCTAAGGGGATGATCTGATCCCGGGGTCTAGAATTAGCAAGAGGCAAAGATCAGCTCAGAGAGGCAATGCAGAGAAGCCGGAGAGCAACAGCAAGAAGGGCAGCAACTGTGCTACGCAGGTGTTGCGCAGTCCCTCAAGGACAGTGTGATTTGCTGCAGGAAACCCTCAAGGGTTACACAAAGACCCTAAGGGGCAGCGTAGGGACTGTGTTACCCAGTCTGGGGTAATGCAACCCTTTCCGAAGCAGCGCTGAGTGTCAGAGGGGCTTCAGAGGCTGACGAAGAGGCTTCAGGGGCAACGTTGGGGTTTCTAGGCCCTATTTTGGCTGAGTTATGTAAATCTCGTTTGAGGGTGTGGATCAGTCATTATTTGGCCCTAGATCAGCCAGTGAGATGTAGATCTATTATTTCTTTGTTGGGTTTTCCAGATCTGGAACCCAGGCTTGTTGTATTGAGAAAATTCTTAATAATAAAACCCTCCAGCAACCAGAAGACCGGTTTTCCCGCATTGGGTTTTTCCGGGGACTAATTGTCCAAAAATAACTGTGTCACTTTGTCTATGTGTGCATGAACTTGTTCTAGATCTAGATTGATGGGAGATTTGTTATGTGTTTTGTTTCGATTTTAACTTGAATTTTATTCAGTTAATAACTTATCAAAGTAGGAGGAGCATAACCAGATTAAAAGTAATAATTTCTGCATAAAGTGTAAAGATTCAGAAATTTCCAAACAGGGAGCAATAAGGATCCAACACATCAAGACTGATGAGCAGGTGGCAGACATCCTCACAAAGCCCTTAAGGAAGGTAAATTCTTAGCCTTTTGAGAGAGACTTGGAGTCATGGAAAGACCCTCCTATGAGGTTCCCACTTGAGTTGGACACTGAGCTCTAAGAGCTCCTGGAGGCTTGGGGTACTTCTTGAAGCTATGAATGACCATAGGGTGAGTGGTTCACCTTCCCCTACAATTGCATACACATGTATGTAGGGTGAGTTGTTCACCTTTCCCTACAATTAACATATGCATAGGATGAGTGGTTCACCTTCTCCTATGGCATATGAACAAGATGAGTGGTTCACCTTCTCCTGTTGATGCCCCAGCATACATCCTACCCATGTAGTCTGAGACTCGTGGGAGGTACCTCTCATCTGGCCAATGAGTTGGTAAAAGTGGATAGGGACCATAGCACTACCGATGGATGCATCGTGTACCGTCGTATTCCTTATGTCTAGGATGAATGGTGTTCAACAACATGATCTGGGATCAATTGATATTCTATCTCTTGTCTGACTTTGGTCAGTGGAGAGTGGCAAGGTCTTGTGACTCACTCTCAATCAATTCTTCCTCATTATTACATCATGGTTCAACAGAACAACGATGAGATGACAGAGATGGTACATGACTACAGGATGGCATGATGATTGATGACGAAAGATAGATTAGCAAGTGGAATTCTCCCTAGTTGAGAGGGAATGTTAAAATTGGCAACTAGGGCCAAATTCCACCTTGGGACAGCTCATTTGATGGAGATGATGATTGCCTTAAATTCCTCTTTTCAAGAGGACCAAAATTGATATAAAGATTGTCTCATTTGGACAAGCAGAAGTGTGATTTTGAATTTATGCCCACACATCTGCAAATTGTTCAGGGCGACCACATCAATAGGTAGGCTCAAGAAGCCCAATGGACGTGTCTCTTCACCCATGGTGAATTGTATAAATACAAGTGACCTCACACCTCATTTGGCATCATCATCACTCACGCATTCTTCTCTCTCCTTCTCTCATTGGCTCGTACAGCTATTGTGCAGTGTCTCTCTCTCACATGTATGGCAAGGAGGACGAGTTTTCTAGACTGAATTGCAGACCAAAATTTCAAAGTTCTGCAACAAGTTTGACCAGCGTTGACCAAGGGCTTGTTAACCAAGTTTTGCTGTGTTATGGGGGTCAAAATTTCAATCTTTTTAGGCCGCATTTCTAGGCACAAAAATCAAGGAAATATGGGCAATTTGACCAGTGTTGACTTCAGGGTTGACTACAATTTGACTGCAAAAAAATTACAACTTTTCTATCCTTTGACCGAGTTTGACTGAGTTGTTTTGGGCTAACTTTGACCTCCTGATCAGGTCGAGTTTCACTAAGTAAGACTGAGTTGCTTTGAGGATGATTTGTTGTTGGTTTGACCAACATTGACTTTTTGGTTAGAGCTGAAGATTGACTGCAATTGACTGCAAAATTTGACAGGGGTTGTTTTGACTTTGAATTGAGCAAGTCAATTTTACTTTTGTACTCTCTCTCTATTGAACTTTTGATATAATAATAATAATAATTAATCAAAGGGTTTTCCCCACATTGCGGTTTTTCCCTGGCATCAGCCAAATCTGGTGTCCTCTTGTCTTGGCTTGTCTTATGCATTTTGTTTCATCTTCTATCTACTTTTACTATCAATGTGATTAATGATTAATGTGATTGCTACTGGAAATCTAAATTGAAATTGTTATTGGGTTGCTTAAGGAACACTGAAGTAATTGTGCTAAGCGTAGAACATACCATTGTTAACTAAAATTAACAACACTTCCCATTGTTATGCTCTTTTACATTCCATACTAACTTTTCATGTTGCAGCAATTAGTTAATAATAGTTAGACATTGAATTAAATTGTGTAATTCTAATGCTTCATTCTCCCACAATTTATGTAGATGTTTTAATATGTCGAAATGTATTTCCATCTATAGTCTATGGCATAGCAAACCTTTAATATCCTCGTTATTATCTCTTGGACAGTTGTCATTCTTGCATATCTTACTGCTAGTAGTGCAACTCTAGCCATGGAACTTGACAACACAAAGGCCATAGTAACAATAGAATACAAACCGATGAGATTGTCACTACATGCCCCTTGTTAAATAGGGTTTGTGCTAGTAAAGCCAAAACAAAGGTCCCATCCAAGAGCAAATATGTTTAAAAGTTGAAGTATGACATGATATTGTTTTCAAGCCCTCTGCAAAAGTCATCATCAAGATACCTCTTGAGGGTTCCCAAACATGATAATATTCACTTGACACTGAAATGAATTTACCAACCTTGTTGGTCATGCTCTTTTGCTCTAACGCCTTTCATTAAGTATAGAATCATAGATTCTTGGTGAACATGAATTTCCAAGTAGATGAAAGAGGTTGCAAGCACCAACAAATTTGGAATTAAATCCAGGCCTATGGACATAACTTCCATTATTTTACCATTGAACCATATCCCAACCAACTCTCTGAAGGGCACATTGTTCAACAAATCTTTGAGGACAAGTGCAGGGTGAAATTGGAGGATTCTATACCCCTCAATACCTTGCATGTGAGCCAAAGAAAATGTGTATTATGTGGTTGCAGCCTCTCAAGACTTGCTATTAGGTATCACTTTCAAAAGAAAAATATTATAATGATAAGGGAAATGTTATATGGCCTTAGCTAGTTCCACTTATCACTTAACATTCCATCAAACTTTAATCATGATAATAATATATTTTCAAGTGTGCAACATCACAGCTAACAAATAAAAGAAGTTTTAGCTTATTCTATAATTGTTTAATTGAGGAAATCATAATTTTCAGCATACATAAGTGCACTGATTGCAAAAACAGTTAAGAAGTTCTCTCTGATATAATTAATACAATTATCTTATCTTATCCCATATATAATTCAATGCGTTGTGAAAGTACGTCATGTAAAGACACCTTAAAACATCATTTGGTCATATGCTAGAATCAGTCTTCTATATTTTTATGCATTGTTTTCTGATGATAAAGTACTAAGGATTGAACATGGGCATTGTTAACACCTGAAAATGCATGTCTTAATCCACATTTTTGTGGGTTTTCTCTCATCAGCAAAAGAGAAATAGTTGGGTCATGTAGCAGTTACAGGTTATGGGGAGATTTTTGAAGGCCATGCACCTTGTTCTAGCTTGCCCAAGCACTTCTTATCATTTGAGGCAAGGACAAGGGTGTAGAGCGAGTTTGGTTGGGCTGATGGAGACTTATTCTGGAGGCACATTTCACCATCATATTCCATTTGGGCGCACTTGACACATTTGACGCATGGTTACATAGCTTACATTACCTTTTGTTCATCAGCAATAGAAAGCCTTGTCCGTAGGTTGAACACAAAACCAAGGACCATGTTGATGGAATATGTGAGGAAAAGGCAAACCATAGAAGATGAATGCCCTCCCACTGGAGGTGGCCAAGGCATGATTTATGGCAAGGTAAGGGTCAAATTCACTAACATCTTGAACTTCCAAAGATTTTTCCACATAGCCTTCCATTTCAAAGTTTTCAAAGATACATCATACAACACAAGATCTTTGAAACGAATACAACTTACCCCATCTTGGTCTTCATGGGAACGAGTGCTTTCTTTAACAATATATCCTTCAATGTGATTTTCAAAATGCATAGGAGATTCTTCTTCTTCTTCGCAATATTCTTCATCAACTATGTAAGATTTCCTTCCAATAATTTTTCGAAGTTTCAAAACTTTCACTAATGTCTTTCGTCAAACAGTTTAAAACTTTAAATACACACTGCTGTAGGTTCATTTTTGCAACTCCAACAGAAAATACATGCACAGTAGTCAATATGCATTTAACTGGAGTATCCAAAGAGTCCAAACTGATATGTATAACACTCAGAAATTTATATACTGCTGGTACATGACAATAACATAATACAATTAAACTAGAACAGCTCCTTTTTCTTTTCACCAAACAAATACACAGAGAACAATGTAGTAGTGTAACCTGAAAATTTTATTTTTGGTGCCACCTCCCACATATCAGTCAAAGGTAGAGATGAGGCCAGCCATACAACTCAGAAAATAGCAGCTCCCAACTGATACAAACATGCCTTTGTTTGCTGAAGGAATAGGCTCTACGAATTAGGAAAATGACTGTTCTTGGGCTTTAGAGTTCAAGCATGGAAACATCAGCAACATGTCCAGCCAAAAGGGGAAGTCGTAGCATGCCCAAACTGAAGGTAATTACCAGCCAGTTACACACTCCTTACAGCCATAATTCACTTCATAAAATCGGCCCTTTAGAGAAGAAGATTAAGCATCACACTCAAAACTCGATATGGCCCTCAAACAGGGATGAAAACTTGTCCTTCCAGCTAAATAGTTTCGACCCAGGGCTGTGGTAACTCGTCCAACACTTAGGAACTGAGATTCGACCTTCTTGGCAAAGGAACTCGAGCTGCAATGACCAAAATTTGTCCCTCTGTCTTGCTCTTCAAACCCAGCCTCTCCCTGAGACTATTCGAGCAGCAAAAAATGAGCGAGAATCGTTTTCTCTTTCAACAGTGACTTAGCTTCAGACCTGGGCTTGAATCTTTGGCTCCACACATTTGTCTTCAACCTGAAAGATGTTAAATGAAGAACAATAGATTAGAGATTCAATTTATCACTTTTTCTAGCTCAAATCTCTAGGAAATCTTTACTCCGTTGAATTCCGACGGTGAAATCTGAGTGATTTCACTCTCAAATCCAACTAGGGTGTCTAGTTTCAACACCGAAGTCATCTATGGCAGCTAGGGTTCAAAAACCCTAAGTTTTTCCTCAAGGAAAGTCTCCAAGAGCTCTTTTCTCCAAAAACTCAAATGCACAATGAATGAGGAGAGGTCCCGTCATTTTCTTTTTTTTATAACTCACTTACCTTTTCCCTCCAATTAAATATTTAAAAGCACTTTTCCTTTCTTTATTTAATAGAGTGACTTTTATAAACTAATTAAAGTTAGTTTTAATGCCGGAAAATGCTTAATTCGCCTTTGTTGTCACACTAGCCACCCAAAGCCCCTTTTTATCATTCGGCCTTGTAGATCTTCTCACCCCAATTCCAACGAGCTATTACACTAAGGTGTTTCTCCAAGCAATCATCCTTAAACAACACCTTAAACGTAATTAATTAAAATATGCCTGTTCATAACATCATTTTACGTAAATTGTCAAAATGCAACGGAACCAAGAGCAAACCGTGTGGAATTGATCCCGATGATGAAATATGGTAAGCGATCCCAGTCAGACCCATAAAACTCCTCTAAAACCCTTTGGGCCCACCAATTGAGTAATCTCGCTCCTATGACCACGCTGACACAAGCTCTGGAAAACCCTCCTAACCACCTTGCCAGGTAATCCAAAATTTAGGGACATTATAAACTACTTCATGTTCTTCGATGGTATTTTCTTCTTTCTCTTGATAGCATTCCTCATTAATTTCTTCTTCTTCAAGGACGTATGCACCACCTTCATAAGGAAACTCTTCCTATTCTACAAATGCTTCATCCTCTAGGGGAGATCCTAGAAGAGCCTCTTCTTGAAAAGATTTGGCCAATTCTGGAAGGATGTATTCATACTTTATGAATCTCGGACCCCAATGCTTAAGAAATTCTTCAATAATTTGCACAATGGAAGATATTCTCTTTGAACTATAGAAACATTTAATCCAATCCAAATACTTTGTGCCTGGAGAAATAATGAGCAACCACATATGTGCATCTTCGTGTAATATATCAATTTTTGAAATGTAATTTAAGACTCTCTCAACATCAGTAATAGCCAAAGAAGAATCCTTGTCGAATTTTGGACAATTTGGATAATGACTTGGGCTATGGCAGTTTGGGTATCCTTTAACATCTTAGACATCCATAGCGGGGTATAACACATGCAAGTCCCAAGAAGCCATCTTCTATCCCATTCAATTTTCATAATATATGATTGTGGAGTCACCAGGGTGAATCTTAAATGCCTTTTTAGAAGACACTTATTTCACCCTACAAGCATAAAATCTTTGAAGATCTATGAGAAACGACTACGTTCCTCCAATGGATTCGCAAAATAAGTGGACAAAAGAAGGCTTTGAGATATAGTTATCAAAGAAACTGGTTGAAGCATAGACTTCTAATCTTAAGAAGGACTCAACTTCTCCCTAACAACGACACCAAAATGTTACAACAAAATATAGAACCTAGTGCAAAGCCACACTATGCGACCTAGACAAGGTGTAACACATGGGAGTGTTACCACTGTCACCTCAGCAATTAATCCCCTCTCTTTAGAGAAGGACACAATCAAACACAAGGGAGGCTTCCTTGGTAGGACTAAGGGATCAAGTAACCCAAGGATCTTAAGCTAAGTGCCCCTTGTTACCACTCAATTTCTCTTGTTGGATATGCAAGGTCTTTACCAAGACAAATCAAGGCAACTTGAAGACAAATCATTGTCACCTTCTTTTATCGTCTTGCTCTTTAGGGTGAATCTAATCACCATTAGGGACAACTTCCTGGACAACACTTTTGAAATATAGTCTACTAAGGATGAGCATAAAAGAAAGTAAGAAAGTAAAGGTTTTGTGTGTTTCATATTCCCTATAATTTATAAATACAATGTTGATTTTGGATAGCATCGGATGTGCTCTAAGTCTCAAATTTTGTGGAGAGGCTTAGACACATGTATTCTAGATAACCCAAAAATCATTTGGTGAAACTCCACTCAAATTGTATTCTATAGAAATAATTAATTATTTTTAAAGGGACCCTAAGTCTAAACTTAGGAAAATAAAATAATTAAAGTGAATTAATAGAATGTGAGTGAGAATAATCTAGAACAAATGGATCAAATCAAAAGTTAATCTTAGTCGTTGATTAGAGATCTAATCTGGTCGTTGAAGTCTCAACGAGAAGACTATAAGATTGGCTTGAAGGGTCATTTGGAAAACAAATGTTTGGAGACACAAGGTAGAGATCAGTGATCGATTTCTTTAGTGAGCAGTGCTCAAGAAGAAAATTTGATCGAGAGATCTTTTGCAGCGAGGGGCAATAATTCTAGTTGGAAAGAATCCTGAGCCGGAGAGTGCATAGTAGCAGAGGCAGAGAGAGCCACAACATCAGCGTAGAGCCAGTAATGCAGTGCTTAAGCAGTCACTGCGCAGAGCCAGAGGGGAAGTCGATTTCCTGCTGAGGAGACAGCGCTAGGCCAATGCTAGATCCCGGAGAGATTTTCCGGAGGCCAGAAGGCCTCAATTTTTAACCAATAGTGAGACCAGCGCAGAGGCAGAAAAGCAACCGTAGTTGTGACGCAGAGATTGCGTGGGTGACGCAGTCACTGCGCAGAGGCAGCGTAGGGTAGTCCAGTCTTGGTACAGATTAGTGTCAGGAACCCGTGGAGGAGTGAGGTTTGTCTCACAAGATCTCTTTTGTCAATTTCTCTGTATGATTTGACAGTGTGTCAATCATAGATTTGTACTCAAAATATTTACTGCATAATATATAAACCCTCAAATCTGCTACACCAGTTTCCCACAATGGGTTTTTCCGGGAACATTTGTCCAAAAATAACCATTTCGAATGGTTGTGTGATCTATGTTTGTTCAGATTTGTTTCCGCACTTGTAATTCTTCCTCGATTAATTTGTGTAGGTTGTAGTGAATGGATTTCGATATTTGCTTGTAGAACACAATGAATAATTTGTTAAGTAAATAACAAATAGCAATGAATAATTTGTAAAGTAAATAACAAATAGAAGACTTTCCATCAGTTGTTGCAGTGGGATTCCTGAGTTGACGAAATTTTCACATGGTATCATAGCTTGTTTAAGCTGAGTGCAGGCGAGACAAAGAACAGATCCAGCAGATTCAGTGTCGGTGAAGCTGGGATCAAAGAGCTGTGTAAGCAGCAAATCGATCTCCTAGTTGATTGCGCAGTCCAAGCCAGGAGGGCTAGACCAGCAAGAAAATCTCTCTCTGAGTGAGCTAACAGAGAGGTAGGATTGTTCCAGGTTGTTGTTTGTCTGAGGCAGAGGGAGCAACGCAGTAGATCTACGCAGATCAGCAGCTGGAGGGACGCAGTTGACTACACAACAGTGATTGTTGGTGTAGAGCATCAAGAAGCGTAATTGAAACACAATTTTGGGGATTTTTGACCTCATTGAGTTTTCTTGCCCAAGAAACTCAGATTCCCCATCCAAAAGCAGCAAATTTTGTGGCTTGCTCCATCAAGAATGCGTAAAGCCAGTTGCGCAGAGGGTGAGAGGCAGCAGATCGACAACATTTGGGTGAAATGGCCACCAAGGATTGCGTGACCACGACCGATTGGAGGGTGCCTCCAACTATGTAATCTGGAAGGCAAGGACCTCCTTCCTTCTAGATGAGCATGACCTCAAGCACTTTATCGAGAGTGCTCAGGCTGAATCGGTGGATGCAGCACCATTAAGGGCCTTCAAAAATAATATGGCAAAGGCCAAGCGGTTGATCCTCGATGAAGTAAAGGATCATATTGTTTCACGCATCTCTGGCAAAGGGATAGCCAAGGAGATGTGGGATGCATTGGCAATGCTATATCAAGGGTCTTCCGAGCAGCGGAAGATGTTTTTGGAGGAGAAAATTCGGACCACCAAGGTACAGAAAGGAGAGCGCATTGATCCATTCCTATCTAAACTTCAAGAAAACCGAGATCAGCTGGCAGCTGTGGGGTCAGCTCCTCGAGCCACAGAGATGGTCAGACTTGCCTTAAATTTTGTGTCCGAAGACTATCAAGTCTTTGTCCAGAGCATCCTGGGCAGAGAGAATTTGTCGAGCTGGGAAGCGATGTGGGCAGCTCTTCAACAAGAAGAGATGAGGAGAGATTTACTTAAGTGTCAACTTGAGAGCAACAATAGCAATGGTTCGAAGGTCAAGAAGGAGGATGAGAATGCAACCCTTGCATCAAAGGGACAGCAAGAGCAGCACAGGAGGAAGAAGGATCTATCAAAGATCAAATGTTTCCAGTGTGGTGAGATGGGACATTACGCCACACAATGTCCTCTCAGAAAAGAAAAAAAGACAAGGATGAGAAGCATGATCCTCAGTGGAGCAGCAAAGATAGAGGAGGGGTTTGCTATGATTGCTCATATACCTCCAGGAGGGAAGTGGGTTGATTTGTAGTTGTAGACCCAAAGATCTACAAGATGAGCAGGATCCTTGAGGAGTCCACCTCTCGGATCATCACCTTGCTACACGAGCCCAAACCAGAAGTAGCAGGATGGACTAGTGCCAATTGGTGTAGAGGAGTGTTAAAGTGACAGCGTAGTGGTTAGCAACGTCATTGTCTGAGCAGTGCAAAGCAGTTTTGCAGCAGCGCATTTAGAGGCAGCGCAACAGCTTCAGAGAGGCAGCACAGAGGCTAGCAACAGTCAGATCTTCATCACTGAGATGCAATATACTTAACCAATTTTGGATGTTTTTCAGTTGGAGAAAGCAACTGTGTTGTAGTGCATAGCAGTTGGCAATGGCAAAGTCAGCAGCAACACAGATGCAGAATTCAAAGGGAGTTGCAGTACGGATGCAGTGTTAACAGCGGCAGTGTCAGCAGCAATACAGATGCAACATTTGCGCAGAGTTGATGGGCAGTAGTATTAGACATCAGCAGCGTAGAGGGAGATGCTTCAAGGTCAGAACAGTATGCAGCAAGGCATATTGTTAGAGCACATTCCTCGCTAAGAGGGATTTTTGATTTGGGGTAGCATCAGATGTGCTCTAAGTCTCAAATTTTGTGGAGAGGCTTAGACACATGTATTCTAGATAACCCAAAAATCATTTGGTGAAATTCCACTCGAATTGTATTCTATAGGAATAATTAATTATTTTTGAAGGGACCCTAAGGCTAAACTTAGGAAAATAAAATAATTAAAGTGAATTAATAGAATATGAGTGAGAATGATCTAAAACAAATGAATCAAGTCAAAAGTTAATCTTAGTCGTTGATTAGAGATCTAATCTGGGTCGTTAAAGTCTCAAAGAGAAAACTATAAGATTGGCTTGAAGGGTCATTTGGAAAACACATTTTTTGGAGACACTAGGCAGAAATCAAAGATCGATTTCTTTAGTGAGCAGTGCTCGGGAAGAAAATTTGATCAAGAAATATTTTGCAGCGAGGGGTAGTAATTCCGGTTGGAAGGAATCCTGAGCCGGAGAGTACATAGCAGCAAAGGTAGAGAGAACCATAGCATCAGCGCGAAGCCAGTGACGCAGTGCTTACAAAGTCACTACGCAAAGCCAGAGGGGAAGTTGTTTTCCCGCTGAGGAGATAGCGTTAGGCCAGTACCAGATCCCAGAGAGATTTTCCGGAGGTTAGAAGACCTCAATTTCCAGCCAGCAGTGAGACTAGCACAGAGGCAGAAGGGTAGCCATAGTTGTGACACAGAGACTGCGTGGGTGACGCAATCACTGTGTAGAGGCAGCGCAGGGCAGTCCAGTCTTGGTGCAGATCAATGTCGGGTTCTCGTGGAGGAGTGAGGTTTGTCTCACAAGATCTTTTTTGTCAGTTTCTCTGTATGATTTGACGGTGTGTCAATCATAGATTTGTACTCAGAATATTTACTACATAATATATAAACCCTTAGATCTGCTACACCGGTTTTCCCGCATTGGGTTTTTTGGGAACATTAGTCCAAATATAATCGTGTCGAATGGTTGTGTGATCTATGTTTGTTCAGACTTGTTTCCACACTTGTAATTCTTCCGCAGTTAATTTGGGTAGGTTGTAGTGAATGGATTTCGATATTTGCTTGTAGAACACAGTGAATAATTTGTTAAGTAAATAACAAATAGAAGACTTTCCATCAGTTGCTGCAGTAGGAGTCTTGAGTTGACGGAATTTTCACATACAACACTTGGTTCTGTCAATTGCTAGAAAGTTCTTAACAACAGGTCTGTCAGGTGCCTTTCATACTTAAAACTCTTAATATGTTTAACAACATTTTTTATAGGAAAACAACTTGCTAACCCAAATGACAAAACCAAGACTTCCTTATGTTGTAATTCCAAGTGATTAGGTACAATCCATTCAGGTGTGAAATGCATATAATAACTTCAGGGACAGTCAATTTAAGTTTCATCTTAAAATAACAACATTTCAAAACCAGCACGTGAATTCATTTATGCATCTATTTTCTTGAATCCCAACAAATAATCATTGGAACTGTCCACAGATCACATTTGTTATCAAAAGACCCTGCTCCTAGTGGGTTAAAGCATAAAATGGAGAACTGATTATAAGTTACTGTTGTTTAAAGATTTTGCAATCAATGAATGACTAAAGGTTGACCAAGAACAATAATGATAACAGTGACACTTCAGCTGAATTAAAGAAAAGGTATTGCAGGTTTTTCAAGTTTTCCAGACATACTATGGAATTCCCACAAGTGAGCAAGATAAACAGTACGCTAAAAATTGCTATGAAACCCCAGATTTACATTTTCTTCATTGAGGTAGGCATATAATGTGAAGAATAACTTATACACACCTTTTTACCAACACTCAGAACGCAATTCTACTAGTCTTTGTCCATGCCCATGATAATAAGACATTCCACTGCTAAAACCTCACATAACAGGGTTATAATGCACATAAGCATATAGCTGGAATACATTGCCAAGAATTACAGATTGTCTATCGCTCACAAATACACATGCAAAAGCTGCATTCAAACATATATATATAAACTATTGCACAAGCATGAGTTTCCTTTTTTATGTTCAGTAATATTGTCAAACAGTTTGAAGAAAAACTTTGCACATCAGTAATATAACTGTCACAACATCTCAAAGAAATGTTGTACATGTATTGTTTTAAATGTGCAGCATGAGAGGCATCCTCCCAACAACTCTGTGGTTTGAGGTATCACCTGATGTCAATCCACTCAACAGGTTTGCACATCAGAAATACAGTCCAGCACCCCTTTTTATGGATATGATGAGCTGGGCGTTGTCCTTGGCAGCAGAAAGCCCTTTAAATATCCATGTTGGACCAAACTTTGCTGCCTGTTAGTGGAAGTCACAAATTTATGGCTAAAAAAGAAAAATATAACAGTGCCTTAACTAGGCAGATGGGGTCTAGAATGCAAAGAAAGAGGGGAAACTTGATCCAAGGGTAAAAGTACTCTAGCTGAAAAATACAAATTGGAGATAAACCAACTTCACTATTCCCATTAATACCAAACACAAAAAGCTCACCACGTTATCCTATAGAGTAGAGAAGAATAAAACCATGGAGCTGGTATTCATCAAGCAACAATTTTGTGCTTTCACCAAGCACAGAGAGATACATCATAAAAATTGTCTCAAATGACAAACTTTTGATAAGATGGATCACAATTACCCAAAAAATGCAACTCCACAAACAGTGATGATGAAGTTCCAGCTGAAATAAGCCTAAAGTGCAAGCAAAACCTCAACCTAAGGTGCACTTGAAGGCCAACCAAGAGCAGCTGCAGGCAAAAAACAAAAGCACTCGTATCTATTCCTTCAACGGCCCCCGACAATGGCAGGGTACGCTAAATAAATAATCCCAACTTCAACCCCACAAACAGTCGATTCCTAACAGCTATATTCATGGAAAACAGGGCCCAGTTCTTTGCAGAAGCTATTCCCACTAGAAAATGTGCCGTCTAAGGCTGAAAATTTTATATTAAACACATTTTCTATGTGGCCCTAAAAACAGTTGTGCCCTGTCCTACTTTGGTGACAAAAATAAACTCAAAATTATGAGTTGGTGGACCTCAAGTGCCCCTTCTTAGCCAAGCTGGACAGCATTAAATTGAAATACTATTTGTGGATGGGTTCCCCTTTCCTTGACTTAGTGAACTAATCACACAAATATGAAGGAATGGAATGGCCATTTAGGCCCAAATGTTGAACGCATGTAACGCCCCCTAAGGATCCTACAACACAAATTCACTGGATAGTGATAATACCAACTAAGATTTGCAGTCGATGATGAAGTAATTTCAAGACTCGGGTTCAAAAGGGCCTATGGGTCAATCTAAAGGCTAGGGTTAGCTTAAGGAATCTCAAATATGTAACCCGAACACACCAAGTCAAGAAAAAAAATTCTAGGCTGCTATAAACTAGAATTTTAGAGCAGCAAATTGCCACACAAAAATAGTTTATAACAGCAACAAATTTGTTTATTAAAATTGCATAAAAATTATATGGAATGAAAGCTAAATTCAAGAGTAAGCTAAACACAAAATTACAACAAATTTTGGATGTCAATATAACATAAAACACCAAATAATGTATGATGTCAGCCCTAGAAAACCAATGAAAAGGCACAAAAATCTTTGAATTAGTTTCCCTAATGCATCTTTAAAAAAAACCTAACCCTAGGGCATACATCAAAAAGCTAAGTTGCACGAAATGTCGAAACATTTTGGAGTTTCCAAAACAGGTACGTTTAGAAACGTCACCTCCCAAAAATGGAAACGTTGGTCGAAACGTTAGCCAAAATGTCATATATATATACATATATATATATATATATATATATATATAAGTGAATAACACATTATCTTTGCAAGAAAAAAAGGAATAATACCCATAGATGACTATTTAGAAGAAAAAACAAGTCTATATTAACTCTCATAGATGATTACATGATGGTCGAGTTTCGGCGAAGTTTCGAGTATGGGTATGGCCGAAATGTCAGGTTCCTAGAAGTTTCGTGCAACAGAGTCAAAAAGTCGTTAAAAGCTAAAAACATAAGATTTTGTTGTATTTAACCCTAATTTACCATAAAACAAAGAGAAAAATGAATTTAGGCTTTTGAAGGAATGCCACAAATGATAAAGACTAGTGTTGTGGTGTCCCTTGCTTGGAATTTCCCTTGGGGATGCAATTATGAATTAGGACAATGAACATATGACAAAATTGTGTTTCATAATAGTGTAATCATATCCATCAATCTATAAGACAATAGTGATCTTTAATTAAATGCACAAATAGTATAACAGGATACTCAAACAACCATAAGCAATCACTATAATTGAGGGCTAATTTGATTAATAAACATCATTCCCATTATGCAGCACAAGTTCCACATATTCCCAAATAGGGCTACAACACCAATTAGTTTCTATAATTACAAATGAAACTATCCATTGTTCTATTACTCAACAATTGATCACACAAACTTCCCTAACTGAAGGTCAATTGACATTGCTCATATTTGTTGTTGGGTTGTGTTATGTACCTAATTCACTTCTTCCACACCTTTGAATGACCCTCGTTGCCTTAGTTTCAATCAACTGAACCTTCAAAACCCTAAACATGGCCCTTGTAGACCACCTGTTGCCTAGAACTTGACCCTATTTTGCATAGGAGACGCAAAACCCGCTCTTTTGCGGCCTCAATCCAGCCTCTGCCCCTCGCTACCATAGATAATTGAGTTATGGCCCTTCTTTCAACCTTGTTGCCCTGAGTAATGAATCCCACCCTTTTGTTACTTTAGATAATGGTCCATTGCCTTGAGGGGGTTGACTCAACCCACGCTGCCACAAACAAGTAAAACACCAATCCTCACGCTTGCTTCAAAGATAGTTCGTTGTCACAAACAATTAAAATACCATTCATCACTTAACTCAGAGGTAGTTCATTTCCACAAACAATTAAAACACTAGTCCTCGCTTGCCTCAGAGATAGTTCGTTGCCACAAAGTGATCAATCCAACCCTCACTACCTCATAAATGAAGATTCCAACCTCGGTTTTTCCTCAAAAAAAAGAT
Organism: Pinus albicaulis; assembly: GCA_034641835.2. Lineage (NCBI taxonomy): Eukaryota > Viridiplantae > Streptophyta > Pinopsida > Pinales > Pinaceae > Pinus > Pinus albicaulis. The sequence continues at coordinate 76,546,068 of CM076582.1, forward strand.
CCTCCAATCAGAATTTGACCCCGTCACCAGAAAGGTAGAAGGATTGGCTAGGGTGGAATTTTCACCACGGAAACCAATCAAAAAAACGGGTCTTAAAACCCTCCAAGAGCCTCAGCCCAAAAATGAAAATGAGCAACAATCCATGATGATCATAATGAATCTCCTCTCTCCTTTTTATAGATTCTATTTCGGGTTTTTCCCTCCTAATTTCATTTTTGAGTGGCTAACAAGTTTCCCTCCATATGCCCCAAAGTTGACTTTTATTGCAAGTCTCTCTCCATTTTCCCCAAATTAACTATCATTATCTAATATTATCTAAGTAACATTAAATAATGGTTTGCCCCTTTTCAAATGACTATAGCCTACAGGGTTAAATAGGCTATTGCGTCAGCCCACGAGAAGCAGCTCAATTGGAGATTGCCTTGTTATGAAGTATTATGTAAATCATGAGATTCAAAGTTCAAAACCCCGTGGGTCAAGCCAACTTTAAAAAAAGGCTACTACATCCTCCCTTGGGCAATTTAATTTGAAGAGAACATTACAATAGCCTTATCAATCTAGGGCAAATGGCATTTAGAATACAAATTATTCTAGGGTTTCCTTTGGTGTTATTCTAAACCCAAATAGAGTTGGGGCAAACAAAATAACTTATGCTAAGGTTTACAATTTAGGTTGTCAATTTTTCGGATGTTTAAGGGAAAGAAAAATCTATCTTTATTCCTCAAATATTTGGAGGAAGGACTTAACTCAACAAGGGATAATGAAGCAAATATCAAATAACCCAACTTCACCATGCAACATCCAAGATCCACCATAAGCATCCATGAAAACAGATCGCATCACATCACATCATCCACCCAAGAAAGTCAACTAGGCCTCCATTGCGCACTAGAGAGAAAGATCACTAATGAACAAGTGTAATAATCCAAGTGTAACAATGATCCAAGGGAAATCGACTCCCTTCTATTTATATGAGGGTAACCAAATCAATTTTCCTTAAATTAGACTAAAATTCCCTAAAAATTGATTAAATCCATGATATAGGGTGGATAGGTCACAAGTAAATCCCCAAAGATTGCCAAATCAATGAAAGTACATAAAATTGGGCCTTAATTAACTCGTGTGTGAGTTTAATGTCCTCCAAAGGTGACGTCATCATCCAAAAGGTTTGTCTCTCCATGAAAAGGTGCAAGGAATAACTTAAGGGGTGTATCTTATCCCATGAGTTATGGATCTCCATCCAAATGAGGTGGCATATCACTAAAATAGCCCTCCAAAGCCCAAATCATCCTCAAACCGACTCACGTCATCATCAAATGAGGAACTAAGATGACATCCTCAAGATGGGGCATGACAGCATCAAGGTAGAGGGTGCATCTACCCCTCCAAAGGGGTCCCAAGTGATCCAAATCATCAATCACAATCAAGAGAACTGCAACATCCATCAAGAAGGTACAATGATAACCTAGGCGTGTCCAGTCACCTCAAGGGTGCACCATCTCTCAAGTGAACATCCTAGCACCAAAGCTCAGCATCCAAGGTCCTATGGCTAGAGGAGGGTCACATCATTAATGCAAATTCCTTATCAAGGCAAACACTCTCAAAAGGGCTCCAACATCCTCCATCAAGTATCCTATGGCATCATGGAATGGGGCTGGAGATGTTATAGAAAGTACTAGAGAAGAATAACTTATCCCTCAAGGGATCCCAGCTGCATCTGTGAAAATCATCTCACATATTTAAGGAATCAAGTGAGATCATCATCATGGGTATAAGACCAATAAAAGCATAAAGATGGACCATATTCAATGTTAAAGCCATCAAAGTACTTCACAAAAGTATCATCCTCAAATGTCCTACTAGCTTATGATTGTGCACAAGTTACCCCACTTAAGAATTGGGGGGTTTATCAGATGATCTTATTAGGTGTTTTGAACCCTAAGGGAAGGAACAGTTCCTAGCCGATGCTTTCAAATAATAAGTGCAACTGATAAGTGTTATGGCTTGGGTTTACTTCATGAAAGGTGTCAGTCTTATACTAAGTTATGCAAACCATTGTTCATGAGTGCCTTTTACAGAGGGAGCACATAGTTGTTTGAAGTTACCTTCCCTCGCCTTTGTTTTTCCAAGCCCCCATATTTGTCTTTTTCTTTTCTTGCTTTGGCATGGCTTGCTTGACAAGCTTTACTAATTTATCAAGTAATATTGATCATAGAAGCCCCCTTTAATGATGGGTAGTTTATCGCTTCATTGGGGTCGAGATGTTTACAAAGAGTTCCTTTTACTTTGATAGGCATGATATACATGGATACTCTCAGGTACGAGTGGCCATATAGAAGGATGTAGAGCTCAAGCTAAAATTGGGTTTTTGCTTGCTCCCATCCCTTGCCATTGTTTTCCATTTTAACATTTGGCTCATTCTCTTTCTTTTCTTACAGTTGCATCAACATTGGGTATATTCAACCCCTTCTTCTCATAAGACAAGGCCAACAATGAACTGTTGATTTGTGGTAGCATCAGATATGCTCTAAGTCTCAAACTTTATGGAGAGCCTTAAACACATGTATTCCAAATAACCCAGAAATTGTTTGGGAAAATTCTACTCGAAGACAATTTTATTTGATAAATTAATTATTTTTAATGAGACCCTAAGTCTAAACTTAGGAGATAACTTACCAAGGGATGGGAGAGTGAATTCGTTTTTTTGTTATAACAATTATGTTCCTATACCGGAATGACCATGTTCCTGTACTATAAAAATTATGTTCCTGCAACCAGAACAACTTCGTTCCTGTACTGAAACAATTATGTTCATGTACTGTAACAATTATGCTCTCTTGCTGGAATGAATCTATTTCTCCACTCAACAATCTTCTACTCAAAACATGAAACATTATCTGAAGATGGACTACGTCCAAAACCCTACCCATGGCGGCGGGAGTCAGACACAGGTGCACGGGGCTACAAAGCGGGTGACGATACGTGGGTTGTAGGGACGAGACAGTCGTCCCAGGTCGTCAGGGTACGGCAACCACCTGGGCTCACTGCAGCTTTCCACGCCACGCATCGAAAGTGGAGCCAAGGAACAGGCGTCAAAGGGTTTAGGATGGAAGACGATGTTGGTTCAAATCCTAATCTCACTGCCTTATGGTGGTGCAAGCACGTTGTCACGGGGTTGAAGGAGGTTTTGCGCTATCGGAGGGTTTCGTTATCGTTTGACTGTTACAAAAACCATGGTTAATGAATGGGACTCTATAGACCTAGATCCTGCACCGGAAGATTTGCTAACAGTTTGGGGTTACTAAGTGTCGACAATGAATTTGGAGAGGTATATTCCGGCGATCATTGGAGCTGGGTTGAAGTTCAAAGGCTCGAGAGAGGCCTGGGGCACTGTGAACGGAGCTGGGTTTTTAGAGGAAAGTTTGCAGAGCACATTCAACTGCGCCTGGAAGGCAGAGAGCGTATGAGACAGTCATCAGCAACCGACAATCCCTAGGTCGGCGGCAAAAGTGGATGCTGCGACAAACCATGTAAGTACCTTGCTACCAGGAGACCTACAAAATTTGTTTTTTTCGAGGGGTTTAGAAGATATAGTTGCAAGCTGTGGAATTCAGGGTAATGTAGGGCTTAAGGCGTTCTTGGAAGAGAGCCATAGACATCAGGATTTGATCAGAGGAGTATGTTTGGAGGTACCTATTGCCCACAAAAGTCCCTTTCAGTGGAAAGGGACCAAGCATTTCGAGGATTTGCATTTTACCCAGGGTTGTGAAGCGGCGGGATCTTGGTCGGAGGTGGGAAAAGGTTTTTTTCAAAACCCTAATGTTCTGCGACTGCCAGTGTTGGGATCTGCGGGTGTGTTGCAACCTACATCTCAAGCCGAGAAGCAAGAGAAGTGTTCGAGAGTTCACAGAGGAGAGGAGGTGCAGGTGGACACAGGGGTCACCAGATTTCAAGTAGAAGGGGATACCTCTCGGGAGAAACCCCGTCATCAATCGGAAGGGCGACCTGGGTCGCTCAAATCTGAAGGGCCAGATGCTCTCAAAAGTCCATTGGAGGGTGAGGAAGGAGGTAGGAGTGGGGCTGCAGGAAATAAGAGAAAGAAAGCTAAGCTGATCAAAAAGGAGGAGGAGAGCCCATGTTGTGTTCTTGGGGTTGATATTCGTATAGACGAAGTTATGGATGTTGCAGAAACTATTCTAGTAGGCCGAGTAAAAGGGAGGAAATATTCGGCAAATTACATCTCGAAATGGACAACAAATGCATGGTTAGAAGCACCAAGGAGACCTATCTAAGTAAAAACCCTAGCTCAGGGATGGTTTATGATTAAATTTGCAAAAAAGGAGCCATTGGAATGGGTGATGAATCGAAATTGGAATTTCGAGAAAAGACCAATTTTATTCAAGGAGTGGGCTTCGTTGTTTGATGCACAAAGGGAGAAAATTGAGGAAACCCCGGTGTAGGTAAAACTCCCGAGTCTATCGGTTCCCTTCTGGACGGAATCGGTCTTCAAATCGATAGGGAACACCCTGGGGCAGTTCCTGGAAGCGGATCAGTCATACCTTCAGACCATGCCTAAGTGTTATAAGAATCCTGGTCAGTCTTAATCCTAAAGAAGGCCTAGCAGAGGAGATCCATCTAAAGTATAAGGACCTGGCTTTTTTGCAGATGCTCGACTATGAACACATGCCCTTTCGCTGCCACTGCTGCCATAAATATGGCCACCTGGCGAATGATTGTCCTCTAGGCCATCGTAGGAGAAGGAAGTAGAAGAGGGTGATCTGAATGCCAGAAAGGCCTCGAGAAGCAGAGGATCCCAGAGAAGTTGATGAGGAATTGATGGAAAGAGTTGAAGGAGCAAGCGGGGCAGCAGCCAGAAGAGGGTCCCCAAGACATGCAGACCGAGCAAAATAGTCCTATTGCTCTTGTCCAAGAGGAGGAGGAGCCTCGAGTTCTCTCCACTCTTCAAAAAGTCGAGGCCTCGGTACCTCAGCAGGAGGGTACAATCTTGGACCCTTCCTACTCTCCTTGCACCTCTTTGTTTACTTTAGTTTTTGTTATTTCAAGGCTTGGTCCTTCCAGGCCAGTTCATATGGAATCTATGCAAATGAACTGCGTTGAAGACTTTGGACGACATCATAACCTCTATTCCCCCCCTACCCTGTCCTCCCAAAAAAACCCCTTATAATCTAAGGTCCAAGGTGACGAAGCCTCTTCCTGATGAGGTGGTTGGAAGTTTGGGACCTCTGTCTATCTCGGTCGGCCCTAGGAAGACGAGGGGTCGGAAGTCCAACCTAGCAAAAGCCCAAGTTAGGGTAAAACTTGACATTGCGGATGGGAAACAACTTTCTTGGTCAAGGGTGCTTAGAGCAGCGCAAACCCCCTCCCTGGGTTACCGATGATTATTCTCTCATTCAATTGCAGGGGTTTTGCTAGTCAGCCCAAAAAACTAGTACTTAGGGCTTTGATGAAGTCCTACAAGCCAGATGTTCTTATGCTTCAGGAGACTTTGGGGGTGGGGGAGGAAGTGGTTGGAGCTTTGACCAGGATGTTTCCGGGTTGGTCCTTTCAGGCTCTAGATGCCCTTGGAAGGTCAGGGGGTCTGGCAATGGGTATAAAAACTAGAAGATTGAAGGAGATTTCCTCATGGGGTTTTGAAAACGCATTAGCAATGGAGGTCTATTCAAATTATCTATGCCACCCACTTCTGCTTCTTAATGTGTATGGCCCTTGTGTGGACAAGGTCCCTTTCTGGAACAAGTTATTTGCCAAGTCATGCCTGAAAGACCCTAATCTCATTCTGGGAGGGGACCTAAACTTTTCCCTGGGATTATCTGAAGCCTGGGGCCCCTCTGCACGAGCGAATCCCCTTACTGATTTTTTCCTCAATAAGATTGTTTCCTCTCAACTGGTGGATGCTAACCTAATCAAACCTAGGCCCACTTGGAGGAACAGAAGAGCGGGAGAGGATAGGGTGGCAAAAAAACTGGATCGTTTCCTTATTAAAGAAAAGTTGGTAGCTCGATCCTCTGCTTTTCGGCATTGGGTGGGGGAAAGGGGTGTATCTGACCATTTGCCCATTCTTCTGGAAATTAAAGGTCCAAACAAGAAACCTGGATCGCCTTTCAAGTTCAACTCATCATGGCTCAAAGATGAGTCGTACAATCAATTGTTCAAATACATCTGGAGGAAGGGAGAGGAGGCTAGACATGGAAGTAAGAGCTCGCACTTTATGGACACTCTCAAGAGGATGAAAAAGGCTAAGTTGGAGTGGGTTAAAGCAAAAAAACTCAAGGAGGAGGAAGCCTTGCGGTTAATAAATGAAGAATTAGACTACTTAAAGCAGCCGAAGGGTGCGGGTTATGATTCAATTGAAATGAGGGACATAGTTAAGAGCCTTGAATCAGCGAGAAAGAAAATTTTATTTGAAAATGAAGAAAGATGGCGTCTTAAAAGCAAGGCAATTTGGCTGTCAGCAGGGGATGAAAATACGAGTTTCTTCTAGAACTATGCAAAAGGTAGGAAAAATATAAACACCATCTGGGGGATGCAAACGGAGGAAGGGAGCACTGCTAGAACTTTCGAGGATCTCTCGAACCTCGGATGCAAACACTTTAAACCCTTATTCAAAGCCCCAACGGAGCCCTCAATAGTCGAAGTGATCAGAGTGGATCAGTTCTTCCCTAGATATATTGAAGAAGAAGGGAATGATTGTATAATGGATCCAGTGTCAAAAGAGGAGGAGGAAGGGATTCTTAAGGCAATGTAGAAGGATAAGAGCCCTGGGCTAGATGGATGGACGGTGGAATTCTTTCAAGACTTTTTCGAATCTTTGGGAGAGAATCTGCTCGCGGTGGTAGAAGAGTCAAGGATCATGGGTACCATCCATCAACCCTTCAATTCCACGTTCCTCGCCCTCGTCCCAAAAAGGAGGATCCTAAATCTTTTGAGGACTTCAAACCTATTTCTCTATGCACCTGCATTAACAAAATCATTGCAAAGGTGATTGCAACTCGTCTAAAGCCCTTCCTTTCAAAAAACATTTCTTTGGAACAATTTGGCTTTCTGGATGGAAGGCAAATACATGAGGCGGTGGGGGTGGCTCAGGAAACACTACACAGCTTGAAGAGAAGTAAGAGAAAAGGAGCCATTGTGAAAATTGACCTATCCAAGGCATATGACAGAATAAGCTAGATTTATCTTCGCCTGCTCCTGACCCATCTGAGTTTCAGGAATGATTTTATCAACTGGGTGATGGGGATCATCACCACCACCGATATTTCCATCCTAATCAATGGGACTGCAACTCCCTTCTTCCAAGTTCAAAGGGGCCATCGCCAGGGATGCCCCATATCTCCTTTTCTTTTCCTCCTTGCAACTAAAGGCCTAAGTCAGATGATTCATGATGCAAAAAGGAAAGCCGAATTGAAAGGTATCAAAGTAGCAGTCAACCTATCCATTACACATCTGCCCTTCGTAGATGATATCCTTCTATTTAGTAATGGAAGCAGTGAAGACGTCAAACGGATCAAATAAGTGCTTGATCTCTTCTTAAAGGCTACAGGGTTAAGCATCAACAATCAAAAATCCTCCATAACCATGGAAGGGTTCACTCGAGCCGAAGCAGATAGAATCACAAATGTGCTCCCCTTTGAAGTAAAAACTCTCCATGACAGTTTCAAGTACCTGAGCTTCCATCTCAAGCCGGCACTGGCTCGTGGAAAAAATTGAGACCGGACTGAAGCACAGGAGCTTCAAATGGTTGCCTTGGGCAGGGAGGCTTGTGTTGATCAAATCAATTGCTATGGCTATCCCTGTGTATTGGGCTGCCCTATCTTGGGTCCCGAAAAGCATACTCTCTAAAAAAAATCAACTTTGTAGCAGGTTCCTATGGGCAGGCTCAAAGACTGAAACTGTAATACCATGGGTGGCGTGGGAGAAAGTTGCGAGGCCAAAGGCCTGGGGAGGTTGGGGAATAAAGGAGCTCCCATCCTTCACCCTCTCTCTAGCAGCAAAACTGGGATGGAGGCTTATCACCCTAGAGAACTTATGGACATCTGTGATAAAAAGGAAATACATTGACCCTATGCCAATGGATGAATGGTTGCGCCTCCCTGCTAATGTTATATTCACAAGATAGAAAGAGGTGTTGAGTAGACTCCCATCTCGGAGGCTTGGCAAAAGTGATGGAATGAAGCCCCTAATGACCGGGTGAGGAATATCCCGCTTATTGTCGCATGGGGTACCTGGATAGCCAGGAACCGGGTCATCTTTAAAGACATCCTGTTTCCTATTGCTCTCCTGGCTTCGGAAGGGGCATCAATCTATGAACACATCCCTATTACCAAGGAATCTCAGCAGGTCAGAATCATCAAAATGGAAGATATCAGGGGTGACATTCCGTGGGCCTACTTTGATGGGGCTTCTAATCCACAAAACAGGTGTGGGGCAAGGCTCACTATTCACCTCCCTTCTGGAAAGATCTACAAAGCTTCAGTTGGACTTGGAACTGGAACCAATAACTTCGCAGAACTCAAAGCCCTTCATTTACTTCTGTGTTGGCTTTCTCATCTTGAGCTGAGAGCAGCTCAGATCTTTGGCGACTCAATGAATATCATTAAATGGTTTAATGGAACACAAAGATGTCTCAACTATATTCTGATTCCTTTATTAGAAGAGGTTCTGGTCTTAAAATCACTATTTAATCAAATCTTTACTTGTCACATTTACAAGGAACTTAACAATGATGCAGACCTCCTTTCTAAGGAGGGCCTACATCAAGCCATGGGGAACTGGGTAGCAAAAGAGTTTGACAAAGAATTGGTTCGAAACCTGGAACAGCCTCCTTTCACTCACTAAATTGACATTTATCCAATCTTTATTTCTGTTTTTTGTTTTTATGTTTTGAACTCATGATACAAACTATATGTGTAATTGACAATACAATCCTACACTATACTTTTAACCCCGCCTATCTCTGTTTCATATTGTTTTCCTCTTATGAGGAGATCTGGGAGGATAACGTGGGGGATTTTTGTCTATCTCACAAATTCTGTACATCTGGAATGGTGCCTACCATCCAGATGTTTTTTGTATAAAGCTCAGCGACAGGCCTGTTGATGACCCCTGTTTAGGGCGGTTTTTTCCTATAAAGGAAATCCCGGGGGCAGACACAAGTGCATACTTTTCTGGAAAATTTGACAAGGCTAGGGGAAACAGTAATAACGGTTTTTCCAAACAGCTGCAACTCCATGTTCTTTTCTTTCTCCTATGGAGAAAAGGAAAACATGCAATTCTTTGAATGCCAAGTGCATATACTATGTAACCTTCTATGATCTTAATAGAAAGTTCGATTTTTCTTTTGCGGAAAAAGTGTCTAAACTTAAGAAATTAAAAAAATTAATGGGTATTAATCTAAATTGTGGGTGTAACTTCTAGAAAAAGCAGATCAAGTCAAAATATAATCTTAGTCGTTGATTGGAGATCTAATCTCGGTCATTGAAGTCTCAACGAGAAGACTATAAAGAAGACTTGAGGGTCATTTGGAAAAACATACCGAGAGATCAAGAGATCGAATTTTCTCAAGTGAGCAGTGCTCAGAGGAAAACTTTGATCGAGAGATTCTCACGCAGAGAGGGGTAGACGCAGTTTTGGTCGGAGGATCTTCTCTGGGGCCAACAATACTCAGCAAAGAGCCAGAGAAAGATGCAGAGGACGCAGCGCAATGCCCAGAGAGGGTGATGCAAGGCCATGAAGGCCACACACAGAGGCAGTGCAGCACTTCGAGCAGAAGTCTGAGATTTTGCTGGGAGATCGGGATTCTAAGCCAGGAAGGCTAGAATCGAGTTTCCTAAGAGCAAATCAATCCAGTAGAGGAGCTGACAATTTTTCAGAAGTCCCCATGCAAGCCTACGCAATTACTGCACAGAGGCAACGCAGAGGGTGCTAGGGTTTCGTCAATTCAGCTACCGGATCAGTCGGGACTTGCAAAGTGAGGTAATCTCACAATTCTTCTTCTACCGAGTGATATTATTTGTACTGGATTGCCATCAAGGCATCCAGAGTTTGTATTCGGAAATAATTGTTGCTTAATAATAAAACCCTCAGATCTATTGCCCCGGTTATCTCGCATTAGGTTTTTTCCGGGGACGTTTGTCCAAAAACAATGGTGTCCTCTGTGATGTTTTTCTTTCTGCTCAGTTTCTTGTTTCGCCATGATTAATTTAATTAAGTGAAGGTTGCTTCAGTATTTACAGAAGAAATCAGTAAATAACTTGTTAATGTAATTTACAAGTAAGAGAAGTAAATTCAGTTGGTTGCAGTAGGACTTCAGACTCGGAATTTTCACATGGTATCAAAGCATTGTAGGTGAGACAAGAAGAGCAGATCCAGCGCTGAGCAGAAGGCCGAATAGCTGCAGAAGGCAATAGTTCGAATCCCCAGAGGGATTGCACAGTCCAAGCCAGGAGGGTTGAAGTTTTGAGGAAAGTCTCTCTCTGAGTGAGTCGACAGAGAGGAAGGGCTTCCAGACCAAAATTTTGTCGTGGTAGAGGGAGCAACACAGAGCCTCAACGTAAGTGTTGGTGGGACACAATTTTCTGCAGCCAGAATTTGTTTTGTTGGGTAGAAAGACGTCAGAAGGAAGAAAAGAAGCATAGTGAGGGAATTTTCTTCCTTAGTGAGTTCCTAGCCGAGGAATTCTATTTTTTCGAGATCTGAGTAGCAAATTTGGGTGACTGATTTACCATCTCCAGCAGGGAGGGCGTAAGCCAGTCCAGCACTGCGCAAAGGAGAAGAAGAGGGAGCAGATTCGACATTTCTTGACGGCCATGGCAACTCACGGGCTTAGAGATCAAGATCGGTTGGAGGGAGCCTCCAACTATGTAATCTAGAAGGAACGAATCACATGCCTTCTAGATGAATACGATCTCAAGTTTTCCGTGACAAGTACAGTAGTTGTCCCTGCAAATTCAAATCCGCTGAAGAAGTACACATCTAATATAGCAAAGGCTAAGAGGTTGCTACTTGATGGAGTCAAAGATCATATTGTGTCCCATATAGCCAACAAGGACACAGCTAGCCAAATGTTGGAAGCCTTAGCAGCGCTATATGAAGGATCTGTCGAACAGTGAAAGATGTACTTAGAGCAGAAACTGAGGATGATGCAGAAAGGGAAGCGCATAGATCCATTTCTCTCGAGGCTTCAGGAAATCCATGATCAGCTAATAGTCGTGGGGTCCACACCTCACCCTACCACAATGTTAAGGCTGGCCCTCAACACAGTCACAGAAGAATGGCAGGTTTTTGTCCAAATCATCATGGGCAAAGCAACCTTGCCGAGCTAGGAAGAGACGTGGGTTGCTCTTCAGTAAGAAGAGCTAAGGAGGGACCTAGTCAAGTACAAACTTGATAGCAACAGTAGCAGTGGGTCGAAGGCAAAAGAGGAGGAAAATGCAACCCTTGCATCCAAGGGGCAGAAAGAGTAGCGAAGACAGAAGAAGAACGTCTCAAAGATAAAATGCTTCAAGTGTGGTGAACTTGGTCAATACGCAACACAGTGTCCTTTGAAGAAAAAGGACAAGGACAAGAAGCATGATCCGAAGGTTTCGTCCGCAAAGATCGAAGAAGATGAGTATGCCATGCCCACGCATCTCCAAGAGGGAGATGGGGCAATACTGAACTGTAATTTTGCAAGAACTTCAGTTGGGCAGGATCCTTGAGGAGTCCACCTCTTGGATCACAACCTTGCTACAGGTGCCCAAGAATAGTAGTAGCAAGCTGGAGGAGTTTCGGTTGGTGCAAAGGAGTGTTGGAGTGACAGATACAGTAGTTAGCAGCGCCAGAATCTAAGCAGCGCAATGTAGAAAGGCACAGCGCAGAGCAGCAGCAGCGCAACGCTTCAGAGGGATAGCGTGGGACTAGCAACAGTCAGAGTTTCGACATCGAGATGCATCCTAAACACTTGTTAAGATTTTTGGATGTTTTTCAGTTGCTTCTCTCAACAACCGAGTTGCAATGCAGAGTTGGCAGTGGCAATGCTAGCAGCAAGTGCAGCATTTGAGAGGGAGTTGCAGTACGGATACGGTATTGATCGTGTCAAGATCAGCAGCAGCGCAGTAGCTAGTGGACAACATGTCAAACATCAGCAGCGCAAAGGGAGATGCTTCAAAGTCAGAGCAGTGTGCAACAAGGCATATTTGCTAGAGCACATTCCTCGCTAAGAGGGAGTGATGATTTTGTGAAAATTCTAATGTAGTATCATGGTTTGCTTCTTCTACTTGATTAAATTATACAAGTTATCTTTAGAAATAATATTAAAAAAATACCTAAGTAAACACAACTAACAGCCTACACATGCAGATCATTTACTGAATATTACGCTCATTCAAACAAAGTGACACACTGATTTTTGGACATAAGTCCCCAGAAAAACCCAAAGCGAGAAAACCGGTGCAGCAAATATGATGGTTTTTTATTATTAAGTAGATTATAAGTACAGCAAATCTGGACACCAAATTTGATTCACTCGACAGAGAAAAACATAGATCTGCAACTAACTTGTTGTTCAAAGACCAAAATTCTGACTGATCCACACCCTCAAACGGGATTTACAAGACTTAGCCCAGATCTGGCCCTAGAAACCCCAGCGCTGCCCCTGAAGCCCCAGCGTCAGCACTGCTAGGCTTTGCGTGCCTCTGCGCTGCTCAGAGAGGGATTGCGTAACCCTAGACTAGGTGACGTAGTCCTTACGCTGCCTCTAGAGGCCTCTGCGTAACTATGAAGCCCTCTGAAGCTGCAGCGGTGCCCCTTCCTAGGCTTGCATAGCAGTTGAAGCCTCTGCGTTGCACAGATGCTGCTGCTGCCCTTGTTCCTCTGCCTCTTGCTAACTCTTGGCTCCGGGATCAGATCATCGCCTCAGTCAATACTACCCCTCGCTGCAGAAAACTCCTCCGAAAATTCTTGGCAAACCCCGCCCTAGAATTCCAAATCAGTTTCTCAGCTCTGCATCTATGTGTGTCTCTAACTAACCCTCAAGCCTTTCTCTTATACTTTTTCGTTGAACACTTAAACGGTCGAGATTAAAACACTCATAAACGGCTGAGATTAAAAGACTACTTGATCTGCGTCATTTAGAATATTTCAGCACATGTGTTAATTAATTCAATTTAATTATTTAATTTTCCTAAGTTTATACTTAGGAAAACATTAAAATAATTAATTATTTGAATAACTTGAACACCAGCTGAAATTTCTCCAAACGCTTTCTGGGTTTTGGAGTTCAAGTGTGTCTTAGCCCCTCCACAAAATTTCAGGGCTAGAGCTCACCCAATGCTACCCCAACTACACAAAATCTCAACACTCCCTCTTAGCACGGAGTGTGCTCTAGCAATACATCCACACCATGTATCGCAAGATCATGGAATTGGTTTATGTGTTATTGATGCTTGCCCTGCTGCCTTCCATCCACTGCACTGCTGCTCTCTGTACTATTGCCCATGTCACTGCCACTGACACTGCCACATCTGTACTGCAGCTCCCTCTCAATTTGCTACATCATGTTGCCCATAGCACTACCACTACTAACTGTTGCATTGCAACTCAATTGCCGAGAAGTAAGCATCTGAAGGACTCCTGCCCAATCGTTGACAAACAAGTCAGGCTGCCTCCCATCACTGAAGCTCCCTTGGTTGTTGATTTATGTTATCCTCCTGAAGCCACCGCGTTGCTGCAGCTCTACATTGCGTGAGCTCAGCCTCTCTGCGTTGTTGAAGTCCCATTGCGTGAACTCAGCCTCTCTGCGTTGTTGAAGTCCCATCAGCGTCTGTGCTGCTGCAGCTCTGCACTGCGTGAGCTCAACCTCTCTGCGTTGTTGAAGTCCCATTAGCCTCTGCGGTGCTACCTCCACGTTGTTGTTGCCTTTGCATTACACTGCTCCCTCTTTAGCTCTTCAGCTCTCCCCTCTGCTTCAATGTGACCTTCTGCAACCATCTCTCGACTCATCCCACTACCATCTTAAGGCTCCCGTAGCTCGTATGTGATCCAAGAGTAGGGTTGACTTAAGGATCCCGCCACTCCTGTCTGTAGCTGCTCTACAAATCCATATCACCCCACCTCTTCTCTCGAGGCACATGAGCACTCATGGCTACATCATCATCAGAGCCATAATCCTTTGTTGTTGCAGCCTTGGATTCAGAGGATCCTTTGTCCTTCTTCTTAGGACAAGTGTTGGCGAAGTGTCCAAGTTCGCCGCGGTTAAAGCACCAGACCTTGGATAGGTCCCTCTTCTTCTTCCTTTGTTGCTTCCTTTCCTTTGCAAGGGCTACATCATCATCCTCTTCTTTCTTCACTCTGGCTGATACGCTTCCGCTGCTTTGCCTCTTCGTGATTCTCCTGATTTCCTCTTGACGGAGGATTGCCCACATGTCTGCCCATGATGGTAACACTGCCCTGCCCAGAATGCTCTGGAAAAATGTTTCCCGTTCTTCCGAGACTGCATTTAGGGCAGTCCTCACAAGGAGCCCCTCATCTAGATTTGCATCCATGGCAATCAGCTGATCCCGGATAGTCTGAAGTCTGAAGAGGAATGGATCTATCTCCTCACCCTTCATCATCTGGAACAACCGCATCTGATTCTCCAGAAGCATCCTTCTTTGGATCGAGCCTCCCTGATACATCGTATCCAATGCCACCCACATCTCATTTGCCATATTCTTTCCGGCAATATGAGGTATGACATGGTCTTTGTCTCCGTCCATGATCAAATGCTTAGTTCGCGCTTGATTTTATTCGTACTTCTTTAGAGGATCTGCATCAGTTGGTACAACTAGAACTTTCTCTGTGTGATCTTTGAGACCATACTCATCCAGAACTGACAGGATTCTTGCCCTCCAAATAACAAAGTTGGACATGCCGTCCAACCTATCTTGATCTCTCAGTCCATATCGCGCCATCTGCTCAGATCTGTCAGAACAGATACTCCTCTCCCTCTTTCTATTGCAATACTCAAGAGAAAATGTTGGATCTAGGTTTCTTGGTGATTATAAACCCTCTATAGTAGTTGCTCCCTCTAACAATTGATTTCCCTCCTAGAAATCTTCACCCAAATACAATCGGACAGTACTCTCTGATCACCCTCCTGATCAAATCTCCGATATTTTTGGCTCAGATTTGCTAATCAACTGTCTTCCTCATGCTCTTTGTTGACTTAGCTAGGCATAATTCTGCACTGGCAGAATCTCCACCACACCAGCACTGTTGAAGATCTGAAGCACTGCTTTCGGATCTTGGCAAGACTTCTTTGCAACAAGAAGAATGATTGGACTGCATCTCACTGACTGGCCCAGCGTAGCCCCAGTGCTGCTCAAGAGTGGACTGCGTAACCCCAGACTGGGTGACGCAGTCCTTACGCTGGCCTGGGAAGGCTTTGCGTAAGCCTGATGGCCTTCTGTAGCTACAGCGCTGCCCTTTCCTGGGTCTGCGTCCTCCTGATACCAAGCTGCCCCTTTCGGATCTCTGCTGCTTTTGCTGCTGTCCTGTAGAAAAAATATTCTTCGGCTGATTTGCTGGAGATTCAGCTTGATTTGCTATCGCTCTGATACCATGTGAAAATTCTACTGTAGTATCATAGTTTACTTCTCCTACTTGATTAAATTATACAAGTTATCTTCAAAAATAATATTCAGAAAATACCGAAGTAAACACAACTAACAGCCTACACATGCAAATCATTTACTGAATATTACACTCATTCAAACAAAGTGACACACTGATTTTTGGACATAAGTCCCCTAAAAAACCCAAAGCGGGAAAATCGATGCAGCAGATATGAGGGTTTATTATTATTAAGTAGATTCTGAGTACAGCAAATCTGGGCACCAAATCTAGTTCACCCGATAGAGAAAAACATAGATCTGCAGCTAATATGTTGTTCTGAGACCAAAATTCTTACTAATCCACACCCTCAAACGGGATTTACAAGACTCAGCTCGGATCTGGCCCTAGAAACCCCAGTGTTGCCCCTGAAGCCCCAGCGTCAGCCCTACTAGGCTCTGCGTGCCTCTGCGTTACTCAGAGAGGGACTGCGTAACCCCAGAGTGGGTGACGCAGTCCTTACGCTGCCTCTGGAGGCCTCTACGTAACTCTGAAGCCCTCTGAAGCTACAACGTTGCCCCTTTCTGGACTTGCATATTGCTGCGTCGCTGCTGCTGCTACCCTTGCTCCTCTACGTTGTCCCTAAAAGTTGCTCCTCTGCCTCTTGCTGACTCTTGGCTCCGAGATCATATCATCCCCTCAGCCAATACTACCCCTCGCTACAGAAAACTCCTCCAAAAATTCTTAGCAAACCCTGCCCTAGAATTCCAGATCAGTCTCTCAACTCTGCATCTGTGTGTGTGTCTCCAACTGACCCTCAAGTCTTTCTCTTATACTTTTTCATTGAACACTTCATCGGCCGAGATTAAAACACAAATCAACGACTGAGATTAAAAGACTGCTTGATCCGCGTCATTTAGAACATTTCAACACATGTGTTAATTAATTAAATTTAATTATTTAATTTTCCTAAGTTTAGACTTAGGAAATACATTAAAATAATTAATTATTTGAATAACTTGAACACCAACTGAAATTTCTCCAAATGCTTTCTGGGTTTTAGAGTTCAAGTGCGTCCTAGCCCCTCCACAAAATTTCAGGGGTATAGCACACTCGATACTACCTCAACTACACAAAATCTCAATAGATTTGCGGTAGCATCGAATGTGCTCTAAGTCTCAAATTTTGGGAGAGGCTGTAATGAATAAAATAATATAAATAATGATTAATTAGTTAATTAGTAATTAGGTTGAAAGGGCATGTCTGTTGAGACATGACCTTTCGTGAAGAGGCACCTGTTTAGGTATATAAGCAGGCCTCAATTGTAACAATCAATGAATTCATTCAACATACTATTTAATATAATATTTGTATTCTCAATGGATATTCTGATATTCCAAGTCTTTTGGAGTATTTAACTTGAGAAGGAACTTTGTTCACTTCATTTGGTATCGGAGCAGTTCGATCTTCTGGCCGCTCACGTTGCACAAAGCCACGCTCTCTGATCCAAGTCCTTGACCGTCAAAACACAACTAACACCCTACACGTGCATATCATTTACTAAATATTATGCTCATTCAAACAAAGTGACACACTAATTTTTGGACATAAGTCCCCAGAAAAACCCAAAGTGGGAAAATCGGTGCAGCAAATATGAGGGTTTATTATTATTAAGTAGATTCTGAGTACAGCAAATCTGATTCACCCAAAAAAGAAAAACATAGAGTTGCAGCTGATCTGCTGTTCTGAGACCTAAATTTTGATTGATCCACACCCTCAAACGGAATTTACAAGACTGAGCTCAGATCTGGCCCTAGAAACCCCAGTGTTGCCCCTGAAACCCCAGCGTCAGCCCTGCTAGGCTCTACGTGCCTCTGCGTTGCTTAGAGAGGGATTACGTAACCCCAGAGTGGGTGACGCAATCTTTAAGCTGCCTCTAGAGGCCTCTGCGTAACTCTAAAGCTACAGCACTGCCCCTTCCTGGGCTTGCGTAGCGACTAAAGCCTCTGCGTTGCGTAGTTGCTATGTAGTTTTCACTGCTACCCTTGCTCCTCTGCGCTGTCCCTGAAAGCTGCTCCTCTGCCTCTTATTGACTCTTGGCTCAGGATCAAATCATCCCCTCAGCCAATACTACCCTTCGCTGCAAAAAACTCCTCCGAAAATTCTTAGCAAACCCTGCCCTTGAATTCCAGATCAGTCTCTAACCTCTGCATCTGTGTGTGTCTCTCCAAATGACCCTCAAGCCTTTCTCTTAAACTTTTTCGTTGAACACTTCAACGGCCTAGATTGAAACACAAATCAACGGTTGAGATTAAAAGACTGCTTGATCCACGTCATTTATAACATTTCAACACGTGTTAATTAATTCAATTTAATTATTTAATTTTCCTAAGTTTAGACTTAGGAAATACATTAAAATAATTAATTATTTGAATAACTTAAACACCAGCTGAAATTTCTCCAAACGCTTTATGGGTTTTAGAGTTCAAGTGTGTCTTAGCCGCTCCACAAAATTTCAGGGCTATAGCACACCCGATGCTACCCCAACTACACAAAATCTCAACAGATTTGCGGTAGCATCGAATGTGCTCTAAGCCTCAAACTTTGGGAGAGGCTGTAATGAATAAAAAATTATATAAATAATGATTAATTAGCTAATTAGTAATTAGGCTGAAAGGGCATGTCTAATGAGACATGACCTTTCGTGAAGAGGCATATATCTAGGTATATAAGCAGGCCTCAATTGTAACAATCAATGAATTCATTCATCATACTATTTAATATAATATTTGTATCCTCAATGGATATTCTGATATTCCAAGTCTTCTGGAGTATTTAACTTGAGAAAGAACTTTGTTCACTTCATTTGGTATTGGAGTTGTTCGATCTTCTGGCCGCTCACGCTGCACAGAGCCACGCTCTCCGATCCAGGTCCTTCACCGTCAACAAAAAAAAAAAAAAAAAAGCGAAATATATATATATATATATAGTTAATAAAAAAATATAAAAAATAAATTGCGAACAAAGTTCCTTCTCAAGTTAAATATTCCAGAAGACTTGAAATATCAAGATATCCATTGAGGATACAAATATTATATTAAAATGTATGATTAATGAGATAGATGATTGAATGTTACAAATGAGTCCTGCTTATATACCTACACAGGTGCCTCTTCACGAAAAGTCATGTCTTATCAGACATGGCCTTTCAACCTAATTACTAATTAACTAATTAATCACTATTTACATTATTTTATTCATTACATTGCCTTCCCCTCAAAAAGTTTTGTCCTCAAAGCTTGTCGATGAAAGGCCTCGATTTCTTTTCCTACTACGAACATCTTCTTGTCTCGGTGCAGTTATCCTTGTCGATACAAGTTGATATTATCCTCTAGGTGACAAACAAAATTGTCGCATTGAGAATGGATCGAACCATCCTAAATCAATCTTCTGTGGAATCTTACAATGACTGGCAACTTGTGATGATTCGTTAGTATTTTTCGGAATATCAGCTTGTTTCTGTTCTAAATACATAGCTTGTTCAGTTGTCTGCTCCCATGATTTAGATGTCGATAGAGAATTGTTTTGGTTTGACCTCTTTGATTTTCGCCTGGCGAGGATGTTATGGAGATGGTTATAGAATCTTCACGTCGAATGTTCCTCGTTTGTCCGGCATCTAAGTTTGTTTCTTCTACAACTTGCTTGTCGTCTTCTTCAGTTGAGACATTTACTGGATCAACGTTCAATTTTTCTTCAACTTGAACTTCTATATTTGAAGATTTTGATGCTTCATTTTCGACAAGTTGTTGCACCTTGTTTTCCAACGACTTCTTTTCTTTCTTCAACTTCTTAATTTGCGTTAGTAATTTATCATTGTGGTCCTTGAGGCGAGCAACTTCTTCATTCTTGTTAGTTGTGATTTCGTCAACTTCTCTTTGCAAATATTGTATTGCTTTTTTACTTTCTGGAAAAACTACTCTTGTGATATCTAATATGTCTTCCGGTGTTAGCGAATTCGGCTTCACCGTGACATCTTGTAACATTATGTTTTTCTTTTTGTAAGAAAATGTCAAAAACTTCTTTTTTGTATTAAGGACGAATGACCCTAGTGATTCCATCCATAGCGAACCCAGAACTTTATCACTATTATTGGAAAATAAGGTTTTAATAGTGAATTGCGAGGCAAGGGAATACTCCCCAATACTTAGGTGTAAATTCTCTATGTTGTATTGTTTGTCATTTGCGTTAAATGAAATTGCTTCGGTTATATCTGATTCAAGGATCACTAATTGGTTAGCACATCCGGTACTAACATAATTGTTCTTTCAAGTAAAATCGACAGATATAAGAACCTCTTTTCCTGCAAGTGACCCTTTGATTTCAATTAGCGCATCGACACACATACTATAATTTTTAGGAAATCTTCCCGCTTTTAGTTCTGTTTTGAATGCCATTTTGTCAGATAACTTCGGGTTTTTAAGGGTGACCCTTCGTAATATTTATAATAAAATATTATTGTTTCCCTTTAATAAACCCTCAAGCTTAATTAATCTTTCCAATATCATTTACTATTATTCCTTCAATCTTTGGTAATGAATCCTTCACTAATATTCTCTTTTTAAAAGAGGCTCAAATTCTTTTATAAATGTATATATTCTCTTTTTAAATAAACTCTTTAGAATATAATGATTTATCTCCTTTTCCACTTTTCCAATACTTAAACCTTTAATAACCTCTTTTTCCTTTTATATACCTTCGAGCTTTAATAATGATTCCTTAATATATTAAGAAATCCTTAATAATATTTTTCCTTCCGATTTTTTTGAAAATTACTTCCTTGATTTCTTTTTATGAAATCTTCTATAATTACTAAGAAGATGTTTGACTTTCATAATATATATATATATATATATATATATATATATATATATATATATTTTTAATAATTGATTTTTTTTAACTCTCTTTTTTGTTGAAAGGCTGCAACCCTAGTGAAACGTGGCTATTCACATATATTCTCCTATAAAATATATGTCCTCATATGTGTATTTGACTCCGTTAATGTTCTCCACGTAAAAGTAAACTTACCATTCACAAAGAGATTTTTTATTTCTTTTGTTCTTATTTACCTTGCAAATACCATGGGCAATTACCATGGGCTTCTAAAACCACGAGCTTGTAAACCACTAAAAGAATAATCAAAATAACCTTATCTACTCTTCCTTCTTTCTTTTTCCTTTTTATTTTTAAATTGTCTTGGTATGTACGTATATGTACTACTTTGTATATATCTCTTTTTTCTTTTTTCTTTTTTTTACTTTTATATATAGATATATATATTTGACTATATATATATATTGCTTTTTCTTCTTCTTTTTTCTAAAATTTCTCCTTTTTTTTTCTTCAAATTTTTAATTTTGGCCAAAGGCCTACTAATGAAATTTCTTCAAAATTTTAATTCTAGCCAAAGGCCTACTAGTGAAATTTTTTCAAATTTTTAATTTTGGCCAAAGGCCTACTGGTGAAAATGGAGAAACTCCAAGACTGGTAGCGAAACGCTTCGACGACAACAATGTTAACAAATTTTTGATGGCCAAAAGCTTGGACCGAGGAGCGTAGCGCTATGCAGCGATGAGCGGTCAAAAGATCGAACTGCTCCAGTACCAAATGAAGCGAACAAAGTTCCTTCTCAAGTTAAATATTCCAGAAAACTTGAAATATCAAGATATCCATTGAGGATACAAATATTATATTAAAATGTATGATGAATGAGATAGATGATTGAATGTTACAAATGAGTCATGCTTATATACCTACGCAAGTGCATCTTCACGAAAGGTCATGCCTTATCAGACATGGCCTTTCAACCTAATTACTAATTAACTAATTAATCAATATTTACATTATTTTATTCATTACAGCAAAAGCAAAATATATATATATATATATATATATATATAGTTATAAAAAATAAAAAATAAGGGAAATTTTGGTTAAAAAAAAAAAAAGAGAAATATACCCAAACAAAAAAAAAAGTTATATAACATAAAATATATCAAAGTTATATACGAGAAGAAAAAATTATAACAAAACATCGATTAAAAAAAAAATAACACTCACCTCCAGTCGTTCAACAGCCCACTCAGCCGCTTTTTGTAGCCCGTTGCTCAGCCATCGACGGTCATAACAACAGACTCGGTTCTCAGATCGTCGTGCTGCAAGTGTAGGAATTTACAGGGTAAGTTCCTTGGATCAAAAACCAAAGGTCACGCTTACAAACAGATCACAAATCAGTACACCAGTATTATCACGTGGTTAAAACCCTCGAAGAGGGAAACAGTGCACGGCCTGAGCCAAAACGGTCACTTCAGGCAATTTACTAATATAAAAAGAAAAGTTACATATATTTCTCTCATAAACGGTTACTGGACAAATGACCCTCCATGCTCTTTAAATAGAGATCATGGACCAATCGGGTGTTAAGCCACGGATCAAGTGTCGTTAATACCAAGGAGTGAGTGAACCGTCGGATCACTACAAATCGTGACCGTTGGATTATAACAAATGTACTTAGTAAAGAAACACACTTTACCTAACTCTACACTAGACTAAGTTATTCTTAACTATTTCCTATTTGTCGGAATATCCTAACATCCCCCCTTAAGAACAACTTGGGATAGGATTGAAGGATTTACAAAGGTGACACAAAAGGAGCCTATTTCCTATGTGTCGAAATATCCTAACATCCCCCCTTAAAAACAAATTGGGATAGGATTGAAGGATTTACAAAAGTGACACAATAGGAGAAGGAAGGAGGCATTAGAGCCTATCCCCCCTTAATGACAACTTTCCTGAACTCCAAGCATGGATCGAAGTTTGGTAAACTTCGCTTCTGTGAGAGCCTTCGTAAAGATTTCGGCTACTTGATCATTGGTTGGACAGTACTACACTTCAAGAACACGATGAATGAGCTTTCTGATGAACTATAAGTGGAGTTCAATGTGTTTCATACGCTAATGCTGAACTGGATCTTTACATAGCTGAATGGCACTCTGATGATCACACCAAAGTGTAGTTGGATGTCGCTGATGAAGACCAAATTCAGACAGGATCTGACGAAGCCACATGGCTTCCTTGCTGGCTTCAACTGCACCGCGATACTCAGCTTCAGTAGAAGAAAGAGAGATGGCACTTTGTTTCTTACAAGACCAAGTAATAGGTCCTGGACCAAGAGTGAATACATATCCTGTAGTAGAATTTCGATCATGAGGGACACCAGCCCAATCAAAATCAGTGAAACCAATCAACAATGGAGATGCCCCTGCACTGTAATGAATACCAAACTGAATTGTACCTCGAATATATCGAAGTATTCTTTTAGCTACTTTCCAATGACTTTCATGAGGTTGGTGCATAAACCGAGCGAACCAACGACAAAGGAAAGGTCAGGACGGGTATGGGTTAGATACAGAAGTTTACCAACAAGTTAACGGCATAAGGTAGCATCAACTTCAGGGGTAGTACAAGTGACTGAAAGCTTGACTCCAGACTGAAAGGGAGAAGGGGTTGGCTTATAATCTTCCATGTGATATTGGCGTAGAATATCACAGGCATACTTGGACTGAGAAAGGGTAATACCTTCTTTGGATTGCAAGACTTGAAGACGAAGGAAATAATGCAAGTGTCATAAGTTTGTCATTTCAAACTTCTTTTTGAGGCTAGACT
Source organism: Pinus albicaulis (assembly GCA_034641835.2). Lineage (NCBI taxonomy): Eukaryota > Viridiplantae > Streptophyta > Pinopsida > Pinales > Pinaceae > Pinus > Pinus albicaulis. The sequence goes on from CM076582.1 coordinate 76,569,381, forward strand.
TCACATGGTTTATATGGTTGGGATCACTACCAATAAGGAAAGATCATCAACATAAAGAACAAGGATGGTGAAGGACTTACCCACTTTCTTGGTGTAGACAGTGTTGTCAGAATGACACCTAGAAAAGCCATTATCTAATAGAAACCTATTCATTTTGGCATACCAAGCCCGAGGAGCTTGTTTGAGACCATAGAGAAAGTTCCTAAGGAGACAAACAAGGCTGGAGTTGTTTTGGATAAAGCCAGGGGCGTGTTCCATGTAGATTTCTTCATGTAAATCTCCATGTAAGAAGGCGGATTTAACATCCATCTGATGGACTTCCCATTTAAAGGAGGCAGCAAGGGAAAGAACAAGGCAGATAGAATTCATTTTGGCAACTAGGGAGAAGGTTTCAGTATAGTCAATGCCTTCAACTTGTGAAAATCATTTAGCAGCAAGACGAGCTTTATGTCTATCCACTTTTCCATCTGGTCCAAACTTTGTTTTGTAAACCCATCTGCATCTAACAAGTTTTCTTCCTTTTAGAAGAGGAACAAGATCCCAAGTATCGTTTTCCAATAAGGAACGATATTCTTCATTCATAGTTGCATCCCAATCTGGATGACCGGAGGCTTCTTCAAAGGTTTCTAGATCAGGGTTTTCTAGAACTTGAGCCAATAAGGAAGAGGCTCTTTCGAACTGAGAACGTGTACGTCATTGATCGGCAGAGTCACCTGCAAGAGTACCTGCTGCATTCCGAGTAGAGCGGACCCATCTTGGAAGCAGGGGAGTAAAAGGAATAATTTCAAGAGGTGGAGGAGGATTGTCATTCTCGTTGCCATCATCTAAACTAGAAGGAATGCTATTAAAAATAGAAGAGAGAGAGAGAGAGGTGGCACATATGTCGAATCAGGCTCGCAGGCCAAAGGTGGTACACCCACCAAACTAGGCTCGTAGGCCGATATATTTTCATCAAATTTTACATCTCTTCTAATGATTATATTTTTGGATTTTGGTTGAAGAAGTCTATATCCTTTGACATCTTTAGAATATCCAACAAAAATGCATTTTTCACTCTTAGGTTCTAAGGCTTTATGTTTTGCATCTGGAATATGGGCCCAAGCATCACTTCCAAAAACACAAAAGTGACTTACATCTGGTTTGATTGAGCTCCAAGCTTCTTCTAGAGTTATATTATTTAAAACCTTAGTAGGAGTGCGATTTACTATGTAATTTGCATAGTTAATGGCTTCTGCCCAAAAATTGAGACCAAGTCCTTTAGATTGAAGCATACAATTAGCCATTTCTTTTAAGGTGCGATTCTTCCTTTCAGCTACACCATTTTGTTGTGGAGTATATGGAACGGTATGTTGCAATTGAATGCCATGCTCAGTGTAGAAGTTGATAAATTTGTTGTTAACATATTCTCCTCCATTGTCTGATCTTAACTTAAGAATTTGATGTCCAGATTGTTTCTCAACAAAGGCCTTAAAGGCCAAGAACATGTTAAAAACTTCACTCTTGAGTTTTAAGAAGTATACCCAAGTGCGTCTGGAAAAATCATCAATGAAAGTTAAGAAGTACTTGCAACCAGAGAAAGAAACAATAAGAAGTGGACCACATAGATCACTGTGCACAAGCTACAAAGGGGCTGAAACATGCCAAGAGGCCCATTTGTCAAAACTATCCCGATGATGTCTTCTGAGTACACATCCGGAGCAAACACCATCTCGGCAAGATACCATAGGAAGACCTGTCACCATATTTTCTTTACATAGAGTTTGAAGAGAGCGATAGTTTAAGTGACCAAATCACTCATGCCAAAGTTAGCTCACATCATCATTATGAACAACAAAAACGGAGGGAAGACAGGATGACCCAAAGTTGTCAAACTTGTACCACCTTGTGGAATCATCAGCAATGCCAGTTGCTAAAATATGTCTAGGATCTTTGAGGTCCTTGATTACAACATCATGAGGTGAGAATTCTACTATTTTCCCTTCACCTGAATGAGTTATCTGATAAACAGAGAGAAGGTTGCATGACAAGGTAGGAACACATAGTACATCATTAAATTGACCATTATCTAGATGAATGGTTCCAGATCCTACAACACTAAGAGATCTATCATCACCAGCATAAATATGTTTAGTGTTACAATCATTTAAAGAAGAAAACATGGCTTGATTTTTGGCCATGTGGTAAGAAGGCTCCAAAATCAATGAGCCACTCATGAGAATGAGAAGAAGAAGATACATTTAATGCATAACCAGATCTTGATGCTTGACAAACACAAGCAGAAAGTGCCATTCCTGAAGATGAAGGTGAAGAGTGCTCCAAATTGATGTTGTGCTTCTTCATTGCTCCTTCTAAGGCTTCCATCTTTTTAAAACATTTGGACCCTATATGGCCATCACGATTCAAAAGTTGCAATGTCTACTTGTCTTCTTCCCTTTGTTTTGATTTGCCTTATCGTTTGCGGCTGAAATTGCTTAGGACCCTTGTTTGGTTTCGGACCATACTTTTTAGGATATCGCTTCTTGGGATTCTTCTGATATGATTGTTGTTGTGCTGCTAAGGCTTTCTTAGAAGCATTTCCAGAAGTGTTAAGACCAAAGTGTAAGAGTTTTTCTTGTTCTCTTATCAAAGAATCGCAAAAGGCATCAAAAGAGGGGTTCTTGTAGGTTGTTCCTGAAGAAACGATGGCTTCTCTAGTGGAATGGAAGGCGGAAACAAATACAGAGTATGCAGGGCCAAGCTTAGCAAGAATGCAATAGATGAGGCTAACATCTTCCTTTTTGACCTTACAACCTTCTAAAAGAAGTCTAAGGGTCTTAAATTTGGACAAAAAATCTTCAATAGAGGAGAAATTATTGGGGTCCAAAGTAAGCAACTCATTTTCAAGTTGATGGGCCCTGATTTGATTTTGAATGCCAAAGATAGTATTTAGCTTGTCCAGGGCTTCATGACGAGTGTCAATGTCAAAGATATGAAATCGAAGATCTTGAGCAATGGACATTCCTATCAACCCTCGTGCTTGATCTTGTTTATTTTCCCATTTAGAAACTTTATCATCATCGAAAGGTTTAGTTTCTTGTCCTGTGGCTATTCTATAAAGCGTTTTACTTCTAAGTATATCTACCATGTGAGGTAGCCATTGGAAATAATTGGTGCTATTAAGAATAATCAGGCATGCACTTTCCATTTTTTTTAAAACTGAAGCTGAGAAAAGCTGAAACTAACTACTCCAATGGAAAGATCTTGAAAAATTAAGTCGTTTCAAAAAAAACGGCTCGAAAAACGGCTTCTGGACGAAGAAGTTATGCCTTTTTGAAAAAACGAGTTGAAGATGCCGAATAGTTACGGGAACGGTTTGAAATTTGATGATGAAGTTCGACTTTAAAAAAAATCCCGCCCCTTTAACAAAAAACTTTTTACAAAAAAAGCTTGAGAAAGAGACTTGAACCCAAGACCTCTATTCTCATAAACTAACTTCTCACCAAGTGAGATAGTAAAAGGATTATGTAATTGTTTGAAAGGAGAAAGGGGCTCTTCGATGTGCGTGCCTTTTCCTGCACAAAAAACCGAGCAAAAAAAACAAATTGCAAGCCTTATGGCAGAATGTTAGATTTTCGGTTAGCCTTACCGGCAACTATCTATTTTTTCACTATTTCTGATTTCCCGAGATTGCACAAAGACACGGGGAAAGAGCATATGTAACAAAAAAAATCCCTTCTTCCTGTTTCTGATTTGCCGAGATCGCACACAGCGCAGAGCAAAGAGCATACACAGAGAAGAGGGTATGGATCCGGCAAATAAATAAAACCTATTAACCGAAAATAAACAGAGGGAACCGAAAAATATAACTGCAACATAGATACTTTATACCTCCAGATCTAAATTGTCAAACTTGGGCAACCGGAAACCTTTTCACAGGAAACAAAAGGCGTTCCTCGTTGTAACAGATGCTCCGGACACAACAGAGCAGTTCTCCAAGCCCAAAAATGTTTAGAAATAGTAGATCTACAAAACTACAGTCGCATGTAGTCAAACCGGCTTTGGATTTTGATCAACAACGGATGCGACCCTCAAAATAGCTCTAATACCATGTAACAATTTACAGGGTAAGTTCCTTAGATCAAAAACCAAAGGTCACCGCTCACAAACAGATCACAAATCAGTACACCAGTATTATCACGTGGTTAAAACCCTCGAAGAGGGAAACAGTCCAAAGCCTGAGCCAACGCGGCCACTTCAGGGAATTTATTAATATAAAAAAAAAGTTACATATATTTCTCTCATAAATAGTTACCGGACAAATGACCCTCCATGCTCTTTAAATAGAGATCATGGACCAATCGGGTGTTAAGCCACAGATCAAGTGTCATTAATACCGAGGAGAGAGTGAACCGTCGAATCACTACAAATCGTGACCGTCGGATTATAAGTTACAAATGTACATAGTAAAGAAACACACTTTACCTAACTCTACACTAGACTAAGTTATTCTTAACTATTTCCTATGTGTCGGAATATCCTAACAGCAAGTGTTTTCAACACCATCCGCCATAATTCCAACCAACATTGACAACTTACCTACTAGACCGAGCACTCGTGTTAACCACCATCTGTGCAAAATTGTCCCGACTTTGGTCTGCTGCCACACCCTCTGCAGACTGTGCAAAATTGTGCCCCGACCCTGGTCCGTTGACACACCCTCCGTCGTCGATGTTGTTGTCCACCACACAGCGGCAACCCCATTCCACGTTACTACACACAATCTTTGCGCTCTACAGACAAACATTCGCCATCGTTGCTCCCCATTTTTTGGTCGCCTCATCTTCATTCTGCTACGCAACCGCAATTTTCATTGTCCCTCGCCACAGTTCGAAGTCACCACTGCAAATTAATTCGACTCAGTCATCACCAAACCATCAGTCAACTACCGCAGCCTACTCAATCTCCGACACCTTCCAACAGCTTTGTCCGCTCTTCCATTTGACGTCTCCCAACCATCGTGACTGTACAGTCACGTTATATCTATTCATTAGTGTCATAAATCTATTCCTCATTAAAATTTAATTAATAATTATATAATTATAAATATATATGTATTATATAATTATTTAAAACAAAAACAAAAAAATAAAAAATAAAATAAAAAGTGAAGCATATAAGAATTTTGAATAGTTCAAATTCATTAAAATTGAAATAAATATTGAAAAGGAGTATTTTAGTCTTTAAGATACTTCTACAAAGTAGAAGAAAAAGGTAAGGAAAAAGTATTTTCAGGTTATTAAAAATTCATAACCAAGGAAGATTAAGATTATAAGTTAGAAAGGGTGAATTTGAAGAAAATTTATCTCAAAAAGCAGAATGACATCTAATACAGAAATCAAGTCATGACGATTTTTAGAAACCTTAGCCATCGACGCTTAAGTGCTATTTAAGTTTAAAGGAACCTTTGCTCGAAAAGATGTCACTATTGCTATATCACCCGCCGAAGATAAAATTTATGTAAATCCTAAAATTGCAAACCAGTTGGTGATTCCTGAGTCAAATATAATCGAAAAATTAGACTTTTTTGACAAAAAAAGATACGACATAAAAAGTCTACAACTAAATATTGGGGATTATAGTTTTATTTCTCAATTTACCGTGAAAACCTTACTTTTTGACGATAGTGACATTGTGTTGGATTCACCATGGATGGAAACCCTAGGGTCATTTATCTTAGATACGAAAAAGAAGTTTTTAACATTTTACTACAAAAAGAAGAAAATAACGCTATAGAACGTTAATTTGAAGCCAAATTCAGTGACACCTGAAGACATACAAGAAATTTCAAAAGTAATTTCTCAAAAAGGTAAAAAGGTGATACAAAATATGCAAAAGAAAATTGACAAAATCACCACTAACAAAAATGAAGAAGTTGCTCACCTCAAGGACCACAACGAAAAATTAATAACGCAAATTAAGAAGCTGAAAAAGGACAAGAAGTCATTAGAAAACAAGGTGCAACAACTTGTCGAAAAGGAATCGTCGAAACCTTCAAATGTAGAAATTCAAGTTGAAGAAAAAATGAACATTGATCCAATAAATTTCACAACTCAAGAAGAAGTCAAGCAAGTTGTAGAAGATACAAATTTGGATGTTGTAATTCAAACGAGGATCATTCTAAGTGAAGGTTTTGTAACCAACTCAATAACATCCTTGCCAGAAGAAAATCAAAGAAGTCAAACCAAAAAAGTTCCCTATCGACATCCAAATCACGGGAGTAGACAACTCGATCAAGTTACGTATTCAAAACAGAATCAACAAGTTGATATTCCGAAGAATACTAATGTCGGTGCAAGCCACTCATGTGATAACAAGTCGTCACAAGTTGCCAGTCATCGTATAATTCCATAGAAGATTGATTTAGGATGGTTTGATCCATTCTCAGTGCGACTTGTGTCAACAAAGATGACTATTCCGAGATAAGAAGATAGTCGAAGCCGAAATAGAGATCAAGCCTTTTTTCATCAACAAGATTTGAGAACAAAGCTTTTTGAGGAGGAAGGCAATGTAATGAATAAAATAGTATAAATAATGATTAATTAGTTAATTAGTAATTAAGCTGAAAGGGCATGTCTGATGAGACATGACCTTTTGTGAAGAGGCACCTGTCTAGTCAATTGTAACAATCAATGAATTCATTCATCATACTATTTAATACAATATTTGTATCCTAAATGGATATTCTGATATTTCAAGTCTTCTTGAGTATTTAACTTGAAAAGGAACTTTGTTCACTTCAGAGGCTTCGACACATGTATTTCAGATAACCTAGAAATTGTTTGGGGAAATTCCACCTGGAGACAATTTTATTTGATAAATTAATTATTTTAAATGAGACCCTAATTCTAAACTTAGGAAATTAAAATAATTAATGGGTATTTATCTAAACTGTGGGTGTAACTTCTAGAAAAAGCAGATCAAGTCAAAATGTAATCTTAATCATTGATTGGATATCTAATCTCGATCGTTGAAGTCTCAACGAAAAGACTATAAAGAATACTCGAGGGTCATTTGGAAAAACACACCGAGAGATCAAGAGATCGAATTTTCTCAAGTGAGTAGTGCTCAGAGGAAAACTTTGATCTAAAGATTCTCATGCAAAGAGAGGTAGAAGCAGTTTTGGTCAAAGGATCTTCTTTGGGGACAAGAATACTCAACAAAGAGGCAGAGAAAGACGTAGAAGACGCAGCGCAGTGCCCAAAGAGGGTGACACAAGGCCACAAAGGCCACACACAGAGGCAGTGCAGCACTTCGAGCAAAAGTCCAAGATTTTGCTAGGAGATCGGGATTCTGAGCCAGGATGGCTAGAATCGAGTTTCCTGAGCAGATCGATCCAACAAAGGAGGTGATGCAATTCTTCAGAAGTCCCCACACAGGCCTACGCAATTACTTCACAGAAGCAGCGCAAAGGGTGTTGGGGTTTTGTCAGTTCAGCTACCGGATCAATCGAGACTTGCAAAGTGAGGTAATCTCACAATTTTTCATCTGTCGAGTGATATTCTCTGTACTGGATTGCCAGCAAGGCATCCAAAGATTGTATTCAGAAATAATTGTTGCTTAATAATAAAACCCTCAGATATGTTGCACCGATTTTCCCGCATTGTGTTTTTCCGAGGACATTTGTCCAAAAACAACAGTGTCCTATGTGATGTTTTTCTTTCTGCTTAGTTTCTTGTTTCGCCATGTTTAATTTAATTAAGTGAAGGTTACTTTAGTAATTGCTTCAGTATTTACAGAAGAAATCAGTAAATAACTTGTTAATGTAATTTACAAGTAGGAGAAGTAAATTCAGTTGGTTGCAATAGGATTCTAGACTTGGAATTTTCACATGAACCAGTACAAGTGATTGATAACAAACAATCGAATGATGGGATAACAAATATCGGAAAATGATGACATGTGTAGAGTATCTATATGAATAACATGGAGCGCTACCATCATCAAAGCCAGCTATATGTGCCCCTCCTAGACAATGAAAAACAGACCATATGGAAGGTCACACTAGACTAGGGACACATGATAACCACCAAGGTGAAGTAATGGAACAAGTACACAGCCAATAGTGTTCTATAATCTAGTTTCAACCTGTGATCCATACTAGAATGTCTTAAACATTAAATAAAATCACTTGAATGCAAAAATGGTCAAAGTACCTCACAATAGATGACCCACCTTCATCAAATGAGTGGGTTAGATCAAAGAGTGCACTAACTAGAATGGATGAGAGGCATTTGAGGTTGGCCATCTATCGATCATGGTAAGGCTACTCATTGGAAAGTTGCAACATAGGAGAAAATTTCCCTCCTAGGGTTACCGATGTATCTAGGTGGGTAACAATCATCTAGGTGAAGTAGTGCATAGGATGGTGATTTAGAGTTGTGGGGAAAAACACACAAGCATGCAAGTAGAGGTTCTCAACAACCAATTTTTCATTATTTAACATCAACATGTTGTATTACATATGAGTACAAAGTTCCATATGAATTAGAGCATAGATGCTCTATCAGACGAGTCCAAGAGGGGATTGTATAAGGCTAATACAAGTCTAAGGCAACATAACTAACATCACAAATGGCAACATCAGCCAATGTATATACTCTATGTATGTCTACATGATCATAGTGAGAGAATTACAAACACTAGTAATCATCTTTGACTATGTATGATGGTTCATAATCCAAGCCAAGACAACAAAGATGGAGGTCCTTGGTATGAAGTATTGATGTCAAGTCAAAGGTCAGTGTTCAAGTCAATGTCGAATGTCAAAGGCCAAACAACAAGTTGATGTAGATCAAGATCCATCAAGGATAGTAAAGAGATATAAACTCGAAGTAAATGATCAACCCAAGACATCACACAACATCTAAAGCTCCTGGCTCATTAAGGGATAGAACTAAGGCATGAGAGATGATCCTCGAGGAATTCATTTGTAGATGAAAAAACATAACTTTTGATTAACCAAAACAAACCATGCATAAAGAAAATGATCTTGCCAATAATGAATGATAGGATCAGATATAACCTCGCAAAGACATATTCACATGATTTGGTCTTGGGAATGACTCGACAAAGCTAAAGTGTAAGATTAAGACATGGACTTGAGGACAGCTTGACATAAAATTTACAAATAAAGAAACTTGCAAACACATAAAACAAGAAAATATTATCAAACGGCATCAAAACAGTCAAAATCATCAAGTATCCTGGTCAAATTCTTTAAATTTCGATTAGTTTAACCAAAACAAGCACACAGCAGCTTTCTAAGACAAGCAGAGGAGACTTGTCAAGTAATAGTCAGACTGGAAAGTCTTGTTTCAATGCTTAAAGAAAAGGATGATATACAAGACTAATCAAAATCTAAAAATACTGTCTGAAGTCTTAATCTTCTCCAACTCTAAAAAATGGCAAATTTGATAACTGTGTGTGCACTGACATGCTTGGGTCTGATGAAGAGAGTCGAAACTGAAATTTCTAATTAGGATAAGAGTATACAAATGATTGAAGTCTGGGTTGAGATTTTAATCATGCAATCACATATACTTGAGTAATAACACGAGGAACTCATGTCACTTATTGTATGATTATTATGTCAAAAAAAGTTGTTACAAGTATCTCTGTAAATCTATCCAAGTAAAATACGTCAATTATAGAGCAAAAGAAACGACTAAGGAAACAATGGAATCTTTTACCAATAGAAGATTATAAATCTATTGAATCAAGGAATGCATAAACTGCCAAAGATGGCCAAGAATATTCATTACGCTTTGTAGAATCCTCCTTTAACAAACGTGAAAACCTGAAAACAGAATATATTGGCAGGATTCTTATATACAACGAGTTCTCTGACTGGTTATGGTTCAATTTTCAAACTAGTATTGTTTTCTTCCTTATAGAACAAAAGTGCTCTGTGCTTACTGCAAAAATCCAAAATTAAGTCAATCTCAATGCTTACCCACCAAATAGATAGTTTTCTAAAACTGTCTTCCTTATGGTACATGCAAAATGTAAACACTGAAGGGCAGTGAAAAGATGAAAATTGATGCTCTTCGTACTGTGGTCTAGCGGCAAGTAGGAAAGCTTGCTGTAAAAACTGCATCTGTGACCAGATCAAAGACCCAGTGACCTTGATGGCCCATGCAGCGAATTAAACATAAGCAGCCCAATTTTGCTTCTAAAATAAGCAAACTGTCATTTTACTTCAATGGATGTTTTTTCTGCTTTCCCACAGATAATGCAAACCGTGGAAACCGGAACTTCCTCCTCTTAGACACAAGTGGCTTATCTAAAGGCCTTTCATCAAACTTATTTGCCATGGAAGCTTTCATGCTCAACACCTGACCCAATGATGTTATTGGCATGACAGGAATATTTTCTTGCTCATTGCTATTGTCCAGATCATTTGGATGGGAATATGCTTGGTTTTTCCAATGACTGACTCGGTTGTGTGACGCACCATATCTCTTCACCGTGGCAGCTAAATCACCAGCTTTTCTATGCTGTCCATTTTGTGCTCTCCATTTTCTGAGCTGATCCTCAACTATCAATTTCGCTGCATTTGCCCTCTTTGCCTTCTGTGAGGCAACTTGAAGAGCCTCCCTCCTTGCTATTATCTCTTTGTTTGCTTCTTCCAATCGCTTAAATATTTCCCATTCACTATCCTTAGCTGCATCTATTTGAGCTACAGCAGCTGCCACCCGCTTGTCAGCAAGTTCCTCAGCTTCACGTGCCTGATTGTTCAGTGCAAAGTACTCATTAAATGAAAGTGTAACTGATAGAGTCCTGGCCTCAGAATATCCAACAATTGACTCACTCTGATTCATAGCTTCAATCCTAGCAAGAGCCAATACTTCTGATGCCCGAGCTGCTTCTGCCATTTTTATAGCTGCTTGTAGCCTACTCTCTGCAGTTCTAGTACCAGCCTCTGATTGTGCAGCTTCTCCCTTTGCTTTGCACATATCCTCTCTAGCTGCTTCAGCTTCAATCTTGGCTTTATCTGCCTCAGCAGCTGCTTGCTGTAAAGCTCTTGAAAGCTCTGTCATAGCTTCCTTGGATTGCCGCTCTCCATCTTGCCGTGATTTAATTGCTTGTCTTGTTTGATTCAATTCAGCCTCCAGAGAAGCAACTACTGCAGAAGACTTTGCTACCCTTTCCCGTGTTTCTTCTAGCATTGCACTTTCCCTCTCCAACTCTTCTCTGAGTGGCTCAATGGCACCTGCTAAATAAGTTACCTCTTGTGTGGCTTTGTTTAGATTTTCTCTCATCTTCTCTAGTTCTACTAGACTCATATCTTCGACTTTAGTTCTTTTAATCTCTTGACTCTTTGCAAGCTCCAGCTCATCCACTGCTTTAGAGAGGGCATTTTCAACTGCATGCATCTCTGCTCCTAGTTTAAGTTCCGACTCTTTAACAGCTGCTAATTCTAGTTTCAAGCTCTGCAATAAAGAGGATGAGGCATCGAGCTTTAACATCAGATCCTTAACAAGAACTACTTCATGATTCAGCCTAACCAATTCCTGGTTGACATGCTCTATATCTTTCCCCCTCTCCTCAGATTCTCGGTCTTTGGCCATAGCTACAGCATGTTGCTTTTCTTTTGTTTCAATATATAAGCTCTGAGCTATATCCAAGAAATTCTTTGTGGTCATAAATTCTATGGTTAGTGCATCCGCCTGTTTCTGCACCTCTTCAGAAGCTGCCAAAGCATCGACTGCATTTTCAAGAGCAATGTCCCTCAATTTAATTGAACATAGGTATTCTGAAATATCATGCTCAAGCTCCCGTTTGACAGCTTGTAGCTCTAAGATTACTGAAGCATTTCTTTCCTTCTCGACCTCTAGCTGTGTCTTCGTAATGATATTTTCTTCATCCAAATCAGCATTGTCCTTCTCCACAACTCCCGGCCTTGCAAATTCAGAGTCAACTGTTACTTGCCTTTCTAAAGTGTTAGCACCCTCCAAATTTAATGTTAATTCCTTTATGAGACACATCATTTTGTCCATCTCCAATATAGCCTGTGATTTTTCATATTCTGTTGCAATCAGAAGTCTTTTCAGTTCTGTAAGCTCTTCCTCCGTCTTTTGAAGCTTGGCTGCTACATTCTGGCGTCTCTGTACAGACAGTTTTTGTGTTATTTTGTACCACCTAATATAAAGAGTAGAATCCCATCTTGTAAGTCCTAATTAGAATAGTTGCAAGAAATAATGTTGAACAAAGAAGAAAACAGATCTTTCTTGAAATTCTTCTTTAGAGTCATAATTGTTGTAATGTTATAAAAGTTACAAATTAAGTATCTTTCTTTAAACTCATTTAAACTTGAATGATTTGAATAATTAATTGCATTCCCTTCTTCTCTACCATGTTCAGTGACTGTCACAGTCATGTTGAGTTCTGTTGTTGTTAATTTGTGTATATGGAAATGACTCCCATCTCCTGGTTCACAGTCATGTTGAGTTTTGTTGTTGTTTACTTGTGTATATAGAAGTGACTCCCATATCCTGGTTGTCTGTCTGTCTGTTAGTATGCATGGTTGTGGCTGTCTGTTTGTTTATGTGAGTCGTTCTGGCTCTCTGTTTGTTTGTTTGAGTCGTTCTGGCTGTCTCTTTGTCTGTCTGTTTATGTTTCAATATGCATGTGTTCATTCATTTAACAGAGGAGGAGAAGGCATTGCCCAACTTCCAACTGGCTTTGGATTTTCAAAGCATTGCATTTGGATAGAAGGGATGGGAAGGGAAGAGACAGGAAGGCAGACATCTGACAGAGGACATTTGATGAGCGGATATAATGAGGATGCTACTGGTGCAACTCAATGTCTGCCATAAAAACAAGCCAGTGAACTGGAAAAGTCATGTACGGAGATCTTTGATCAATTGAGGAAATCAATGGTGAATTGATGTAAGAAAGCGGTGGGGGTGGAGGTGGGGGTGCTCTAATGCCTCCATCTTTCTCCTATTGTGTCACCATTTTAAATCCTTCAATCCTATCCCAAGTTGTTTTTAAGGGAGGATGTTAGGATATTTAGACACTTAGGATTTAGCTAAGATCAATTTAGTCTAATGTATCTTTAAGTAAATTGTGTTTCTTTGGCATGCTCTTGTAACTAAGCCAACAGCCATGATTATGTTCTAAACATATAGTGATCCCAGTTCATCTTCTCCATGGTAGTAGCCGCACTTGATCCGTGCTTTAGGACCCAATTGATCCATGATCTCTATTTAAAGAGCGTGGAGGCTCATTTGTTGAGAATCAACTGTGAGATATATTCATGTAAATCTATTTTCTTTTTGCATTAATATATTGCCTGAAGTGGCAATGTTGGCTGGAACCATGGACTGTTTCCCTCGTTGTGTGTTTTAACCACATAAAAACTGTTGTACTGATCTTTGATCGTGTGGGAAAGTGTTTTTCTTAGGCTGTTCAACCTGCATGAATATACCCTGTTTTTTAAACACCTGGCCAGTAAATAATAGTAATCTAATTTTAAAGCCACAGCCAAGCCAGACACCAAATTGGTGTATGAGACCCCCTTGTTTGTGGGACAATGGAACTGTCTCCACACAGTGATTTGACTGCTAAAGTCTACAGAGGTGGACATACTCTACCCCCCTTTGGATTTGAACTTGTAATCTCTTAGGAAGAAGCACATGCTCTTAACCATCAGGCCCGCTCAAGCTGTACATAATAATTTAATTTTAAGGTCACGGGTAAGCCAGACAACAAACTGGTGTATGGGACCCCCTTGTTTGTAGGACAAGTCACAAGGGACACCCCTCCGTGCAGCGATTTGACTGCTAAAGTCTGCCGAGGTGTACATACTCTACCCCCTTCTGGATTTGAACTTGAGGACTCTTTGGAGGAAACACGTGTTCTTAATAATTATTGTATTGTATTGGGTAGCTTCTTACAAGTGTTATTATTTCATCTCTATCTTCTCTCATGGAAGCCCTTTTCCTGAATTAGAATTACTTGGATTGAATTTTGAGCCTCAGTTTGTCTCACTCTGTTATTTAAGCCAATTGTTAATATATTTTGTGAAAATAATTTAGGCTTTTTTTGGTCTGGACCCAATGGGATCGAGGAAGGATGGCCATTTTTATTTGAAGGGGTTTGCAACTTAGACAATGGCAAGGAGGAGCATGATAAATATTTGTTTGTTTACCCCATGATAGACTTGAAAGTTGACAGAGTTATGGCCCTGCGTGCCTGTTTCTCATTTATCATATTATATCTAATTAAAAAGTAATCATTGGATACACCAAATATACAATAATAAGTCAGAGAACACTGCTCCATTGTATTACAGAGGTTGCATGATAACCGTAACAAATAAAGAAATGATTTGAATACATGAAAAAATATTTAGCTGGATCCGTCTACAATTGTTGGATGTCATAGTACGTGCAGTACATCGCACAATCCCAAGGCAATAAAGACAGGAAGCAAAGGCAAGGACTTGCTTTCTCACTTGGGTATGTTTAATAGATATGAAGATATTGGGATGTTCAAAAAAGACAATAAATTTCATATGAGATATCCTTCATGTTCCAGAAGAAGATAGAGTAGGTCATGTATTAGAAAAACAATTAATAGATTATAGAATAGGCGGTGACTCGTGAGCAATCATAATTTTGATACTAGACACTCGTCAATGAGCAGGGAGCAAAGACATCCATTTTAATTTCAAGGTTCTGTATTGCCACAAAAACTCGGAGATAAACATAACACTTGGTCATTTTTAACTTGTAACAAGAACCCTGATAACGACAATATTATATGAACTTTGCAAACTGCATAATGTGTAGATTGAAAAATAAAATTTTAGCAGTACATCGGACAGTACAAGATGATTAAACATTGACTAAACTAATTTAATTTGATTTTAATTCAGATATTTATGTCCACTAAAGGCCAAAATTAACCCACGGGACTGCAAGGAATACTATATGTAAAAATGTCAGGAGAAAGGCAAAAACACATCCCAAGGAAAAAAGAACTTAAATGAAGGAAAAATAAGAAAATAACTGGGAAGCACCAACACAAAGAGATGAAGCGAAGAAGCCCGAGAAGGAGGAGGTTCCCTGGCAAAGAAATGTTGGTCTGGAGAAGCACTTAGAAGCAGAACTTCAAAGCTGCAAAGAAATGTGTGATGGGCATGCTTTTCCTAGATAGAGCAAGCTATATTTTGACTTAAAATGCCAGCCTCGTGAAGTTATAATGCAGGCTGTCTGAAGAACGGGTGTTCAATGAGGCTTGAGATATTATGGGTGCATGCCTAATGGGAGACTTTCACAGAAATCATCAACGTTATCATCTATGTCCCAAATGTTGCAAAATCAAGGACAATTGTACGATAGCTACAGCATAACAAAACCACAAAATTGGCTATTTTGGTAATACTTATTGTCATGGTTGTAAAAACTTAGAAAACGTGATTTCCCAACAACGTCTCTTTCCACAAGTTGCAAATATGAAACAATTATCTCTGTTTTCTATCTTTCAAAATCTTAATAAATTACTTTTTATTTTTATTTTGTTTTTCTCTGCCCAACTCTTTCCCTCATGCCAGAAGATTCAGGTAATTCATCCCTTGATTACTTCTATTCAGCTACCAAAGGCATATCGCTAGATGTTTCTAACTTTCTAGTTAAGATGAGTTGCTTCTCTATAACAAAGAAAGTAACATACCTCCATGGTCAAAATTTTCTGGGCTTTCCAGTCAGCTTTTCCTCCAAACATATTCACTGCCTGCTTTACAGATTCAAATGGTGCCGCAGTGTCTATTTCAGCTCTTGCCTCCACTGCCACCTCTGTTGCATGAACAGACGATAAAGAGTTGGCATCCTCTTCAAATTGTCCAGCTCTCGACACATTTTGAAATTCATTTGTAACTGACTCAATCTGTTGCGCCCCATCAAAGGCAATTCCATTCAAGTATTCGAAAGAGTTGCAGCAATGTCTTTGAACATCACAGGTCTCAGCCTGAACTTCATTACTTACTGGCAGCTCATTGAAGGCACTTTCCATTGTATCATGACTTGTGCTTGCTGCCCTTCTTGTAGATTCATATAAACATATAATGCTCCCATTTTCACTTCTGTGTACAGCCAATGTTGTCTCAACTGAAGCATAAAATTCAGATTCTGCACTTTCTATCAATTCAGATGTCAAGGGCGGCCATGCCTCCATTGCCAATGCATTTGTATTCACCAATGGTGGAACTATCCCCATTTCCAGTGACAACGCACTATCCATAATGAACCAACACCCATGCAGATACAGTATGCCCTTTCTTCAAGGCATGCAGAGGCGAAGTAATTAACTTTTACAAGTCAACCCCCTTCCTTTCAAGCAACTATGTTGGAACCATTCAGGGAAGGTGATACTCCCGGTCACGGGGGACTACTGTGGGCGAAATTATAGACAGCTACAACTTGATGATCAAGAATTCATATCTGGTCAGCACGAACCTCCCAACCACAGTGAGAACACGAATATATAATAAGTGGGATGTTACATCCGGGCTCTGAGCTTCATGGGCTTGACATGTTGAATATCCACTTCAAATTGTTTTTTATCTGGACAAAGCAAGCCCAACAATAAAGTCATCAACCATAGAATAAACTGGTTGCCATGTGAGTCTGGCACGTTTTTACCATTTGGGTTTTGAAAGAATTAACCAGATGACATGCAGTTCCCAACCTGGCAACAAAAAGAAAAGTGGAGTTGTAAAATAAGATAAAATATATATATATATATATATATATATATATATATATATATATCAGGGCACCATGAAAACTAAAGTCCAGAGAACCTTCACTATGATGAAGTAAAGTATAACCAACCCCTCTAACTTGGAGAAGTGAAAAGAACATGAATACAGAAGTTCTTGTGATTTTAATGATGTCTGGAAACATTAAAGAGGGTATAAAGCTCCCACATAATAAACAGCAGATACAAACACCTATAAATTGTTCGTACGAACCTACTAAAAAGACTATAGACCAGTGGTGATGTGCAAGTATACTACAAAAGGGGACTTAAACAGAACTTATGGCAGTCAAAATAGCGAAGAAACCAGATCCAGATCATCCATTTTCTTGCATACCCCTTCAGTCTAAAGATTTTAGGTTAACATTTGCCAACAAGGGGCCAGAAGTTCAATCTTGATGGAATCCTCCAGTGCACCGAAAACGCACATTCCAACACTCGTGGAAGCTAGGCCACAATAAAAAGCTGGACTGAAAGAGTACAGAGTAAATCGAGTACAATGAGCTGGACTGAGAGAGTTGTGAGTAAATGGAGTACAATGAGCTATATTAAAGCGGAACCTACCAAAAGATTTTTATTCTGAGTAAAATATTCTTTGTTTGAATTTCTCGGTGTTGACAGGGCCTTCAAGGACTAGGATGCATTAGAAATTCTATACTGTGAGCTGCGCTCCCTTCCAAAACAGACAGACTTACCATGCTATTGCATGCAAAACTCCTTGTTGCTCTTCAACTCTGTTCAGAAACAATAAAATATTTTTGGGTGCTGAACATACAAACTCCTTGTTGCTCTTCACTTCTGTTCAGAAACAATAAAATATTTTTGGGTGCTGAACATACTATTTGAATTACAACAAACCAACTACCAATATAATGGTTTGTTTTATTATCTGAAACATTTGACCAATGTCGGTCCTTAACATTCTTGTAGTTTTCTTAGGTTACATGCTTTTATTTCTGGGGTACATATATATGTCTCTGTCAGATACTTACCCTTACAAGCACGCTTCTGGCTCGAACAAATAACTTGTAACGTCCAAAAAAGCGGCGACGAGTTGTCTACCCAGTCAACGGAATAGCTCGAAGTTTTTTTTCGGAATTTGGGCAATTAAAATTCAAGAAATCAGGTAGTTAGAGTGTTTGGAATCCATAGTGGAAATGGATTCAGCACTATCAAAAACTCTTAGGGCACTCAAAATACTAAAATTTAACAACTGTAAATATTATTTTAATAAAATCTTTGCCAGATTTTTTAAAAAATTTTGCCAAATTCTGGACCAAAACGTTGCCTAAGAAGACTAAGGCCAAAATACGAAACAGAAGTTGCCATAAACGGAAACAGAAGTTGCCATAAACGGAAACAAATACTTTTCAGTCTATTGGCCCATAAATGCACATGCAAAGTAACTACCCACCGTTGGATTAAAGCAAGTACACCATCTAACGGTGGGCATCTATTCCCCAAGCCCATTTATGGGCCAATAGACTGAAAAGTATTTGTTTCCAAAACCTGTGAGGGGACCAAAGGAAATTTGACTGTCTTGAATTAATTGAATGCTCATGTGAACTTATCACTTCTACATGTAATCACATCACCTTTCTATTTTATCTTCCCTAAGAAAGCATGACAAGCTATAAAATTGTCCATGGAATAAAATTATGTGGGGTTCCATGACAGTTTCAAAAAGGAAAAGTGGAGGGAAAACGTGGGTCCTTATTTCAAAATGAATTGGCATACAGGATTTTGATGTGCATTAATCTTTTCTCAAGATGAAGCTGTAATAGCGAGTTTGATATTAAATGGGATGATTAACGGTAAAGTGGTTGGAGAATAAATTAAATGGCTACTCGTGAAGTGTTTGTTAAAATATTTTTATTAATTTAAATTTTTTTATTAATATTAAAACATAAAAGCTAATAATAATAAAATATATTTTTTTAAAGTTTTATTCTTAACTTAATTATTATTTTAATGTTTTATTCTTATCATAAAATTAATATAGATGAAAATTAAATGTATAATGTAGCTGAGGTGAATATTGTATTATTTAATTTATAGATGAGGTAAATATTGTATTATTTAATAGATTAAAAGTATTTGGAATTTGGTTTATGTGATGCATAAAATGTATATAAAAAATTTGGTGATAATTACATATAAGCATATTTTGTGAAGATGTTTCAAACCAGTGAGTGTGGTTCATCACTAAGACAAGATGAAAAATCAATATAGGAACTGGTTTAAATAGATTAAGAAACGCTTCAACTAGTAGTTGTAAAATAAGATATTTAATTATTTTAATTTAAAAATGAATTACTTATTAGTTATATATAATATAATTTTATGTGATGCATAAAATGTATATAAAAAATTTGGTGATAATTACATATAAGCATATTTTGTGAAGGTGTTTCAAACCAGTGAGTGTGGTTCATCACCAAGACAAGATGAAAAATCAATATAGGAACTGGTTTAAATAGATTAAGAAACGCTTCAACTAGTAGTTGTAAAATAAGATATTTAATTATTTTAATTTAAAAATGAATTACTTATTAGTTATATATAATATAATTTTAATATATTTTTATGATATATATTTTATAATATAATAATATGATTTTAATATATATAATATATCCTAATTTAATTGGTTGATTAAAAGAATAATAATATTTTCAATACATTATTTATAGTGAATATTTTTAAATATTATAATTATTAAGCATTATATTATTATAGATTGTATTAATTTTAAACTATTCAAATTATCCAAAGGTGAAAAAGTGAGAGGAAAAAGCTTATTAAGAGTAACCCTCTCACTCCAAGGATCTATGGTCTTCCAAAGATCCATGAGGAATGAGCCTCTTTCGCCCCATTGCCAACGCCATCGGTGGTCCGACTTACCTTCTCGCTAAATTTTTAGTCAATAGGCTTAAACATTGGACAGACTCCTTTGTCAAAGACTCGTCCTCCTTTATTAAAGAATTGAAAAGTATTAAAATGGATCTCGATGATAGGCTTGTAAGTTTTCATGGTGTCTCATTATACACTTGCATTCCCATTAATGAAGCTATTGATGTCATCCATCGAATCACCAATCCTAATACTACCCATTTTGGTTGAGATTTGTCTCACCTTGACCTTCTTTAGTTTTGAGGGTGAATTATTTGAGCAAACATGTGGTGTGGCCATGGGATCCCCCTTGTCCCTCGTTGTGGCTAATCTTTTCATGGAAGACTTTGAATCCAAGGCCCTTTCATCAACCCTATTCCAACCTAGACTTTGGAAAAGGTTTGTTGATGACACTTGTGTGGTACGGCCTCATGACAAAGAAAAATTAGACCTTTCCATCATCTTAACGATCAATCTGTGGTACGGCCTCATGACAAAGAAAAATTAGACCTTTCCATCATCTTAACGATCAATCTGTGGTACGGCCTCATGACAAAGAAAAATTAGACCTTTCCATCATCTTAACGATCAATCTGACTCCATTAAGTTCACCATGGAAATCGAAGTGGATGGAACCATGCCTTTTCTATATGTTCTTATTTCTAGGAATGAGGATGGTTCTTTCACTCATCAAGTCTTTAGAAAGAAGTCGCACACTGAGCAATAACTACATGTTGGTTCTCATCATTCCCTGCTCAGAAGCTAGGGGTTCTCAGCACCCTAGCTACCAGAGTCTTAAGAATCTCGGATGAACGCCGCCTTGAAGGAGAAAAATCTCATCTCCTAAACATTTTCAATAAGAATGACTATAGCAAGGTTCAGTGTCTTAGAGCTTTTCAAAAAGCAGAAAATGGTCTGATGAATAAAAATATCCTAGTGACCTGTTATCTGGATTTCACCTTCCATTTATTCAAGGTATTACCGATAGAATCGCTAGGATCCTTGGGAGACATAATATTTCCTCGACCTTCAAGCCCATATGCACCATTCAGAGTTCTCTTAGATCGGTAAAGGACCTGATTTTCCCTAGGGATAGTAAGCGTGTTTACTTGATTCCATGCTCTTGTGGGACGTCTTACATCGGTGAAACTGGTCAATCCATTTATCAAAGAATTCATGAGCACGTGGCTAACCTTAAACATGGTAGATCACACTCCTCTGCCTTAGCAAAACATGCTGAAAATACAAAGCATCAAATTTGCATTGAAGATGCTAAGGTTATTGTGAGGATTGACCATTTCCATCACCGTAAGTTAAGGGAAGCCTTAGAAATCGAGAAAAGACCGGTTAACCTTAACAGGGATGATGGGTGGAGTGTTAGCAGGTGTTGGATTCCTGCCCTTCATTCTTAGATGGTGTTTTTTCATCCCTCTCGGTTTTCCCTCTTGACAGTTCTCTTCCTCTTAACCACCCTCCCCCATTTTTTTATGTTTTTTTCCTCGCTCTTTTTCGCCTTTGGATATTTTTAATATATTACAATTAATACAATCTATAGTAATAATATAATGCTTAATAATTATAATATTTAAAACTATTCAATGTAAATAATTTATTGAATACATTATTATTCTTTTAATCAACAAATAAAATTAGGATAGAGTGTATATATATATATCATAAAAATATATTAAAATGATAAATATATAACTAATAATTAATTCATTTTTAAATTAAAACAATTAAATATCTTATTTTCCTTTTCTAGTCAAACTAGTCATTATTTTACAAGGGCTAGTTGAAGCATCTCTTCATTTATTTAAACTAGTTCTTAGATTTGATTTCTCACCTTGTGTTGATGATGAACCACATTGGTTGGTTCGAAACTCGTCAACAAAATATGCTCATATGTGATTATCACCGAAAGTTTTTATATAGATTAAAATTATATATATATAACGAGTTGTCTTTGGTGCAACTTTTTGAAAAAAAATCCGATTTATTTTTTTGATCTAATTTGTCTAAAATCATACAGGCATTCATTGAAATCACAAGTTTAATGGGTAAATTTTTCACAATCAAAGTGCCTTAGGGGTTTTTCACAGTCCTAAATCCATATATGCAGTCAAAAAACTAGTATAAATAACACAAAACAAGATTTCACCTCAAAAATTTATGGCGAGAAAATAAATTAGAAACTCCAAAAAATCACATTAAAAATTACTCTATTAAATAATATATTTATTAAATATGTTGAGATTCAACAAGATGATGAGATTAGTGAAAAGAGTCGCCTTCACTAAGTGGGCCCGCAGGCTATTTTTGGTGCAAGTCTATTTTTAGACATGATGATCATATTTCAGAAGTTGCAGGATGCTATTTGTGGATGGTTGATCAAGTTGGAAAAATAGATGAAATTATATTTTTATAATATTGGGCGAAGTCTATTTATAGATCGTTAATCTAAAAATAGATGCATGTCGATTATTATTAGCTCTTAATAATAATCAGACACTAAACAACAACTTATTCTCTTGGAGCACTTCAGTTCAGTGCATAGATGTGGCACATCATCTGACAGAAGGAATTACGCTATTCCTAAGGGTTTACTGGAGCTAATGCATGAAGGACTCAGTTAGAACTCAAGTGGCAGAGTTATGACACAGTTGGAAGAAGTAGTTATGGAGTTGTATTCAGTTTAACTCAGTTAGACTCAGTTGAGCTAGTTGTATCTAGTCTAATTGATTGATACACTAGTGAGAGTGGAGTGAATTAATTAGTTAATTAATTCATAAATAATAGCTCATTAATCAACTGAAGAATACATCAATTAACTACAGTGCATGGCAGTTTTAGTGGAGACCAGTGGAGAGATAGGTGAAAGGGCAAGATAGACTACCTGTTGTGACTATAGTGATGCATTGATTGCATCACACACTCAATGGAGATGCCAATGAGGATTGCGCAGTCAAGGATGGAGTAATTCGAATTCATTTAGAGCTATTCTTCAGTAGGGATTGCGCAGTGGAGGCAGGCTAGCAGGTGGTAGAGATCGGTGCATGGATTTGCAAGATTAGGCCTGTATAGTGTATGATGATTGTACTGTACCGAGAGCTTGTGATAAGCTTTGTATGTTTGTATGAGATTGTCATATGATCTCCATGTTACATAATATATAGTTTGGGTTTTCAGCTTCAGGCTTTCTCGGTTAAAAATTGTGTTATGTGCGATTGAATATTTTTGTTTATGCTTCACATGTGTGTGCAATTAATTTTTCCACAAAAGATTAACAAGTGGAATAGATTCAGTATCTTGCATGAAGTTAAATAGTGTGAGATCAGGTGGATCTTGGATATATGCATGCTTAGTGCATGTAATTTCTACATGGTATCAGAGCATTGTTGATTGAAGATTACAATTGTGAAGTGAGTTTGTGCTGGTGGACAATTCGAATTTGCTACAGAAGATTCTTGGTGCAGAAATCGAGTATACATTGAAATGTCTTTCAACGAGTTGAGATTGGAGTATGCACTTGATGGGAGCTCGAATTACATAGCCTAGAAGGACAGGATGGAGGCGGTGCTAGAGGATAATGGGCTGAAGGATTTCATCGATAACAATGTTCCTAAGCCGGGATCTAGCGATGCTGCATTACTTGATGCATGGCAAAATAAGACTGCAAAGATGAGGAGGATTATGTTGGAAGGTGTGAAGGACCATATTGTGTCTAGCCTTCAGGGGAAAGCCACTCCATTCTTAATGTGGAAGGCTTTGACAGACTTGTTCCAAAGCAGAGGCGACCAGAGGAAGTTGGCGCTTAAAGACAAGCTCAGAAAAATAAAAATGAAGAAAGGCGATAGTATTCCAAAATACCTCGCGAAGTTTTTCCACTGCAAGGATGAGTTGGGAAGTGTGGGGGTTACTGTTGATGAAGAAGACTTGGTGAGCTTGGCTCTCCTTGGGCTTTCGAAGAGTTGGCATAGCTACAAAGACTCTGTCAATGGACGGGAGAAACTGCCAGGATGGGAGCGACTTTGGTCGGATCTTGTGCAGGAGGAGATAAGGCGGGGTACCAGGGATGGATCTTCATCGAAGAATGAAGATGAAGAGAATTGCGCTTTGGTTTCCAAAGCAAGGAAAGGGAAGGGGAAGAAATCTTCTTCTAAATCCAGTGCGAAAGGCAAGAAGTAGGACTTGTCCAAAGTGAAGTGTTTTCACTGTCACAAGCATGGACATTTCGCCACTAACTATCCACAGAAGAAGAAGAATAAGCCGACTGCTAAATCTGTAGCTGGAGTGGCCTTAGCCTCGCAATTTGAGCTGGATTTTTCCTTGATCGCATGCTTGGTTTCAAGCTACATGGGATCGATGTGGTATCTTGACAGTGGTGCGTCTTTCCATATGACAGGAGACAAAGAGTTGTTTACTGACTTGGAGGAGAAGGACCTCTAGATGCATATAGAGATGGGCGACGATGGTCGGTACAGTGCGACTGGCATTGGGACCATTACCTTTGAGAGGGAGTCCGGTAATCCATTCTTGTTGAAGAATGCCATGCATGTTCCAGGTCTGAAGAAGAACTTGGTCTTAGTCACAATGCTGGAAGACAAGGGTTATGATGTTGTTTTCAGTGAGGAAAAATCCTTCCTTCGACATAAAACAACGGGTCAAACCAAGAAGATCGGGGTTCGAATTAAGAATCTCTACAAGCTAGAGGTAGATGGTTGCGCTGCAATGGTGGGCAAAGCAGAAGACGTGGTGAGCCAGGATGAGGGCGAGTTATGGCACAGGAGATTGGGCCATCTTCACCATGGCACTTTGAAAATTTTGCAGCAAATTTCTACTGGACTTCCCAAGGGTACTCTTGTGCAGTCAAATTAGTGCAAAGGATGTACAATGGGTAAGTTTGTGAAGACCACCTTTCCTGAGAAGGAGAACCGTGCTTCGATGATCCTGAAGAGAATTCACACAGACGTGTGTGGACCATTCTCGGTTTCTTCAACAGCAAAACACAGGTATTATGTGATATTTGTTGATGATTATTCTCGTAGATGCTAGATCTTCTTCATGCAGAAGAAGAGTGAAACGTTCTCAAATTTTTGTGAGTTCAAGGCATTAGTGGAGAAGGATTTGGTGAAGCAAGTGAAAGCTCTATGGAGTGATAATGGTGTTGAATACATCTCGGGCGAATTCAAAGACTTTTGTAGCAAAGAAGGAATTTGAAGAGAACTCATAGTGCGTCATAACCCACAACAGAATGGGGTCGCGGAGAGAAAGAACAGAATGATCGTGGGTGCTACACGAGCAATGTTGCATGACCAGGGCCTACTGATGCACTTGTGGGCGGAAGCATGCAACACTGTGGTTTATGTGAAAAATCGTTGTCCTCATAGAGTACTTGGCATGAGTACACCCGAAGAAGCATTTTCTGGTAAGAAGCCTGATATTTCTCATTTGAATATTTTTGGCTCACCTGTTTACATTCATGTGACGAAGGATGCCAAGAAGAAGTTGGAGCCGACTGTAGAATTTGGGATATTTGTGGGGTACACAGAAACACCCCATAACTATCGTGTGTATTTTCCAAACAGTCGGATGACTGTTGTGCGATGGGATATAAAATTCAATGAGGTGAAAGCCATGAAGTTGTCGCTTGAGAGGGAGCTACACTTGCATGCGGAAGAGGAACTTCTTGTTCCCAAAGATGAGCCTTTGGATGTGGATCAGCCACAGGAGGAGATTCATGGAGTGGAGGAGTCCACTCATGCAGAACCAAACATCAGACAAGGCAGGAAGCGTACCATAGAAGCCGAGAGACTAAAGGTGGATGCGACATAGAATGTAGGAGTTCCTACATCACAGCGCAGACAGAGACAGCCACCTGACCGATATACTGGATACATGGCTTTTATGAACAACTGTATTGTGAAAGAGCCATCTTCTTTTGAAGAAGCAGCGCAGGAGCCCACATGGGTAGATGCCATGGTGGAGGAGTATGACTCCATTGTCAGAAACAGTACTTGGGAGATTGTTCCAAGACCTGTGGGAAAATCAGTTGTAGGATCAAGATGGATCTACAAGGTAAAGAAAGCTGTTGATGGGAGTGTCGAGAAGTATAAGGCAAAATTTGTTGCCCGGGGCTTCTCACAGATTGAGGGGATTGACTATGAAGAAACCTTTGCAGATGTCGCACGGTATTCTTCCATACAGACCATCCTTGCTCTCTCAGCGTAGATGGGTTGGCACATTCATCAGATGGATGTGAAGACTGTGTTCCTTAATGGGATCATTGAGGAAGAGGTGTACATTGAGCAGCCTGAAGGATTTGAGATCTTCAGCAGCGAGTCGCATGTGTGCAGGCTCAAAAGAGCGTTGTATGGGATGAAACAAGAACCCTGTGCTTAGTACACTCGGATCGAAAACTATTTCACTGGACTTGGCTTCACCAAGAGTGAGGCAGATGCAAACCTATACCAGATTGTGGTTGAGGGTAAGCTTTTAATCATTGTACTTTATGTTGATGATTTAATACTAATAGGTGATGAGCAGTTGATACACTCATGCAAGGCAGATCTTGCAAAGGAGTTTGAGATGAAGGATTTGGGCCTCCTTCATTATTTCCTTGGATTGGAAATATGGCGGTGGGAAGGTGAACTGTTTGTGTCTGAGGCAAGTGTTGGCAGGACCATTTTGTCACCCCTAGAGAGAATTGGGGGGAGACAGTCTAGAGTTGCCATAGACCAGTGCCTAGGAAATCTTAATATAGCAAGGAGCTCTTCATATAGCTTGGGTTGTCATTCCAAAAGCTCACTTACTATCTCTTGTTGAACAAGGAAATTAGTTTAGAATGGGACCAATCTCTCTCAGAAGCTGGTACAAAGATAAGAGTAGTGTAGGAACATCATGCAAAACTCCAATACAAAGGCATCAGACAGTTAAGAGACAGCTTACTGTAAAGAGGGCCAATTCAAATAATATATCACAGAAATCAAATATCAGAAAGCAGATGCAGTGAGAGGAATAATAAGAGAATATCAGTTGACATTAGACTGATACCCAGATATAAAACAAAACCATGCATGGGCTTGCCAATTCAAGAATCCATACACAATCCTGGCATTTTAAAAGCACCCTCCTAAGACAACTGATATAGCAGAAAATATGGATAAGGTGAACATGGAATAGTATATCATGACTAGGCCTATTTAAAGCGCTTGACTAATTCCAGAAAGGGCATCAACAAGGATGAATCCTTACTGCAAACTAGTGAGCCACTCGCATTCTAGAACATGATACAAGAAGATAAATAGCATGAAATGAGATATTGTATTAACACATAAGACAAAATTACACTCTTGTGAGATACAAGACTGAGAATCCCCTCAATACGGTTATAACTCCTCCTCAACGGACCCTACGGGCTGCGAACCTTCATACGAAATATTACAAAATGTATAAGAAAGCCTTTTCAACACCACGATGACCAGAGACAAGATACGAACCCCTACAATGTCACTTTCTTTCTAGCTTTAATAGAGGAGATAGAAATTCTGAAGGAGGTAGATGCTACATTTAATGACTTAATTTGAATAAAATGGCGGTGGCTGAGGGACGCTTCCCTTTGTGAGCCTATGCTATAAATGGCTGTGCTACTCCGTCATCTGAAGAAATAAATGCTGAGGAGGAAAATCTCCTCATGAACAAGACAAAAAATAATAAAATATACGATGTTCTGCCATCCGCTGAGGAAAAAATCTGCTGCCGTGAGATCTTGAGATTATTTGTAATTAAGCAAAGTGCCCTCGGACCTCTAACCTTGAATTTAAACTTCGGATTTTTAATGCAGAGTTCTGTGTCCCTTGATTTTCTCTGGAGGGTTCTGTTGATTCATATCTTCATTTTCTTTATGGATGATTATGTCATACAACAGCCCTCGGCTTCTTTCTTGAATTTCGAAAGCAAAATGTCGTCCTTTGACATGCTCTTAACCTCTGCAACAGGGGCAACACATTAAAGCACCTTCTTATCATCTTGAAACTTGCAAAACCCATAAATGCATTAGAAAAACCAGACTCAGAAGTAAGGGGCATGGAGGCGGAGATGGTGATAACGTCGCAGACACAGACAGATGACAGGAATACGCAGGGTGACGGAGGAGATACAATGGAGGCTTTGATTAAACAGATGGAGGGCGAATTTCCCACGTAAAATGGTTTGATCGCGGTAGCGGAATAAAACAATGGATACGAATAAATACACACACACACACACACACACACACACACACACACACATATATATATATATGGCAGGGGAAAATACCATGGACGCGCGGGGCGAGGAGACATGAATGTACGAAGGACAGGTGGAAAGGCGACGTGGCTGCGGAGTCAACAGACCGAGAGGACTGGGTTCTAGGCCGTCGGATTTCAAACACAGATCAACGGTTGGAAGGTGATGTGAGCGGTGTAATGGTGGGCCACAGGACGCAATGGACACAGGTTAACGGGCGGGCGGCTCCAGAGGATATCTGCCGTCGGATTGAGGCCAGCGGATCCAACGGCTCAAATGAACTCCACTGCCCGGCCATTGTACACACTTTAACGCGCGGAAAAGCAGTTTCGGAAACCGTACTCAGGGACACGCGGCATGTTTTCTATGGAATCGCTGGCCTTATGGTAAATACCGCCGGCCCGTCTAAAGCTGTGCGGAATTAACCGCCGGTTTTCTGCGCGTGGGGGCCACCACGGATGGTTTGATAGCGGGCCGTCGATTGGCTTCGGATTTGACAGTTACGATTGCAAACGAAAATATTATTGTTAAGCCCCCTCCTCTCTGGCACATGGTTTTGCGCTCGAGACATATGGAAGTTAACGCATGGGGGCTAATATCTTAGGACTGGGCCCGATAAATTTAAATTATGGGTTTTTAACTTTGGCAAAGCGTATTTTCTGAGCGGGGATGGTAATATTAAGCGGGAGCATCAGGATTTTAGGCCACGGCAGAGATGTGAAATGGATTTGAATGAGGCAGCGGACCAAAATTTTAAATGCAGGGGTCAATATGTACAACATCGGCTCCATCTGGGGACGGCATGTTCGTCCCTGGACATGCCGAGAACGCGCAGACCACTGAATATTTCATTATGTTTTTCAATTCCCCTGCGCTTCTTCTTCAGGTAATTGCCAGCATCCTTTTCTTTATGAAAATAAAAACTAAAACAACTTATATACAATATAATACAATCAGGCATTCCCAACCTGGGTCAGAATTGAAAGTATGGCTTGAGGAATTGGCCATTCACAGGGGCATCCAGTAGATCACCCTGTAGGTTTTCTAACATAAAAGTATTATTTCCTCCTTGATTCACAATTTTGAATGGGCCAAACCACAACGGATCAAATTTAGCATGCTTGCCTTTCTCTGCTCTTCGAACATCCCATCTGAGAACCAGGTCTCCAATTTGAAATTTCTTATCTTTCGCATGCCGATCAAAGATGTTCTTCATTTTCTCCTGATATTCTATCAATCTCTGATTCACCTGGTTCTGTGTTTCCTCTAATTGATTAATCCTTCTGACCATGTCATCTGGTTCTTCCTGGCTTTCCTGCATAAAACCTGCTACCGGTAACGCCAATTGCACAGGAAACACAGCTGCTCGCCCATACACCAGCTCATAGGGAGATTTCCCTGTTGCTCTCTTGCTGGTTATCCTATTCGCCCATAGAGAAAATTTTAATTGGGAGTCCCAATTCTTCTGATTCTCATTTATTGTTTTCTTCAAGGCCCTCACCAGGGTTTTATTAGAAGACTCTGCTAAGCCAGTTCCCTGTGGGTAGTAAGCTGTGGAATGGGTTAATATGATGTTATACTGTTGGCAGAAATTTACAAATCTGGCAGACTTGAAAGCCTGTGCATTATCAGTTACAATCCTAGCAGGACAGCCAAACCTGGATATGATATTTTCCTCCATAAACTTGATTATCACATCATCTGTAGCATTTCTTGTAGGTATGGCTTCCACCCATTTTGTGAAATAATATGTGGCTGTTAGTATCCATTTATATTGGCCACTTGATGGGGGATGTATTTCTCCTATAAAATCTAATCCCCATTTCTGAAATGGTTCATTCACATGAATAGGAATCAAGGGCAGAGCTGCTAATTTCTGTCTTTCTGCAAATCTTTGGCACTTGTCACATGCCCTGACCCAAGCAAAAGCATCTGTAAATAATTTTGGCCAGTAAAAGCCAGCCTTCAGGATTTTATGAGCTGTAGCTCTCCAGCTGTAATGTCCTCCACATATTCCCTCATGAAATTTTGTCATTATATTCTCCACTTCATTTTCTGTGAGGCATAATAGTAATATACCTGAAGGGTCTCTCCAATATAGTTGTCCATTGGCAATTATGTATTTCTGGGATTTCATTCTTACAGCTCTGTATTTTATCTTATCACAACTTGGAGGACAGCTAAGTGTTAAAAGATATTCAACTATTTCTTTATACCAAGGGCTAGTGAGGTATTTCATGTGTACCTTTTGAGTGGCCATCTCTAGTCCTTGCTGCTCTTCTCCTTTCTCAGATTCTTCATTTGCTATCATGGATAAATTAATGCCCAAGGCTTGATGATTTGATTCAGATAACATTTTAGCAAGTCCCTGTCCTTTAATCAACTTAGTAGGCCTTATGTCCAAATCATACTCCTGTATTTTTGCAATCCATCTTCCTCTTTTACCTTCACTATCCCCCTGAACAAGAATGTCTTTGACAGCTGCTGTGGGAACATATGCAGTAATGTGAGATTGCAAAACATAGGTTCTAAAAGCTTTAAGGGACTTTACCAGGGCATATGCCTGCTTCTCCAATATATTATATTTTAATTCAGCATCATGCAGCACTTGACTGAAGAAAGCTATAGGCTGCTCATATCCATCTTCATTTTTCTGCAGCAAAACTCCAGCTATTGTATGAGGTGAAGCAAATGAAAATATCATAAATGGTTTTGTATAATCTGGCCCAGCTAACATGGGAGCTTCAGCAAATGCCTGTTTTATTCTGGTGAATGCATCTCTAGACTCCTGGGACCATTTTACTTCATTATAATTTTTCAACATATCAGTTATATGCCTAACTATCTCAACATAGTTAGGAATAAACCATCTCAGAAAATTGATTCGACCTAAAAACACCTGCACTTCCTTCTTATTCCTAGGTAAAGGAATACTGTTTATTACTTCAACTCTCTTAGGGTCTATTTTCACACCATCTTTAGTTACAATGTGCCCTAAGAGTTTTCCCTCATCTAATGCAAATAAATATTTTTGAGGATTGAGGGATAGGCCATACCTTCTGCATTTTTCAAAAGTTCTTCTTAAATGCTCAATATGCTCATCATCATTTTTTGAAAACACTGTGATATCATCAAGATATACCACCAAAAACTTGTCCTGCTCTCCAACAAAGGCTATGTCCATTTCCCTCTGAAAAGTAGCTCCTGCATTAATTAATCCAAATGGCATTCTGGCATACATAAATGTTCCCCATGGTGTAGTAAATGCAGTTTTCTTCTGGTCTTCTGGAGACACAACCACCTGATTATAACCAGAAAATCCATCCATCATTGACATTCTGGATGCTCCCACCACTTTCTGCAGGATGTAGTCCATCTTAGGCAGTGGATAATTATCCTTTAGAGATGCTCTATTTAAATTCCTGAAATCCACACACAGCCTTATTTCTCCGTTTTTCTTTCGAACAGGAACAAGGTTTGCTATCCATTCTGAGTATCTCAATGGCACAATTATTTTGGCCTTCAGTAGCTTCTTGATTTCTTTTTCAATAGAGGGAAGCAGCAGAGGATTTATCTGTCTGAGCTTCTGCTTATAAGGTTTTGCATCTTCCCTCAAAGGAATTTTATGTTGCATTATATTAACATCAAAAGTTTTTAGGTCCTGATAGGACCAAGAAAATACATCTTTATAAGATTGAAACAACTTCAAATATTTTTCTTTATATTCTTCTGGGACTCTTTTAGATAATTTTACAATTTTGGGATCAGCATAAGTACCCAGATTCAAATCTCCCACTTGATCTTCTTCTGTTACTTTGTTTGGCTGCAATGGAATATCATCCTTGTTGAATAATCTTTCTAGAGGCACCAACCCTCTAGGTATAACATTTCCTTTCAGCTGCAGCACTTTATTACCTGCTATCTTCTCTTCCCATTTGTTTTCTACAATATTTCCAACTTCTTCCTCCTCATTATCATCAATCTCCATGTTGGAGAATTCTCCCACTGTCTCCATGAATCTCTTCATCTGTTCATCATCTTCAAATACCTGCCAATGCTTTATATTATCTGGAATGGATGGTCTGTAACGTACCTCCACTTCGTATCTTAAAAGTGGATTCTGAGGAGGACGGAATGTGCTGGCAGCCACAGCAAGAGAATCTGCTATTCTGTTTTGCTCCCAGGGCATGAACTGTATGTTAAATGCTGAGAAGAAATTTTCTATCATGTCCCACAGTTCGTTTCTATAAGCTCTCAGCCGTGGATGCTTAGTTTGACATTGATTTTTGATCTGCCTTACCACCAGCTCAGAGTCTCCCAAGACTTTTAAACTTTGGATACCCATGTTTCTAGTTGTCTGTAGTCCCAATAATAGTGCCTCATATTCAGCTACATTTTTTGTAGCCTCATACTCCAATTTAAAGGACAGTGGCACCCATTTTCCTGTAGGGGAGATTAATAACACCCCATCTCCATTGCCTTCCCTTGAATTTGCTCCATCAAAATGCAAAGTCCAGATTTCTGATTCCTGGTCTTCTTTAGGCTGCTCAGCTTGGATTTGACCAAAAAGGGGCTCATGAGCATAATTTTGGTTTTATTCTAGCATTAGGCATGAGAAGTCTCCCTCTTTGTTATAAATTGGAGAATTCTCTGAGCAGTCAGCCTTAGTTACCATTTTAACAAATCTAGTCTCCATGTATAACCTCCTTTCCTGACCTCCAAAAACTGGGACAGTAGCATATGTTAAATCCAATTTGATTGACCCACCAATCTTTGTACCCCAGGACCTCGACAGTAACATGCCAAAGCGGGCTGAGATATCAGCAACCACAATGTCCATGACCACACTCTTTGCTGGAATTTGGGCCAAATTGACCACTAAATCTTTAATCATTCCCAAGCACTTAACTCTTTTAGAATCAAATGAATATAGGTCTTTGTATGGTCTTGTAATTTGCAGTCCTAGTTGTTCCATGACAGACAAAGGCATAAGATTATGGGAAGCCCCAGAATCTAACATACAATTGTGTAATAGCAGGTCAAAGATAACTAGGGAGACATAAAAAGGAGGCGTAGAAGGATCTATCTCCTCAACATGTGGGCCAAAGACTACCATGGGTCTTTCTTCTTGAAGGTTTAAACTGTCAGGTAGAATTGGTGTTTCAGGAGGAAGTATGAAAGAAGTAACTTGAGACTGGTATACAGGCTGTTTCAATAATTCAGTCAGGGGAACTTGAATCTTAATTTTCTCAAGTTCTTTTTGCAGATTGAAAGCAGATGGGGGCTTTTCTATCACTACTTCTTTGGACTCTTTATTTTCAACTGAAGATTTGATTTCTTTTGACACAGATTCAGCATTAGGAGGACTGACTATTTTTGAAGAGGAAGGAATCTGGTCATTAGGCTGCAAGGGAGTACTTAGAGGACTCTTACCTTTTTCTATGTTTCTCTTTGTTGCTGATTCCTTTTGAGCAGGTGCTTCTTTCTGAGGTGGCTCCTCTTCTTGATCCTGATTTCTGGTCCTCTTCCTTGAAGATCTGAGATCATATTTGACATTGAATTGTGCTTGCATGAAATCAGAAAATTTCTTACAATAATGGTCAATCTCTGCTTCTTCTTCTTCGTCTTGCAATGGGCATTCCATATCATCATTATTTGAAAAAGCTAGATTCGAATCTTCTAATCCATAAGCTGCATCTCCAGTGGAGTCATCTGTTGGTCCTTCCAGGTACAAGGGATGAGGTACCTGGTCTTGTTGTTCCTTTGCTTCTCTCGGCAATATCTGCAATGGTGGTCTTCTATACTGGGGATTGTATCCTCTATTTGGAGCATTGTAGAAATTCTTGGGAGCTGCATTTTTAGCTTCTAGCTCAAGCTTGACCATCTTCTTTATCATTTTGCTTATTTCATCCATATTTTCTGAATCCTTTTCCTGATTAGAGGTGGAAACCTCTTCTTTGCCTCTCCTCCTAGTATCTTGTTCAACTTTTCCTTTTAATTTCCCAGTGGAGGCAAAGTTTGCTTCCAATTCTAGAGCATCTGACTGAGCATCATCTAAAGTGGCAGGTTTTCTTTCTCTCAGTGAGAATCCAAAGTCAAAATCAAAGGCTGCTATAAAAATTATCTTGGCAGCAACTTCATGGGGCTTCATTTCAGGAGGCAGGCTCAAATATAACTTGTTGAATCTTTTAATAAACTCTGACACCCCTTCATTTTGTTTCTTCTTCATAGTATTAAACTCAGTAAGACTCATTCCATGATCTTTCTTTTCTCCCCACTTCCTGAGGAAAACATTCTCCATGATGTCCCAGGTAGTCACTGAACGGTTTCCCAATGTCTTGAACCATTTTCTGGCTTCACCTTCCAAAGACTGTACGAATAATCTTAAGACCACATCCAAATGTTCAATATTTAAGTTTTCTGCAAAAGAGCAGAAAGTCTCGAGATGTTTTTGAGCATCAATTTCATTTTCACCATTAAATCTTGGCAGAATCTTCAAATAATCCTGTGGCATATCATTTAGCACTTGGGGCAAGGCCAGTGGAGCATATTTGTTCAATAGAAAAGCAGGAACATTAGCCATTGGAGGAGGTGGGGGTTGTGCAACAGTCTGAGATACAAATGAAGGGAGAGGAGTAGGAGGAAGTGGAGTATGAATAACAATGGGAATATATTGCACAGAAGCCTGAGGTGTGGATGGGAATAGTTCACGGTTAACGACAGCTACTTCTGTGACCTCTTTGATTTCCTCAACCTCGGGAGTAGGATGAGAATCTTCTTCAATCTAGGTACTTCCTCTATGTGGAGTTTCTGAATAAAACTCGGGATTTTCTGTTCTGATCTCTTGAGAAGAAGAGGGCGGATAATCTTCAACGGAATATTCAGGATTTTCAGCGCGAACTGACTTCCTCTCCTTCCAAACTCTTTTATGAATGATCTTCTCTGGGTCAGACACGTAAGGTGTTTTTGACTGAGATGTATCTGACCTCAAATGTGGCTTGCGAGGAGCCAGGACTACCAATAAATTTATCAAATAAAAGCAGTGGAGTCGCCAAGGTGAGAGATACACAACTCTTCAACTCTCTGTGCTCACCTGATTAGAGAGTGAAAACAATTTGTCGAGGCCCAGGGAAACTGATATTCTTAAATTCGATCCCCGGCAACGGCGCCAGAAAGATGTTGTGGACAATTTTGTCACCCCCTAGAGACAGTCTAGAGTTGCCATAGACCAGTGCCTAGGACATCTTAATATAGCAAGGAGCTCATCATATAGCTTGGGTTTTCAATCCAAAAGCTCTCTTACTATCTCTTGTAAAACAAGGAAATAAGTTTAGATTGGGACCAATCTCTCTTTCAGAAGCTGATACAAAGATAAGAATAATGTAGGGACATTATGCAAAACTCCAATACAAAGGCATCAGACATTTAAGAGACAGCTTACTGTAAAGAGGGCCATTTCAGATAATATGCCACAGAAATCAAATTATCAGAGAGTGAATGCAGTGAAAGAAATAACGAGAAGATACCAGTTGATATTAGATTGATACCCAGATATACAACAAAACCATGCATGGGCTTGGCAATTCAAGAATCCATACACAATCCTGGCATTTTAAAAGCACCCTCCTAAAACAACTGATATAGCAGAAAATATGGAAGAGATGAACATGGAACAATATATCATGACTAGGCCTATTTAAAAAGCTTGACTAATTCCAGAAAGGGCATCAACAAGGATGAATCCTTACTGCAAACTAGCAAGCCACTCGCATTCTAGACCATGATACAAGAAGATAAATAGCATGAAATGAGATATTGTATTAACACATAAGAGAAAATTACATACTGTGAGATACCAAAGACCAGAATCCTCATTACAGTTATAACTCCTCCTCACTGAGACCCTACGGGCTCTGAACCTTCATACAAGAATACTACAAAATGTATACAAAAGCCTTTTCACTGCACAGTCTGTTGATAGAAATCTTTAACCCCCCTAATGTCTTATTTCTGGGTTTTTATAGAACAGATAGAGAATTCTAGAGAAGGAGGTAGATGGAGCACATTTAATGACTTAATTTGAACAAAATGGTGGAAAGGATTCGCGCCCACTCTATGAATGACTGAATATAAATGACTGTACTTTACAATCTGCCTCTAGAAATAAATGTTGAGGATGAAAATGTCTTCATGAACAAGACACAAATAATAATATATACAATGTTCTGCCTCTTACTGAAAGAGGGAAAATCTACTGCCGTAAAACCCTGAGATAGCTTGCGATTTTGTACTGTACTCTCGGCCTTTAACTTTGAATTTAAATCCTGGACCTTTAATGCAGGGCGAAGCGTCCCTTGATTTTCTCTACAGGGTTCTGTAGGTTCATATCTTTGTTTTCTTTAATGATAGTTATTCCACACAACTACCCTCGACTTCTTCCTTAAATTTCGCCAGCAAAATATCGTCCTTTGACATGCTCTTAACCTCTGCAACAGGGGCAACACATTAAAGCACCTTCTTATCATCTTGAAACCTGAAAAACCCATAAATGCATTAGAAAAACCAGACTCAGAAGTAAGGGGCATGGAGGCGGAGATGGTGATAACGTCGCAGACACGGACAGATGACAGGAATACGCAGGGTGACGGAGGAGATACAATGGAGACTTTGATTAAACAGACGGAGGGCGAATTTCCCACGTAAAATGGTTTGATCGTGGTAGCGGAATAAAACAATGGATACGAATAAACACACACATATATATATGGCAGGGGAAAATACCATGGATGTGCGAGGCGAGGACACATGGATGTACGAAGGACAGGTGGAAAGGCGACGTGGCTGCAGAGTCAACAGACCGAGAGGACTGGGTTCTGGGCCGTCGTATTTCAAACACAGATCAATGGCTGGAAGGTGATGTGAGCGGTGTAATGGTGGGCCACAGGACGCAATGGACACAGGCTAACGGGCGGACGGCTCCAGAGGATATCCGCCGTCGAATTGAGGCCAGTGGATCCAACGGCTCAAATGAATTCCGCTGCCCGGCCATTATACAAACTTTAACGCGCGGAAAATTAGTTTTAGGAACGCCGTACAAAATACGCGTGGCACGTTTTCAATGGAACCGCCACCCCCATGGTGAATACCACCGCCCCGTCCAAAGCTGTGCGGAATTAACCGCCGGTTTTCTGTGCGTGGGGGCCACCACGGATGGTCTAATAGCGGGCCGTCAATTAGCTTCGGATCTAACGGTTGCAATTGCGCCCGAAATCATTATTGTTAAGCCCCCTCCTCTCCGGCACATGGTTTTGCGCTCTGGACACATGGAAGTTAATGCATGGGGGGCTAAGGTCTTAGGACTGTGCCCGATAAATTTAAGTTATGGGTTTTTAACCTTTGCACGATGTATTTTTTAGCGAAAAGGTGGTGATGAGCGCAATATGGAGGTCTTTGGTTACGAAAGATATTTGGAACAGATCTAAAGGGAACTGGTGGTCAAAATTTAAATGGAGGAGAAGTATACTGTGACAAGTATGGTCAAGGAGATTCTGGAGAGGTTCAACATGCAAGGCTGCAAGCCTGTTGACACTCCTCTTCCGGGGGGTTGGAGGAAGGAGGATGCTACTTCAGCGGAGGTAGTGGATGCCACTGTCTATCGACAGTTGGTGGGGTCGCTTATGTATCTGGTCAATACACGACCCGATATATGCTATGCAGTTAACCAGCTTTCGCAAGCTATGGTTAAACCTACCAAGCTCTTTTGGAAGGCAGGCAAGCATGTGCGAGGTCTCGAGGGCACATCGAAGTATGGTTTATGGTACAGACAGACGGATGAGGTGAAGTTGCATGGCTTCACGGATGCAGATTGGGCAGGAAGCCCAACAGACAGAAAGAGCACATCAGGAGGGATTTTTAGTATCGGATCTACGGTAGTTTCTTGGTACAGCAGGAAACAAAGATCCATGGCACTCAGTTCAGCGGAAGCGGAATACATGGCAGCAAGTTTAGCTGCATGTGAGGCTATTTGGATGAGGAAGATTCTGGTTGGTTTGTTCAGTTTACATTTAGATCCCACGATGATTCATTGTGATAATCAGAGTTGCATTAAACTGTCGGTTAATCTTGTGTTTCATGATAGATCTAAACATATTGATATCTCGTATCATCATATCAGAGATTGTGTGTAGTGGAAGATCATGTTGCTTCAGTACATTCCTACTGAAGATCAGGATATAGATATTCTAATGAAGGCACTCACCAACATCAAATTCGAGTACCATAGAGGTAGGATCGGGGTGAGGGATAATCCCTATCTTGTTGAGAGGGAGTGCTGAGATTCAACAAGATGATGAGCTTAGTGAAAAGAGTCGCCTTCACTATGTGGGCCCGCGGGGTATTTTTGGTGCAAGTCTATTTTTAGACATGATGATCATATTTCAAAAGTTGTAGTATGCTATTTGTTGATGGTTGATCAAGTTGGAAAAATAGATGAAATTCTATTTTTAGAATATTGGGCGAAGTCTATTTATAGATCGTCAATCTAAAAATATATGCATGTCAATTATTATTAGCTCTTAATAATAATCATACTCTAAACAACAACTTATTCTCTTGGAGCACTTCAGTTCAGTGCACAACAGCTGACAGAAGGAATTACACTATTCCCGAGGGTTTAATGGAGCTAATGCATGGAGGACTTAGTTAGAACTCAAGTGGCAGAGTTATGACACAGTTGGAAGAAGTAGTTATGGAGTTGTATTTAGTTTAACTCGCTTATTTGAACATTTGAGCTAGTTGTATCTAGTCTAACCGATTGATACACTAGTGAGAGTGGTGTGAATTAATTATTAATTAATTCACTAATTATTAACTCATTAATCAACTAAAGAATACATCAGTTAACTACAGTGCATGGACAGTTTCAGTGGAGACCAGTGAAGAGGTAGGTGAAAGAGCAGTGTGACTATCAGTTGTGACTATACTGTTGCATGATTTGCAACAACCAGTGACTGGAGATGCCAATGAGGATTGTGCAGTCAAGGATGGAGTAATTCGAATTCATTCAAAGCTGTTCTTCAGCAAGGATTGCGCAGTGGAGGCAGGCTAGCAGGTGGTAGAGATCGGTGCATGGAGTTGCAAGATTAGGCCTGTATAGTGTATGACGATTATACTGTACTGAGTGCTTGTGATAAGCTTTGTATGTTTGTATGAGATTTTCATATGATCTCCATGTTACATAATATATAGTTGGGGTTTTCAGCTTCAGGCTTTCCCGGTTAAAAACTGTGTTATATGCGATTGAATATTTTTGTTTATGCTTCGCATGTGTGTGCAATTAATTTTTCCGCAAAAGATTAACAAGTGGAATAGATTCAGTATCTTGCATAAAGTTAAATAGTGTGAGATCAGGTGGATCTTGGACATATGCATGCTTAGTGCATATACTTTCTACAAAATATTATAATTATAAAGATATTTATAGAAAATAGTTGAATAATACTTCATAATCAAAAATTGTTTTTTTTAATAATATATTTATTTGATATTTTAAAATAGACATAAAACCATTTGGAAGTAGGTATTTTTAATGACTCACATATACATATATACCTATTATGATATTTTTATTAAGATCAATCAAAAGTTTTAAGATTTAGCTTAACACTATGTTGCATGCACACATTTGTGGATTAAAGCCTGTTTTTCTATTTTCCTTTATGATATGTTAAATAATGTGTTCATGTGGTATTATGAGGTAGCGAGGAAGACATTAGGAAGCACTTAGTTGTAGTGATTGAAAATATAAGGCACTCATAATAATACTCACATGTATACATATTCACTAAATATTGTTAAAAGTATTTTAAATTATTAATAATATAGGGAATTCAATTTATTTTAATTTTAAAAATTTATATAAGAATTTTACCTTATAAGTAATTGAGAGTTTTTTGAACCAATGGTTTATTCGGTGTTTTCGTTACCTAAAAGATGGATCTAGTCATTTATCGTGAGTTTGGGTGCGAGGTGGCATGGATTTGCTTTGTTTATGAAGAAGAATGTCTGATTTATGTATTTTTGTAAGAAGAAAATAGGCCTCTCTATCACATTGTGCATTGGGCTCATGTATGCAGTAGATTTGCTTTCCTTGAAGTGTTAAGGGCAAAGACATTGCAAGAGTGTGGCGGTGCAAAATTATGGAAGCGAAAACATTTTGATGATCGGGAAAACAGTGATGGAATTCTGGTGCATTAGGAATTTTCGAAGTGATGGTCTACAAGATGTTTTCGTTGCACAAAATTCAGATCTACCCATCTCTGGTGATCAGTTTGGGTGCGAGGTGGCATGGATCTACCTTGTTTATGAAGAAGAATGTCGAATCTATGTGTTCTTGCAGGAGGAAAACAACCCTCTATATCGCTTTGTGCATTGGGCTCATGTATGCTATAGATTTTCTTTCCTTGTGGCATTAAGGGCAAAGACACTACAAGAATGTGAACAAGCAGCGGTGAAAGAAGAAATAAAGAAATGTGTGATGTCGGTGGAAGGGATGGCAGAGTTTGCAGTGGGGATATTAGGGGCCAAGGTGGAGGTGTTGACCACTTATTCAAATCTAGGAGTTTCACATCTAGATCATGGGGAAGAATTCCATTTTTTTTTTAAGACCCTAAGGAGGAAATCAATCTTCATAGGGGCTCAGTCAATAAAACTCGTTTCAAATTTGAAAAAGGTGCAGGAAAAATTGGGTTGTCAACAATTGTTGAGAACCTAATTTATGAGGGAAAATTATTGCAGGATGCCATCAAATTGAAAGATTATGGCATTAATCACAATTTGACAATCATCATAAATTTGAGATTATGGGGTAGAGCCTCAGGATCGAGCATTCCACATGGAACAACTTTAGTGGTTAATGGTCCAAGTTATTTTAAGGATGTGGTGATAGGGAAAGTTTCCACAAAAAACCCTAAATCTGACTATCCAAGGCCTTACCCACTTGAGAAGACATAGAAAGCACCAAATCTGTCAATAAAATTGACAGAAGTGAGTGGGCTTTTCACTGTTCTCCAACCTAGAGATATGATATACCAATTTAAGGGCTTTTTGTTCAAGTATGAAGATCTAAATCGATGGTTCCACCTAAACTGGACTAAAAATTGTGATATCTATCTGTGTGCAAAGGGATTTTTGTGGTTCATTTCGACAATTAGATAGACCTAGACTATGTCATAAATGAAGGACCATTGTTTTGGGGAAGCCCAGGTCTCTTCGCCAATCCATGGTTTCCAGCTTTTGATGCCACAACAATGGTGGTTACAAAGATGTCGATATGGGTAAGGTTGCACAATATTTTGTTCCTTTTTTGGCACCATTAAATTTTAGAATGCATTAGAAATTCATTGGCCCGTATATTTCTAACTATGGATTGAGAAATAATGTATAAAGGTATTTTACTTTTGTCCGCATCTACGTGGAGATAGACCTATGACACACGTGGATATTGGTGGCCACCCACTTATTTCACTTGGACCCCCACCATTGTTTTTTTCAATTTTTTCAGTTTCCTTAATTGTAGCATAGCTTACTATTTTTGGTAGTTTTTCGAGTCCTAAACTTCCATAGCCATTTTGAGGCCCTAAATTACGTGTTTTTTTTTGGAAAATGTGAGTCTCTACCTAACATTTTAAGTTGAAATTTGTAGTCCTCGGATAGATATTTCTAACGAGGTATTGTGCACTTCAAATGAAGATCATATACCTAAGTTACGTCCTCGGGAAGTTGATGTCCCAATTTACCCTAACGAGGCCCACAGTTTTGGTGATTCATCTCCTAAGGTTATATTTTGGATGTTTAGGGTTTTCCATTGTTTCTCAATAATAATTAGGCCTTTGAGCCTCATTGTGATAAATTTCATAGGCATGTAGTTGTCACATCTCTTCTCAGAGATAAGTTATAATTGCCTGAGATAATTTATTACCATTTTGTACGTAAGCTTATTTCAGTTCTTTTATATGAATGAAATGAAGTGTTATTTCTGTTACATCTCTGTATTTATGATTATATTTGTATTCTGTTGCATTCCTAT
This sequence comes from Pinus albicaulis, assembly GCA_034641835.2. Classification (NCBI taxonomy): domain Eukaryota; kingdom Viridiplantae; phylum Streptophyta; class Pinopsida; order Pinales; family Pinaceae; genus Pinus; species Pinus albicaulis. The sequence continues at coordinate 76,611,454 of CM076582.1, forward strand.
TCAAGTTTGGATCAACCTAAGCAAAGGCCTACCAAATCACATCCATCTGACTCCTCAAGATTTCAAGTGGACGCAGTGGCTAGACTTTGAAAATATTGCATTCAGGTGCAGGATCTGCCATCAAACAGGGCACCTGCAAAACTCACAACCTTAAGAAAAAAAAGGGAGAAAGAAAATATCGCAAAATCCAAAGGGATGGAATTTTCTAGATCTTCCTTCTTTAGATGACCAAGAAGAAGAAACAAATAAGAGTCTTCAACAACCAGAAGCACATAATCAATAAGGCTTCTAAGTGGAAGAGGGAGAAGAGAAGCAAATGGATCCTACTAAACATGTCGAAAAATCCATTGATTTAATAGTGATCCAAACTCCAAGAAATCAGCATGAGGAAAACAACAACATCCAAGGAGCAACAAAGATTGTAGTATCAGAGCAACAAAGGGCAATCATACCCTTTCAAAAGGAATTAGGGGGCATAAAGGGAACCCATACATCTAAGAGTTTGGATTCAGACAAAGAAGCTCCCGCGAATGTGGAAGGAAACCAACTAGAAATAGTATTAACTTCTCCTAATCAAGAAGTTTGGTGAAAGGTGGTAAAAAAGAAAGGAAAAAAAGGGAAACTAATCGATTATTATCACACTTAGCCACAAAAATTTTATGTATTTTTTTTTTTTTTTTGGTGCATTGACTGAAAGGATGATCTGATCAAATGCTTCCAGGCACCTGCAAAATGTATTTTGTTCCCTGGTTTTCAAGTTGAATAAATTTATAATTTTTTCTTCGGAAAATTACCTTATAAGTAATAAGTAAAGTTCATAATCTTATCTGAGAGAGACACAAGATTTGATTTTCTTTTCCCCTATGTTAAAGTGGGAAATTATATTGTGCCAATGCAAAATTTGAGATGGCTACAATTCCATAAGCTTGCCTTTATTCTGGTATCCTGTTTTGAAGAGCCCTTAGATTTCCAATGGGGGGTCTATCCACTCCATCGCTAGAGATCATGTCTCTTTTGAGCCAACAAATTCGGATTATGAAGCCTCATCTATTTCCATTCCTATTGGCTCGAAGACTTGTGAGGAAGTAGATTTCCTCATATTTGGTAGTTTACAGGTTTTTCATTTATTAGGTTTTATCCATGACTTGTAAATTCTCAAGCTTGGATAGCAAAATATTGGCTTCTTGTGATCAAGAAAGAATTTTCCATCCACCCTTGTGCTAAAGGTTTTTTTTTTGTTGAGTTTGACAATGTTAAAGATAGGGATCCAATCTTTAATTCGAGTCAGTGGTTATGAGGCTATGTCAGTCTATGTAAGAAGCCTTCATCTCCCCCCTTCAATTCAACAACAAATGTTATCACTTATATTCATGTTTGGGTGTGGCTTGTAAATCTATTTCTTCATCTTTGAGGTTGTCCCTCTCTTCAAGCTATTGGGTCTGCTTTAGGAAAGTTCCATTTTGCCTCTCGTGAAACTAAAAGGAGAAGCATTTCTACTGATGCCCAATTTTGAGTGGAAATAGACCTCAGTCTTGGGTTTCTAACTAAAATTAACTTGACTAAAAAATACTTTTCCTTGGACTCAAAAATTAGATTATGAGCATGCTTCATTACGATGTAGGGTTTGTTTTAATATGGGACATATAGCTTCTAATTGTCCATTTGGGTTAAATAACAATGAGTAGAGGCACTGAAAATATACTTGGTGGATTGGTTCCATTGAGGATCATCTATTAGTTCTCCAAAAAAAAAATTCTCCTCCAACTCCTCCCTCACCTCAAGTGACTCCAGTCCCCCAGTCCCCATTGAAAAACAACAATATCAAGTCCCCAAATCACACCAAAAGCAAATCCAGATCAACATGATTGGGTCTCAAATCCCATTATAATTCTAACCGTCGAACATCGAAAAATTAGGCAAATCATGTTGATGTAACCGACTCTTAAAAAAAAAGAAACTTCAACATGAGATCCTCCAAACCCAATATAATCAACAATCACTCCTTCAAATTAAACAAAATTCTTGAAGAAAAAAAAGGAAGAATAAAGATCTTGTAGCATCTTAGCCAATGGTAAAAAAAGTCACACGCCAAAACCAATTTAATTGCTTAATGATTTTGTTTATTTCTATGTAATCTGTTTGTAAGAATATAGCCATGTAAAAAATATTGGAACGTAAGCCTTTTAAGTATTTGGTTTAATACAAGTCAACTATGTTTAGTTTGGGAATATTGACAATATCTAAGTTAGACCTTATTGCTTATACATTTTTGCAAGCTAGAAATTATTGATATACCTTACTGAGTTTTCATAGATTTTACTTTATATAAATTTTGGTTACTATTAAAAAAAAATACAAAATTTGAAATTATTTACAAAACAATCAAATGTATGTACATAAATGTAGCCTAAGTGTGCTTCTATTTAGACCTTTCATTGCAATAATTTTATAATTATTTTTCATCTAATATAATAAAAATTTTAGAAAAAATATTAAATAAATCAATTATTAAAATTGCATAAGCGTCTTTAATCCATTTATTTATTCAAAATTATAATTTTAATAATAAAATATTACAATTTAACCAAAACTAATATAACCCAATTCTAATAATAACTATCAACAAAAACCCAACTTATATATATATAACGATGAATTTGTCCGCGACAGAGATCTTTCGATCACAACCGAAAATGGTTGTCACCCGAGCAATTACTTCACCCATAGTCAAAACCAATCATATCTTTAAGCTTCAAGCTGAGGTCACGAAGCTGAACTAGATCAGTGATAATGACAAGGAAGTGTTTGTGTGGCTGGTTTCTCGCTACCACCGACGACGAAGAGAAGATCGAATGGGAAAAAATCAAGACCCCGACTTACGAGGTTGTGGTTCCCTACGATATATTCGTTATTTTGGGAGAAGATCCATTGGAAACTATGGAAATCTTGGACAAGATTGATGTGTTAAATCTTAATGGCGGTTTGGGAACAACCATGGGTTATACTAGGCCCAAGAGCTGCAGGGTCGAGCTAGGTGTTTACAGAGGAGGTCCTCTTTGTTCAGATCACTGCAAAATGCGAGTAAAAGGGACTTATACCTCCGTATGGAACCCAGTCTTTTCAAAAAGTATTAGGGACAAGGAATCGAGTTTGTGTTTTCATGAATGGTGTATTATAGATCTAAATGCTCTTGACAGACAAATTTTATGGCTCGATAGATGGGTGAACGTTGGTGATTTGGTTATCATTATGCTAGATTGCGACTTTGTGTGCATGGATCTACAAAGATCAATGTGTTTTTTGTTTGGATCTAGCTTATTTATGATAAATGCGGGTCCACGGGTATTGTGTTGGAAAAATTCATCACCTTTTGATGCATATGAAGGAGCACGGGTTGTGATTTGGTGATCTTGTAATGGAAGGATTAATTGGATCCTCGATGTTGTGGGTTTGACTACCTCTAAAATTCATGATAGTTTTTTATTCTGTCGAAATCTTTGGTTAGAAAAAAATAACAGTTGGGTTTTGCAGCAAAGTGCACATGCATACCATTTCCTAATGCCCAAAACCCAAATGATTTTATCTAGATTTTAGTTAAAACCTTGGAAGGGAAATCAATTCCTATAAGTGGGTTGGAGATTGGATCCAAACTCTCAAGCAAAAGATTCAAAATCAGATGGGGATTCCAACAAACCTCCAAAACCTTATTTACGCAGGGAAATCATTGCAAGAGGATATCAAGGTGCACGATTATGGAATTAATTGTGATTTGACTATTATCCTTAATATGAAATTACTTGGAGGATGTCTTAGATCTAGTTCCTAAGGCCGAGTTTCTTTCAAGGATGCAATTAAGGGAATGCTTGGTCCGCAAAAAAATCCAAATCTCCCCCCCAATATCCCAAGTCCCAAGTCCCTATATTGTGGAACAAATGAACTAGGTGTCAACATTGACAATAAATCTTCCAGAGGACAATGAGCTCTACTATTTGTTCCATTCAAGAGCATTCATGTGCATATTTAATGGTTTTTGTCACAAGACAAAGGATTTGCATTAATGGATATATTCCTCTTGAATTGAAAATTTTGACATTCACCTATGCTCCGGGGGCTTTTTTATTATGAATACAACAAAAGATATGGATTTTGTTTTAAAAGAGGGACCATGGTTCTGGGGCATTGTAGGTCTTTTTATGACTCCATGGTTTATTGGTTTTAATACAAATACCATGGTGGTTTCCAAGATGCCAGTGTGGGTCAGGTTACATAATCTTCCTCTACATTTCTAGCATCACAAAGTGCTAGAAAGAATCAACAAATCTCTGGGAAAAATCCTAAAGGTGGACGTGGATAGATTTACAAAAGGAATATTCACCTTTTCTAGGATCTGTGTAGAGGTAGACCTTAGTTAAAGGTTTACCTTATCATATTATTTTGATTCATAATAATGTGCAGTGGTCCCAGACTCTAGACTTTGAAAATACCACATTTAAATGTTGAATTTGTCTTTAAACTGGACATATTCAAAATTTGTGTCCTCGAGAAAAGAAAGATCCCAAAAGAAAAAAAGGGACAAGCCCCAAATCCAAATGGGTGGCAATTTACAGGTACATAGGAAGAAGAGGAAAATGAAGAAGAAATCCCAAAAAATACTACAAATAATGTTGAAAAGAATTCACAGGAAATCATTGAGAAGAGTGGGGATGAGCGGGTAAATTCGTTTATTTCGTCCAACAATTCATCAATAACAAAATGTGGATCTCCGAGGAAAAAGAACCAAGTGGCACCAAAAGAATCCATGGATGAGAGAGTTGAGACCCTCATAAAGAACCATCTAAAAATGTAGAAGAACACGAAATGGCTATTGTATCTTCAACTCCTGACTCAAGTGGTTGGCCGAAAGTGGAGAAAAAAGAAGGATATGAAAGAATAGATTACTTTTATTTCTCTTGTGAGCTTTTTATCTTGGGTACCAAGTAAAGATGGTCTGCTCGAGTGCTTTCTTAGCATATTTTTTGATATGCCTTTAAGCATCTACATCATGTAATTTTCATTATGAAAATGGGAATTACGATTTTTCCTTGGGGAAAAAAATTATTCATTTAATTTTCTAATTACAATAAATAACCTTCAACTTAAACATATAAAAAACAATCAACTTAACCATTTAAAAAATAACTACAATTACAATAAGTATGTTCAACATAAGTCCTCTTTAGGACAAATACCACCTTTAATTTGACATTTACAATAAGTATGTTGGATCATGAGTCTTGTTCAAGACAAAGACCACCTTTCATTTGACACTTTGTTTTGGTGAACTAATCTAATTTATTGATGTTTGTTTGTTCAACACAAAGACCACCTTTCATCTCACACTTTGTTTTGGTGAAATAATCTAATTTATTGATGTTTGTTTGTTCAACACAAAGACCACCTTTCATCTCACACTTTGTTTTGGTGAACTAATCTAATTTATTGATTTTTTATTTTATTTTTATTTATTTATTTATTTTTATTTATTTATTTATTTATTATTATTATTATTATTTATTTATTTTTATTTTTATAAAAGCTTTATGATATTAAATGATTTATTTATTTATATCTCAAGTTTATAATAGTTGGAAATCACATTTGTCATTAGACCAAAACCCACACGTGTTAGTGAGTGACTACATTTCCATAGATAAGGATCCACAAGAGGTAGTTAGTTCATGTCGTGAAATACACAGGGAGTTTTGGTTTATTCAATGTCCAACAATCCCCCCCCCCAATGTGATTCGGGTGTGTATCAAACTCGTGACTTATGCTCTAATACCACTTTTTGGGAATCATGATTATCATTATACCAAAATTCGTAAGTGTTAGTCAATGATCGCATTGCCAAAGATAAGTATCCACGAGAGGTGGTTAGTCCATGTTGAGAAACACATAGGGAGCAATAGTTTATCTAATGTCCAACAATGTTAGAGTGTGTATGCCTATGTAGAATTTAGCAGTGAAATTGTTGCACAAATATAGGTCCCTTGTCCCACAAACAAAGGGGTCTCATCACCAATTTAGTGTATGGATTAGCCATGATTTTAAAATTGAATTATTATTATTATTATTTATGTTGAAGTTTTGTGAATTTTCATTTTATGTGAGAAGTTAGAAAAAGTATTTTTTTGTTTTATCGACTACCAAACAAGAGTTTGCATAACCCATCAATCATCTAGAAAGCCATCATTGCATCATTTGAAGTGATTGTTAGTGGCCTTACATGGAACGCGGGGAATGGTGAACTCTTCAGAATTGGGTTAGACCCTTGAGCACGATGCAACAAATATTTCATGCTCCCACTCGACTTGATCCAAAACTTGAACACATAGGGGTTCAATTTTTTAAATCAGATTGTGGATGATGCCAGAACATCCATCTGGTCTCAAGGTTGGAAATATGTTACTCGATTAAATCTCGATGGAAACTTCGCAGCCTTGTGGACATACTACATAAATAATTTAAAACAAGCTCATGTAAAAATCAGGGCTAGGGAATACGAGCTCATTTGGGTTCACTCGAACATGGGTATTTATTCCCCAAAGGTAGGATATAATCATCAGATTGATGATAGGGTTGGGGGAAATCATGAATGGTGGTGGAAAAATATTTGGAAGTTAAGTTGCGCATCCAGAGATCGCCTCTTTTTATGGTGCATAATAATATGAATAAAATATCCACATGGGACAATCTACATAAGAGGAAAAAATAAGGCCTAGACTGGTGCATCTTGTGCAAGAATGATGAAGAATCGTCATAAAATCTTTTCTTGCAGTGTCCTTTCTCTCTAAGTATATTGGTAAAGACAAAACAACTTTTGGGTTGTAATTCGATTGGGCAAGGTATAAATTTCTTGGAAGCATGGACACCCTAGTGGGATGCACCTCATGATAAAACTTGGTGAAACATCCCACCACAGTTTTGTTGGGGGGTTTGGTTCACCATAAATAACGCAATTTTTAGGGACCAAGCCTCTGCTCTATATCTTATAGCTTTTGAAATTGGGGCAAATTATGCACTCATTCCCTCCAAAGAATCTAATGTTCGTTACAAAATTGTCAATGAAGAGATTATGAACAAACAGATTCCATGGTCATATTTTGATGGGGCCTCAAATAACAATGGTTCTTATGGTGGAGGGTTGATTATATATCTAAATGAACAACATTTTCTGAAATCTAAAACTGGCCTTGGCCAGGGCACAAACAACTACGTAGAATTATTATCTCTAAAAATACTTCTTTGTTGGGCTAGAGAACATGGTTTTCGGTCACTTCAAATATTTTGGCATTCATTGAACATCATCAATTGGTTCAGCTCTGCACAACATTGCCACAACCACACACTCACTCATATACTTGAAGAGATTTTATAGCTCAAGCAAATTTTTGTCATGTATCTTGCTGTCACATGTATAGGGAGTGTAATTCTGAGTGGGCTCTAGACAACATTTGGGCTCTCGACAGGTTTTAGAATAGGCAGATGGAAAGATACAAGAATATATGCACCCATATTTTTTTGCAAATTAATCTTATGAGCTACAACAACACATTTATATATGCATATGATCTCAATTTTTGCACTTTATCTCAACTTCACATTTAGAATTTTTTGAGATATTATGTAAGACAGATACAACATAAACTATGGCCACAATCAGTTTTGAGATATATCATGGACTGCTATATTTTTTGACATATGAGTTGAACTCTTACATGGTTTCCTGCTTTATTTTTTGGTGGCATTACATAAAAAAATTTGAAATGCCCTAGGGGCATTTACTATATGTAACTCTGTGCACATTTTGGCAATGAAAAGCTACGCTTTTTTCTTCGAAGAAAAAAAATTGCTTTTAGTTTTCACTTGTGGTGTTTTTATTTGCGATGTTTTCTTAAATAAAATAGATATACATTTTTATTTATTTATTTATTTTTATTTTTTATTTATTCAAAACAAAGTGTGAACTAATCTAATTTATTGATGTTTGTTTTTTTTTTATTTATAAAAGCTTTATGATATTAAATGATTTATTTATTTATATCTCAAGTTTATAATAGTTGGAAATCACATTTGTCATTAGACCAAAACCCACACGTGTTAGTGAGTGACTACATTTCCATAGATAAGGATCCACAAGAGGTAGTTAGTTCATGTCGTGAAATACACAGGGAGTTTTGGTTTATTCAATGTCCAACAATCCCCCCCCCCAATGTGATTCGGGTGTGTATCAAACTCGTGACTTATGCTCTAATACCACTTTTTGGGAATCATGATTATCATTATACCAAAATTCGTAAGTGTTAGTCAATGATCGCATTGCCAAAGATAAGTATCCACGAGAGGTGGTTAGTCCATGTTGAGAAACACATAGGGAGCAATAGTTTATCCAATGTCCAACAATGTTAGAGTGTGTATGCCTATGTAGACTTTAGCAGTGAAATTTTTGAACAAATATAGGTCCCTTGTCCCACAAACAAAGGGGTCTCATCACCAATTTAGTGTATGGATTAGCCATGATTTTAAAATTGAATTATTATTATTATTATTTATGTTGAAGTTTTGTGATTTTTCATTTTATGTGAGAAGTTTCGATAGAAAAAGTATTTTTTTGTTTTATCGACTACCAAACAAGAGTTTGCATAACCCATCAATCATTTGGAAAGCTATCATTGCATCATTTGAAGTGATTGTTAGTGGCCTTACATGGAACGCGGGGAATGGTGAACTCTTCAGAATTGGGTTAGACCCTTGAGCATGATGCAACAAATATTTCATGCTCCCACTCGACTTGATCCAAAACTTGAACACATAGGGGTTCACTTTTTTAAATCATATTGTGGATGATGCTAGAACATCCATCTGGTCTCAAGGTTGGAAACATGTTACTCGGTTAAATCTCGATGGAAACTTCGCAGCCTTGTGGACATACTACATAAATAATTTAAAACAAGCTCATGTAAAAATCAGGGCTAGGGAATACGAGCTCATTTGGGTTCACTCGAACATGGGTATTTATTCCCCAAAGGTAGGATACAATCATCAAATTGCTGATAGGGTTGGGGGAAATCATGAATGGTGGTGGAAAAAGATTTGGAAGTGAAGTTGAGCGTCCAAAGATCGCCTCTTTTTATGGTGCATAATAATATGAATAAAATACCCACATGGGACAATCTGCATAAGAGGAAAAAATAAGGCCCAAACTGGTGCATCTTGTGCAAGAATGATGAAGAATCGTCATAACATCTTTTCTTGCAGGGTCCTTTCTCTCTAAGTATATTGGTAAATACAAAACAACTTTTGGGTTGTAATTCGATTGGGCGAGGCCTAAATTTCTTGGAAGCATGGACACCCTAGTGGGATGCACCTCATGACAAAAATTGGTGAAACATCCCACCACAGTTTTGTTGGGGGGTTTGGTTCGCCATAAATAACGCAATTTTTAGGGACCAAGCCTCTGCTCTATATCTTATAGCTTTTGAAATTGGGGCAATTTATGCACTCATTCCCTCCAAAGAATCTAATGTTGGTTACAAAATTGTCAATGAAGAGATTATGAACAAACAAATTCCATGGTCATATTTTGATGGGGCCTCAAATAACAATGGTTCTTATGGTGGAGGGTTGATTAAATATCTAAATGAACAACATTTTCTGAAATCTAAAACTGGCCTTGACCAGGGCACAAACAACTATGCAGAATTATTATCTCTAAAACTACTTCTTTGTTGGGCTAGGGAACATGGTTTTCAGTCACTTCAAATATTTTGGCATTCATTGAACATCATCAATTGGTTCAGCTCTGCACAACATTGCCACAACCACACACTCACTCATATACTTGAAGAGATTTTATAGCTCAAGCAACTTTTTGTCATGTATCTTGTTGTCACATGTATAGGGAGTGTAATTCTGAGTGGGCTCTAGACAACATTCGGGCTCTCGGCAGGTTTTAGAATAGGCAGATGGAAAGATACAAGAATATATGCACCCATATTTTTCTGCAAATTAATCTTATGAGCTACAACAACACATTTATATATGCATATGATCTCAATTTTTGCACTTTATCTCAACTTCACATTTAGAATTTTTTGAGATATTATGTAAGACAGATACAACATAAACTATGGCCACAATCAGTTTTGAGATATATCATGGACTGCTATATTTTTTGACATATGAGTTGAACTCTTACATGGTTTCCTGCTTTATTTTTTGGTGGCATTACATAATTTTTTTTGAAATGCCCCAGGGGTATTTACTATATGTAACTCTATGCACATTTTGGCAATGAAAAGCTACGCTTTTTTCTTGGGAGAAAAAAAATTGCTTTTAGTTTTCACTTGTGGTGTTTTTATTTGTGATGTTTTCTTAAATAAAATAGATATACATTTTTTTTTATTTTTTATTTTTTATTTTTTTATTTTTTTATTTTTTTTTTATTTTAATAGAAATTTTATATTGCTTTATGTGATCATTTTTAGCAAAAATAAATAATATTTTATCTTTTATTTGGAATTGGTATTTTAACAAGTGCTACGTAGTAGTTAGTTCTTGTCGCGACGACAGGTTGTGAGCTTATCAATGAAAGGCTTCATAAAAAAATAGAAATGAAAGTGAAAATGTTGTGCTAAAATGGTGTTTCTTGGTGAGCGTTCTACCTCATTGGTTGTAATGAAGCTTTATAACTTTATTTCTTTGGAAGTTCTTCTTTCAAATTGATATGGAGAAATTTAGTGTCAATCGAATGAGATGTCAATTCCAATAAATTTGTTATGCAAAACCATTTGTCTCCTACAAAGTTCATGGGCATTGCACATGATTGATATAGAGTTGAATGTTATTGTGCTTGTGGTAGTGAAAGTAGAGAAATATGGAACAAAACTTTTATTGTTTTCTCTCAAATGACATCATGTTTTAAATAAGACCGCTTTCTTTTGCAGAGCAAAAACGAGTTGGGATGAGTTGTAATTTGTGATTTACTATTAAATTAAATTATAAAGGCAATTTAATTAATATTTATGAATAATACGCTATAACAATTGTTTTACTATTAGTTTAACAACAAAATTATAACCAGCACAGTTATATACATTAAATCAATAGTAACTATAGATAGACATCTAAACACTTAGTTTCTAATCAAAATATTTAGTTCCTAAAACATTTCATATTGTCAAAATTAAAAAATCATTAAAAAAATTGTAATATTAAAATAAATAAAATATCTCATCAGCATTTTTCAAATATTTTCCAAATATTATATGTTTGTCTATGATTTGTGATTTAGTATGAAATTGATTGAATTTGACACATTCACTTTGAATAAAACGAGGAATAAAGTTTAGATTAAACCACTTTAACAATTTTTTCACATTAAATTTTTAGCATGGTAAGTGAGACCAATCTTCTGTGTTTGGTTTGATGAAAGAAGGTAAAACAAATTTAACAAACCAATTGAAACATGTGAGAAATTGAAGACTAATCTCCCAATAAATGTCGATAAATCTCTCGTTATGTAACAACTCGAAGTGAAATCTGGAATTTCAAAGTGAGATTCTCGTAATACTCTTGGTGCTGCCCATTGGTAGAATTAGTTTGGATCCCATACCCCAACCTTTGCACCATAGAATGTGAATCCCCTAAAATGAAATGAAGAGCTCTAATGCATTGCATTGAATTTTCCGACACTCAAGTGTCCACCTCGGTTGGAGTTTCCAATCCTTTGACCTACGAGAAAAAATACACGTAGACATTAATCACAAACACGATAAAGGAGGAAAAAAAAAGAACTTCTTGAATTCTTGAATTCAATTTCTTGTAATAAGATGAATTTCTTGAATCTTGATATACTTTGGATGCAGGAATGACTCTTCCGAGATTGAATTTCTTGAATTCTTGATATACCTTGGAGGCAGGAATGACTCTTCCGAGATTGTTTGGCAAGATATTTTGGATTATATCAGTGATCACAAAGGAGGAGCTCCCACTCCATAGAAAACCATAACAAGGAGATTTAATGTAAATTCCATTGTGGCATGTTCTCCCCCCACCTACTTATACATCGCCTTGTGTTAATTGGAATTGAAAATAGAGAAAACAAATAAATTCATAGAAAAAGACAAAAGAATATAACTCAAATTAAAAAGTAATACAATTATTTTTTCCTCTTTAAAATTTGTCATCTTAAATTGAAAATATAGGAAACATACTATAATTCATGAAAATGGAATTAATAGAAAAAAGGAAAAAAGAAAAAGAAAAAAGCTAAATAAAAAGGATATAAAACTAAAAACATAAAATTAGTAACTATTCATAAAATCTTGGGGAAAATCACATTATCATAATAAGGGCCAACTCATTTCGATGATTGAGCTGATCCAAAAAATCTCATTATATATGATGCTTAGATACAATATTCATATAACAATATAACGAAAAAATTAAAGCAAGTTAAGAAAATAAATTATTAATAAGCCTTGAAGGAATAAAATAAGAATTAAAAATCAAAACTAAAAATAGTAAAAATAAAGACTAATAGTAAAATTAGAAAATATAATAAAATCAATGATGGTGCATGCTAATAATTAAATTCAAAACAAATGAGAAATTAACCACAGTGAAAATAAAAAATATTAATAATAATAAAATTAATAAAAACAATGACAACAAAGGGAATCAATAAATCAAACTCCAAAAAATATCCAAAATTCGAAAGCAAATAAATAATTCAGAATAAAAAATAAAATAAAAATAAAAATAATTAAGCAAAATTTCAATATAAAAACAAGGTTATAATATAAATTAAAAAGAGAAATAAGTCAACTTGATGAAACATTAAAATAAGAAGGAAATAAACTAAAAACATTAAATACACAATAATAATAAAAGAACTACACAAATAAACTATAGAACCACCAGTCAAAACAACAAGGAGGAAGAGATACAAATACCACAAACATAGAAAAGGTCAATACTAAGAGACTAGAGATTACAACTACTATTGATTACAATTACTATTGATCCAACAACTACTAATTACAACTACTGATTTTCCATTGTCATTCCTATTCAGAGTATTAGACCTTTTCTCTATTTCCACAGCCTCCCTAAATTTGCATTGATGGAAATGCTCCACCCTAGCGAGAACCTCTGATGAGTCACGCCTTGAAGGAGAAAAGACCCACCTCGTGAATGTCTTTTGTAAAAATGGTTATAGTAGGTCGCAAAGCCTTAAATATTTCCTTAAAGCAGAAAAATGCCCTTTAGTTAAAAATAATAATGTGCCTAGTGAATGGTCCTGCAGTGTGCGCCTTCCTTTCATTCTGGGAACCATTGATAGGATTGTTAGGATCCTTAAGAAGCATAAGGTTTCTTTGTCTTTCAAATCCCTTAAAACTATTCACAACTCTCTCAAATCTGTTAAAGATCTGGTAGACCCTAGGAATGGGAAAGATGTCTACATTATTCCATGTTCATGTGGGACGCCTTACATTGGTGAAACTGGCTGGTCTATAAATCAAAGGATTTGTGAGCATGTTACTGACATTAAACATGGAAGATCTCACTCCTCTACCTTAACTGAGCATCCATAAAATACTAACCATCATATTTGCATCGAAGAGGCTAAGGTTATTGCTAGGATTGACATTTTCATCATCGTAAGTTAAGGAGGCCTTAGAAATTGAAAAAAAGACTCGTTAAACTCAATAGAGATGACGACGGGAATATCAACAGGTGTTGGATCCCTGCCTTATATTCATAAACGTAGTTATTTTCCCACCTTCATATTTTGTCTTAGTTTTTAGACTCGGTCTGATTTTTTGCTGATCGTTGATTATCGTTTTTAATTCTTTTTTTGACGTGGTCCCCTAAAAAAAACCCCTTTTTTTTCTAGAAGAAAATTAATATTAAAATAATAATAATAAATAAATAAATAAATAAAAATATTTCAATTTAAAAATATATTAAAAACTTAATCTAAATTCACCAAAAATGTTCTAATTTGAAGAAACTTCTAGAAGCATATTAATATAATCACTAGAATTATTATTTAATAATATAAAAAGGTTTTAATCTGTAATGAAAATTAACCAAAAAAAGGTTTTAATTTAAATATTAGATAATTATATAAAAAATAAATTTTAAAATTATAATTTTAATAAAATTATTCCTTTTATTAATTTAATTTAATTTCTGAGTCAAACTAGTCAATATCCTAACGACTAATTTATCTATCTCTTCATCTATTTAAACTCAATGTTTGGATTTGATCTCTCACATAGTCCTTCAAGGTTTATTAATATTTATTTTCTTAACGTTCACCTGCTTTAATTTTTTGTTAAATTGTTATTTGACCGTTGCATCTAAGCAACATATATAATGATATTTTTGGATCAGCTCCATCAGCGATTTCTTGATGATGAACTACACTGGTTAGTTCGAAACTTCTCGGCCCTTGTTATGATAATGTGATTTTCCGGAAGAGTTTTATGAACAATTATGGATCACAGAAATTTGCAATCAGAAATAAAATTAGTAAATAATAGAAATATAAATTACTAAAATGCTCAAAACCTCAACCAATCACCTTATATATATATATATATATATATATATATATATATATATATATATATATATGGATAGAGATTTGTATTGAAAAAATAAGAATTGCAAGGCCAAAACCTTTACATATTCCAATCTTCTTTGAGGGTTTGAGATTGAGCACAAACGCTCAGTTGAGACTCCAAACCCTCAAACAAATTCCCCATGATATGAATACTTGAGTCATTTTCCAACTAAATATTTTCCAAAAAACCCTCAAAATACAAACACATTTACATTCCATTTTTTAATTTGATCTAGCTTGAATTTTTGTTTTTTTTGGAGAAAAACATTTTCCTTTCTTCCCAACTTGAATCCAACCCGCATTTTCTGCAAATTATAACAAGTTGTTCTTCGTAAACCGCACGGTATTTTCCTTGAAATCTTCCTCATCTATCTATCTGCCCAAGAAATTTCTTTTCCAACGAGATTCCTTTTGATTTCAGGAGATAATTCATTTTCCACGAGGGTTTGTTGTGTTTCTGCTAACATTAATTTCAAGGGATCTTTACTGGCAACCAGAGGATCCACATTGGCAAGTGAATTTCCTTGTCTCGACTATGGTTTCTTTGAATAAATATGCTTCCTTCTTGTCTTATGATTATTTCTTTCCCCGAAACTCTTCTTCTTTATATACCATATAATGGTCACCTTGTGCACCTTACCACCATTTAGGCCTTCAGGGTTTTTTCCAATCTTTGTTATTCTAAGGACACTTGGGGCAATTTTTAATTACATGCCTTGTTTCATAGCATGCTCTAAATCGAAATGAGATATTATCAAAGGCAAGCTTTGTACCCAAACATAGTTTGGAGGCATCAAAATAATATTTGCGGGAAAACCTTTGCTAAATTCCATCTCCACACAAATCGAGCATAAGTAGTGTTGAAATTTTTATTTTTATTATTATTTTCTTTTTTAGAGAAACTTCAATAAATTTTTCCTAATGCATTCCTAATGGAGGAAAGCGATCTTTGATTCCATAAATGTAATGGAATATTCAAAAATCTTACCCAAACTTGGGCTGAAGAATTGATGCCGTTACTAGATCAAAAGTGGGAGACCAGGGCTGCATGCAGAGGCCAATGCTCCCCCAAAACCACGACCCAGCTTCATGGATAGTTTTTTTGTCTTCAATATTTTCAAAAACCACAGTGAAGAAACTCCAAGCCATAGGGTAAATATTTAGCTCTTCCGTCAAAAGGGGCTTCCATGTCTCAGAGATCCATTTATTCAGATTGGTCAGTTGCGGCCAAAACCCATTAAACCTGCAAACCAAACCATTCTTCAAAAAATATTTTTCACAATCCAAAGCTTCATCATCCACAAGAACATCAAGGGAAGAAATTTCTTGCACCACCGAAATACAAGATCCAAACTTCAACATAGAACTGTACTAAATCTAAGAAGAGCTACCTTGACCAACAACCATACCTGCAAAAGAAAAAGATTTATTTGCGAGATCACATGAATTCACCATTGAATGTGTTATCGCACATAGGTTTTCAAAATTTCATTAATAGGGTCTTTCACATCATTCACCTAGGTTCCATTTTGTTTTTGTAGTTGGTTTCGTGAAATTTATGAAAAAACACATGTAATAAGCTTTATCCTAAGTCTTAAACCCACCATGAGTCTTGTCATATTAGTCAAATCCACTCCATGTCAATTAGTTTATGCACCCATGCCTTCAAATAAAAAATAAGCTACTTGTTTTTTTTTTCACCATTTCGTAGCGAATTCTTGTAAAATAGGCAGATTTCGCTATGAAATCACCTGACCATTTCGTAGCGAATATGAGGATTTCTCTATTTTTTTTTATTGTTTGAGCAGTCAACTTGAAGAGAAGTTTATGGGAAAATAGAGGAGATTTCTAAGAAATTGAGATAGATTATTTTCAAGCACAGAACAAGGAACAAAAACCTCTTTCAATTTTCTCATAGGTGTTGCCAATTTGGATATTTGAAGATGTCTTTGGACGTTATTTTCAGAGTGCGTTTTCTGCCTTTTTTAGACATGTTTTTCTAATGCAGTTTCCCGATAACTGGAGATGATTTAAAAAAAACCAAGAGAGGTTTTTCTTCAAGATGATATTATTTACCAAAACCTTCTCCCGTTTCTTAAAATATATCAAGTATCGAGAGATAGGATCTCATTTATTTAATAATATAAAAAGGTTTTAATCTGTAATGAAAATTAACCAAAAAAAGGTTTTAATTTAAATATTAGATAATTATATAAAAAATAATTTTTAAAATTATAATTTTAATAAAATTATTCCTTTTATTAATTTAATTTAATTTCTGAGTCAAACTAGTCATTATCCTAACGACTAGTTTATCTATCTCTTCATCTATTTAAACTCAATGTTTGGATTTGATCTCTCACATAGTCCTTCAAGGTTTATTAATATTTATTTTCTTAACGTTCACCTGCTTTAATTTTTTGTTAAATTGTTATTTGACCGTTGCATCTACACTAGTTAGTTCGAAACTTCTCGGCCCTTGTTATGATAATGTGATTTTCCGCAAGAGTTTTATGAACAATTATGGATCACAGAAATTTGCAATCAGAAATAAAATTAGTAACTAATAGAAATAGAAATTACTAAAATGCTCAAAACCTCAACCAATCACCTTATATATATATATATATATATATATATATATATGGATATGGATAGAGATTTGTATTGAAAAAATAAGAATTGCAAGGCCAAAACCTTTACATATTCCAATCTTCTTTGAGGGTTTGAGATTGAGCACAAACGCTCAGTTGAGACTCCAAACCCTCAAACAAATTCCCCATGATACGAATACTTGAGTCATTTTCCAACTAAATATTTTCCAAAAAACCCTCAAAATACAAACACATTTACATTCCATTTTTTAATTTGATCTAGCTTGACTTTTTGTTTTTTTTTGGAGAAAAACATTTTCCTTTCTTCCCAACTTGAATCCAACCCGCATTTTCTGCAAATTATAGCAAGTCGTTCTTCGTAAACCGCATGGTATTTTCCTTGAAATCTTCCTCATCTATCTATCTGCCCAAGAAATTTCTTTTCCAACGAGATTCCTTTTGATTTCAGGAGATATTCCACGAGGGTTTGTTGTGTTTCTGCTAACATTAATTTCATGATCTTACTCAGAACTCGGAAGATTTCCATACTGTGTGAATTTCTCTTTATTCTGCCATGGTTTTGAATAAATATGCTTCTCCTTCTTTTCTTATGATTATTTCTTTCCTCAAACTTTTTCTTATATACCATATATTTAATAACAATAAATTATTTTTTACTCATTTAGGCCTTATGGTTTTTTCCACCTTTGTTATTCTAATAGAGACACTGTAATTTTTAATTATATGCCTTGTTTCAGAGTACACCAACCAAGCCAGAGTACACCAACCAATGATATTATTGTATATATGCTGTGTACCCAACATAGTTTGGAGGCATCAAAATAATATTTGCGGGAAAACTCTTTTACAAATTCCATCTCACAAATCTATATAAGTATGTTGAAATTTTTATTTTTATTATTTTATTATTATTTTCTTTTTAGAGAACTTCGATAAAATTTTCTAATGTGATCTTAATGGAGGAAAGCGATCTTTGATTCCATAAATGTAATGGAATATTCAAAAATCTTACCCAAACTTGGGCTGAAGAATTGATGCCATTACTAGATCAAAAGTGGGAGACCAGGGCTGCATGCAGAGGCCAATGCTCCCCCAAAACCATGACCCAGCTTCATGGATAGTTTTTTTGTCTTCAATATTTTCAAAAACCACAGTGAAGAAACCCCAAGCCATAGGGTAAATATTTAGCTCTTCCGTCAAAAGGGGCTTCCATGTCTCAAAGATCCATTTATTCAGATTGGTCAGTTGCGGCCAAAACCCATTAAACCTGCAAACCAAACCATTCTTCAACAAAAAATTTTCACAATCCAAAGCTTCATCATCCACAAGAACATCAAGGGAAGAAATTTCTTGCACCACCGAAATATAAGATCCAAACTTCAACATAGAACTGTACTAAATCTAAGAAGAGCTACCTTGACCAACAACCATACCTGCAAAAGAAAAAGATTTATTTGCGAGATCACATGAATTCACCATTGAATGTGTTATCGCACATAGGTTTTCAAAATTTCATTAATAGGGTCTTTCACATCATTCACCTAGGTTCCATTTTGTTTTTGTAGTTGGTTTCATGAAATTTATGAAAAAACACATGTAATAAGCTTTATCCTAAGTCTTAAACCCACCATGAGTCTTGTCATATCAGTCAAATCCACTCCATGTCAATTAGTTTATGCACCCATGCCTTCAAATAAAAAATAAGCTATTTGTTTTTTTTTTCACCATTTCGTAGCGAATTCTTGTAAAATAGGCAGATTTCGCTATGAAATCACCTGACCATTTCGTAGCGAATATGAGGATTTCTCTATTTTTTTTATTGTTTGAGCAGTCAACTTGAAGAGAAGTTTCTGGGAAAATAGAGGAGATTTCTAAGAAATTGAGATAGATTATTTTCAAGCACAGAACAAGGAACAAAAACCTCTTTCAATTTTCTCATAGGTGTTTCCAATTTGGATATTTGAAGATGTCTTTGGACGTTATTTTCAGAGTGCGTTTTCTGCCTTTTTAGACATGTTTTTCTAATGCAGTTTCCCGACAACTGGAGATGATTTTAAAAAAACCAAGAGAGGTTTTTCTTCAAGATGATATTATTTACCAAAACCTTCTCCCGTTTCTTAAAATATATCAAGTATCGAGAGATAGGATCTCATCTCGCAACCCTATTTTTCCAGAAAATCAGAGTCATTTTTATTGGTAGATGAACTTGATGAAGGTGAGAAAGTTGTTTCTTGAGGAGGGTAAGAGGTATTTTGAACCAAATTTTCCTTATCATGTTTCATCCTATCAAATCACACAGCCATGGACATTATTGGAGGTGGAAATTGAGAATTTCAAAATATGTTGTCAAACTAGGTATTTTTGTAGCGCCTTCGAGGCTTAAAGCTCAAAATGCGTTGTGAAATTTCTGTAGGATGTTTTTTGCTTAAATTTTTTTTTGATGGAGATCCAAGGAGAGAAAAGATTTTAATTTAGCTCATTAGCCCCAATGAAGATCCTCCAATAGTTAGAAAGGTCAAAGGTTGTGTAAAAGGTGTATTTTGGAGTATGCTACAAAATGAGCGCTACGAAATTTTCTGTACATGATTGTTTTACAGTCAACTTCAAGTTTTATTTCTGACCAAATTAAAAATGATTTTGGAAATATGAAAGAGGTTTTTCTTCATCCCGGGACCATCTATAAAAACCTCTCTCAGTTTCTGCAAATCCATAATATTTTGGAAATTATACACTCATTTTTTAATCCTATTTTTCAGAATTTTCACTAACCAAATTTATGAAAAAATTGTAACATTCGACTTGGAGGAGGTCCAGCTCAGCATCCACGTGGAATAATGACACATCAGCACTCGAGTACACTCATAAAATTAGTTTATTTTAGTTGATAAGGGTTATTAAATGAATTTGTTGAATTATTTAATGAAATAAGAGTCCTTTTTGTATTCAAACTCTGCAAAATAGAAATAGCCCTAGGAAGTCTCCAAGTGATGTAATTATATTTGAAATAGGTCTCTAAGGTGGGAATTCGAAGCTAGTAAGGTGGGATATAATTTTTATGAGTCTTCACTCTATAAATGAGATAGTTTTAGAGTTAGAATGGGTTGGATAATGCTTTGACACAACTACTATTGTAAATTTTTCATATCAGTAATAGATAGACAGTGACTATTTCTTGCTTCACGTGAGGTTCTTGATATGTTTCAATGAGTTTATTGTTTCTTTTATATCTTGCCTCCACTATTTTTGATGTTAAATTACTCAAAATTCATGTCATATATGCTCTGACTTCCTTTTAGCATTGAGTTACTGATTATTACCATGTGTTAGTGTTGTTTTATCATTGGAACAGAAAAAGCCTCAGCTTCCATAAGTAGGAATTCTTGTCATTGATTTCCTTTAACTGACTCCATGAGCCCAATGGTAGTTGAATCTTTCTCATTTTTCACCTGCAATCAAATACACTAAGACACTCACAAAGTTAGCCATCTGTTTTATGACCTAACTGAGTAAATCCTTTGATAAGTTGAGAGAGCCCTCTCAGGCTGAAGAGGCTAATCCTCAGTCAAAAGTTAGTTTGAAATAGTTTCTCCAAGTTGACCATTGAAGCATCCCATCAGGACTCAATTTGGTGATAGCAGAACGATCTGCATAAAATCCATGCAAACAAAGCAAAGATTGAGCAGCTAGGGTGAAACCCTAGTCGACGCAAGGGTCTCCAGAGCTCCTTCCATCTTGAGATTTACAAATAAGTTAATTAAAATAATAATAATAAATAACAAAAAATGAATCCACAATGTTAAACTATTAATAAGGGGCAAAACAATTTGGTCAAAGACAAACTAATACACAGTCAAAGGCAAAAATGAATGCGTAATACAATGCATATGACAAGTATAATATGTGTGTGTGTGTGTGTGTGAAAATTTGTTTTTATAGGTATATATATATATCATTTTAAAAAATAAAAATAAAAACAATTGTATATTATAGCATCTATTAAAATAGTCCACTTAAGCATTTTAAAAATCAAGAATAAATTCAATTGGTACTAAAAGGAATAAGAAATATATTTAAATTAACTATATAAATTAGTAATTTCCCCTTAGATATAAAATCATGTCAATAAAACAAAGGCTACTTAGTAGCTAGTACTTTTGCTTAGTTTAAATATAGTTTAATTAAACTAAAAAATACTAAAGACAAAGTTTTCATAACAAAAATAAAACAACTAATAGAATGTTGTATTGTTGAATGTCATTACAAAAAATTAAGAAATATGTTAACTAATATTGTTTATATTTAACATATACACACTCTAATACACACACACACACACATATATATCATCTTAAATTGAGAATATGAAGAAACAACTATAATTCATCAAAATTGAAATAATAGAAAAAGGAAAAGTAAAAATCAAAAGAAAAAAGTTAAATAAAAATGAAATAAAACTAAATCCAAAAAATTAGTAACTAATAGAAATGGAAGTTACTAAAGAGCCCATAATAAGACCTCAACCAATCACCTTACAAATAAATAAATTTAAATAATATTAAAAAATAACAAAAATATAATTCCTAATGTTAAACTATGGATAAGTGGTAGAAATTTTTGGTCAAAGACAAACTAATAGGCAGTCAAAGCAAAATTAAATGCGTAGGTATAATAAGCATTTTAAAGTGAGAAATAACATTTTCTTAGAGATATAATGTTCAATTAATGATTTAATTGAAACAAAGTTCACACTCGTGAAATTATTTTTAAGTATTGCTTAAGGATTGCTTCAAACCAATTTCTCATGAATTTGACCATTTAAAAATAAAACAAAAATGGAGGATGAGAAAAGTCCAACTTGAGACTAATTTGAAGGAATGCATTTTTGGTCATTTTTGTCATTAAAAGGTTTAAAATAAAATGTTATTTATTTATTTATTTGGTAACATTTAAGTTAGTGAGGAGTCATAATTGTGAGATATTTATACAAATATTTAGGAGCACAAGCTGCATATATTAGTTTATGGTATATGAGTAATTCAACCCTGAGGATTAGCTCAATTGGTCGAGTCTTTGTTGTTAAAGCACCTTTGTTATTGAGAGGTCACGGGTCTAATTTTCTCGACACCCTTGAGTTCAAGCTCTGTGGTTGAACCAACAGGAAGTGATCCCTTTAGTGGATCTACCTGGTAAAAATATTCCATGGACATAGTCGTCACCAATATTTGGGGTCCATGAACGATATAGAAAAAAAAAATATGAGTCATATTTCAGTATTAATTTCGTCCTTGAACTTGTTAGAGTTTTGAGTTCTAATCCTTTGTTGGAATTTTTTGTATCCTAGAAGATCATTCTTTATTAAAATTAGTAATTTCTCTCCAACTATGGGAATACACATGTTATTAATTTGAACCCTTTAATATCAGAATTATTAGATAGATTCTCTTTGAACTTTAGGTTTAAAAATTGTGACAACCCCTTAGGGAAAATTCCCCTTTACAAACAATTGTAATAATGTTGTAATAAAATGTAACATGTTGAACTTCAGACACAAACTTCAGAGCTCGTAGAGGAGGTTTATTGGGAAGGGGAGGATGTGGTTATTAAATATCAATCATTGGATAATTATGGCCTTAATGGGGTTGACCATATATTAATTTGGTTGAAATAAAAAGGACAAGCCATACCCTATTTTGGAAAAACCTACAAGCAAGAGGGGACAAAGAAATGAATGGGGAGAGTGGGTTGCACTGGAAAGACGATGTGCCCACAATCTCCAATAACCAAAAAATGCAATGATGGAAAAGGGAGACCAACATAGAAAGTGGGGAATTTCAGACAAAGAGAGAGAGACTAAGGGGGAAAAAAAGGGAGAAACCCTTGGGATGAGGAAGACAGAGGCATCTCTCAGCACAAAAGGGAGGGGGACAAAATATCCTAGTCAGTACACATAAAATAAAGGGAGAAGAAAAACCCGCTTGGAGGAAATGTAGAGCTCAGAGGAGCACGTGAAGCTTTGGAGGCACCTGGAGTGCTCAATTACTTGACTGCTAGGCGGATATGGGAGAATCTCGGGACTCCCAATGTTGATGAAGGTGTGAGAATTACGCTTGAGTACCCTTCCTCATGCTTTGAAATCTAGCTCGAGGTGACAACTGCAAGAAATATTAGTTGCAACTCGTCTAAGGTTAGGTGGAGAGTTAGAGTCTCAGTCTTAGTTGCTAGGTTTATTCATTATTAAATAGGTGCTCATATAAATTTTCATGCATATAAATCTCATTGTAGGTTTTAACCCTGTACAGAAATGATCTAAAAATGAATCTTAAAAACAGAAAATAAACAATAGCGGGAGCATAAAACATAAAACAGATATACGCAGAGATTTTCCCCTGGATCCCAAATCAGGATGACCAGCTTGATTTTTCATTATATTCCTTTTAGTGTTACAACACTGTTACACAACAATTTGTCACCGTCCCTGCAATTCCCCATCCTGCACATTGGAGGGCTTATTCCGTGACCTGTGAGCAGTGACATAACCTGAAAACACTTTCATGGCATTCCCCTAGACATGGAATTTCATTCCCCTGAAGACATCTCCTTGTAAAAAACCCTAAAAATAGCCTTTTCATCCTTGGCAAGACTAGCCAGTGTTATACCCGCACCAATGGGGGAAATTCTTCAAAGAGGGCACGCCAATTGGCGCTCTGTCTTAGAGTCGCACTCGCGCCAGGCTTAATAAAGGGTGTTTTTTAAAAATAAATGGCGGAAGATTGACTTTAACCAACTCCTGAACTGGTCTCTAAATTGAGTTGGGACATTTGGCTCTGGATTTCCATGTAGAGGAAGTAGTTTTCCACCTCTCATGGAAGCTTCCTTGAGGATAGGGCCAATCCCATGATTGTAGGGATCCCAACTCCTCTTCCACCATCTATATAAGCTTGCCATTTCCCTTTGCAAGCTAGTCTCCAAGACTCTCCAAGAATCTCCAAGAGCCTTCATAGCCCAAAGAATGTTGCAAGAGCTTTGATAGTCCTCATAGTGCCAAATCCATAGCAAGGAGATTGACGATCGAAGAGAGAGGCTTGTCCCCATTCCCGACAAGCTTTACCGAGACGTATTCCGCTGACGACCCGCCGAAGGAAGGTTCAGCGTCAGAGCCAGGTTGTATTTTCCTTTGTAGAAATTAATGATAAGCGATTATTGGTTATGGTTCCACTCGTATTGTTCATTATGATCATGAGTTGTGTCTTCTCTGACTGATACATAATTGCATATATCGGGTTTTACGCTTGTGTTTGTCGTGTTTCTTGTGTGTGCAGGTTTTTGATCGCGGCGAGCGAGAGGATTGTGATCTGCTAGAGCAAGGAAACGAGAGCATCATCTTCTCTATGAACAATAGCATTGGACTTGAGGTAGGCGTTCTTCGCAAGTTGGTTTATTGTAATTAGGAACCTGCGCCTTAGCGTGATATGATTGTTGCTAGACCCGATCTGGGCTAATAGGGATCGCCTCTGTCCACAGAGGGGATTTACCTCTACAACAAATTGGTGACTCGCTGGGGAGTTAGCTTGTTGTTTGCTTTATAAACTACA
Organism: Pinus albicaulis; assembly: GCA_034641835.2. Taxonomy (NCBI): domain Eukaryota; kingdom Viridiplantae; phylum Streptophyta; class Pinopsida; order Pinales; family Pinaceae; genus Pinus; species Pinus albicaulis. Next base: position 76,636,335 of record CM076582.1, read on the forward strand.
GACGGAGCCTGAAGTTAGCCAGATAGCCTTCGAAACGCTTTGGCTCTGCATTAGCGAAGTAGATCAATGCTGCTTCAGTTAATCTCTGGTCTAGTTTATGAACTGAACACTTGGAGCATTGTCTTGTCTTTCGATCGACTCTTGACTTTTCTTGCTTGATTAGCTCTTTTGGCTGGCTCTTTTTGTGAGTTTGGCTTTTGGTTTGAGCTCCAACATCATTGGTCTGCTTCTTGGATTGCTTATTTTTATTTTTTCATAGCAAACTTGACTGGCGCGCTTAATAGCCTGACATTCGCGCCAATTGGCGCAAGTTGCCAATTTACTACCCGCGCCAATCCTGTTATGGCGCTAGTTTCAGCCTGACAGCCGCGCCAATGCTGAAAGGTGCTAGGGTTTGCTTGGTTTTGAGCTTTCTAAGCCCGATATGTGGTTTTGGTGTCATTTTTACGACTGCTTGAGTGTTCTGGAGCCTTGTTTGACTGACTGTGACCTTCATCCTTTGGTTGTTTGCCCGTTTCTATCGATTTTACATTCTAGCCCTAGGGCATCTAGGTGCTATAGTGTGTGAGCCTCCCGTGGGATTTTTTGGTTTCTATCTGTTCAGTCAACTTTGTGATTGCTTCTCTGCATTCGTTTGGTGGTTGTCTATCATTTTATTGCGTTATTTGAGTGATTGACTTCTTCTTCATTAAAATTCCGCTTTGTCTCGCTTTGAGCCTAGAATACATGGTTCATTTGAGTCTTGGAGATTCTGCTTGAAGTGGTGAGTCTGGTCTTGGTTGGGAGAAATTCTTTGTTTTCTCATTTTCAGGCGTTGGCGCTTGTTGTCAGTTAGAAACCCGCGCCAATTTTCCATTGGCGCTAGTTGTCAGTGAGCAAGTCGCACCAGTTGGCGCTAGTTGTCAGTGACAAAGTCGTGCCAATTTCAGGGTGTGTGAAAATTGAGACTTTTTCCCTAAATCCTTCACCAGTGTGTCTTTCCCTTCCGGTCTTTTCACTGTATGAGCATAGATTACATTGCTCATTCTTTGAAATGTCTTCTCTCCATGATTGCTTAATGTAAAAGGGAATGAATGCCTTGTTTTGATCTCTTGCTTTGGAAGTCCTCTTTGTGTTTGACCTCATATGTCTTGTCGCCTTTTGAGGGATTTCGTGACAAAGTGTTTGAAACAACGATTGCATTCTTAGTGTTTGTGTACATCTCTTTTGCATTCATCCTTCATTAAGAAGATTTGCATTCTTTTAGTTTTCGTTTCAAAGTTTTCTTTTCATGCATTAGATCACATTGCATTGAAAAGTGTTTTTTTTTAATAGATTTATCATTGAACTTAGATCACATTGTTTAATGATTGAAAGCTAAAAGTCGCTTTGATTGCATTCTCTTTCATTAAAAGCATGCATTAAGTAGATTCTCATTTCATCGAAAAATGCATTGAGTGCATTCTTATCATTTGAAAAAAAACAGGATTTTGCATAGATTACATTGCATTATTCGCATCGTTGAATGTTTGAAATTACTTTTGGATAGTGAAATTCATCTAGTTTGGAAAAATTTCGTTTATAGTGTTGTTGTTTGTTGCATCATTGTTTGAAAATCTTCCCTTAACTAGATAATATTCATTGAATTGAAAAGTTTTCTTTTCTCATATAGCTGCATATAGGAGATTGTCATATGACACTTGCTAGGGCCTGAAAACTGAAACATAATTGAAGATAAACCTTAAAATTTATTCAATTTACACTAAGGCAACATTGGAACATTAACGAAATATTTAGAGGTCTAGGCTAGAGACGTGTTCCAGCGTCTTTAAACCTAGTAGTTGTCGTTCGCCTCTTGGCTTTAGACAGCACTAGTACGGACTTGTGCTCCCCGTACCGTCACGTATATAAAGGGAGACCCCACTAGGTCACTATCCTTTATCCGTAGGAAGCCGAGTCTGCTGCCCTATACCCTTGATACACCAGACACAACATTCAGGGAGATTGCCTGCACGTACATTAAATCCTTGGTTGATTTCTCTTTCATTTTTAAACCAAGGTGTATATTGCAGTTCACGGTTATTTGGTACACCCTTTGCCTAGAATTCCTGAGCAGTCATTTTGATCTTATCTAACTCCTTAAATTTGAAAATATCATCAAGCGCTTGTCATTTCACGCTTGCTTCAAAACTGAAAGAGATAGAGTCATCTTTCATCCGTTTATCGACTCTTAAAACATGAAACGGTGAAGTTTCTAAGTTTCAATGTGGTAAAATAAATCACCCGCGATCACACGCCCTGTTATATTTTTCTTGTTGGCCGTTTGATTGTGTGCCTTGGTTTTTAGCCCGTGTATGGTTTTAAGTTGTTGATGGAAATTTTTCCAGAGTTCACCAACCAGGGAATCCCCTCCAATGGGAATCCTAGTCATTTTCCTCCTTTTGGAAATGTTGGTGCTCCTTATATGGCAACGTTGTCCCTTCCTGGGTTAACTGTTGGGTTGCATGTTTGGTTGTTTTCAACCTCTGTAGTCCGGAATGTCTCGGCTACTGTTCAATCAGTTCCTCTGCCTGAACAACATCATGTTGATTCTAAGGTGGACCTCTCCCCTTCTTCGCCTGTTTTTGTGTCCTCCTCTTCTACTTCACTTGGTGAAAGTCTGGATTCGAGTAACCAGGTGGCTAAGAAGAAGAAGAAGAAGACAAAGAAGAAGAAGGCTGATAAGAGAGAGGCTAAGGCTGCAGCTGCTGCTTCTAATGCACCTCCTCTTGATAAACCTTCCAACCCTCCGCAGAAAGTCAAGTTCCCTTGCATGCACAGAGCTCCACCTATTGAGGCCATGCAGCATTCCCAAAGTGCTAAGAAGTATGGTCCAACGATTCTTGTGGTGTCTTCTAAGATTGGAGTTGGACCGTGTCATTCTTCTTTGGTAAGGCTCCTAAGAAGCAGGGTAAGATTACCAATCCCTGTAAGTTGTGTGAAGGGCACCATGCCATTCACCTTTGTCCGTATATGGATGAAGCCAAGCGAGTTTTGGACAACTCGACTGTTTCTACACCATGCCTTCCGGGTGGTTACAAACATATTTCTTTGAGTCCTCCACCAGCTGATCCTACGATTGGTCAAGAGTCTTCCTTGGTCAATCCCGCTCCCCTGGAAATTCAAATTCAGGAATCCATCCCTGACCAACCATTGGTCATCGGATCGGTTGAGCTGGTCCCGTCAGCGGTGCACTAGGTCTTTTCCATGGAAAGTGGATCTCACCCCCCCCATGTTCTTCTTGTTTCTTCAGTTTCCTCGGACTTGGAGAAAGATTCTCCTGTCCCTATATCTCAAGAAGTTGCTCCTCCGCCTCCTGTGATGGAGGTCCTGGAGGATACTCCTCCCGCCTTCGAGTTGGAGGTCGTGGAGGATGCTCCTTCTTCTTCCGTAACACCAGGGGAAGACCATCTCAGTTCGATGGTAGCTCCTCCAAGTAGTTTGGTCACTTCCTTTGATTAGAGTCGATTTGCAGGATACCACCTTCCGTCTTATGTGCCTTTCGAGATCACAGTACAGGCTTTTGGTCTGGTCGTACCTAGCACCATTATAGACGAAGGCACGTCTGTTAGTGTTTTATCCTCAACTACTTGGCTCGCTTTCGGCTCACCGCCGCTTGCGCATGTTACACAGAATTTTTTGACATTCAACAGAAGAACTAGTCAACCATTAGGGATTCTTCCAAGGTTACCTGTTACTTTGGGAGGAAAAACTGTCCATATGGACGTGATGGTTGTTCCAGGCCCCTTGGATTTCAATCTGCTCTTGGGGCGCGATTACACCTATGCTAAGCTTGCTCTCCTTTAAATGGTCTGTTTTCCACATGAAGGACGGATCGTGACCATTGATCAGCTTTCGTTCTTTGGTCTTGATGTGGCAGCTGGCCCGCCATCATCCCTTCTTGGTTTTTATCCACCCGTTGTATCTGCCCCACCGCAGGTCAACTATGTGGCTACCTACCCCGTGCCTGTACTCAGTGATAGTGCCGTCGTGCATCAGGTGTTGGGGGCATTGGGTCCTGACTTCCAGGATGTTTTCCATCCATCAGGAGTGGAACTATTGGAAGCGATGAATTCTTGTTCATTATGATGAGGTCGGTCGGAGCATAGTTCTTTTCCTTGTGTCAAGCTCCTTAAAAAATGAAACAAGCTGGTTGGAGCATAGTTATTTTCCTTGTGTCAAGCTCCCTAAAAAATGAAACAAGGTTGTCAGAGCATGGTTCTTTTCTTGTGTCAAGCTCCTTAAAAAATGAAACAAGGTTGTCGGAGCATGGTTCTTTTCCTGTGTCAAGCTCCTTAAAAAAAGAAACTAGGTCTGGTCGCCGAAGCACAGTTCGTTTTCTTGTGTCAAGCTCCTTAAAAAATGAAACAAGACAGTCAAAGCATGGTTCCTTTCCTGTGTCAAGCTCCCTAAAAAATGAAATAAGGTTGTTGGAGCAGAGTTCCTTGTCTTGTGTCAAGCTCCTTAAAAAATGAAACAAGGTTGTCAGGAGCAGAGTTCCTTATCTTGTGCCAAGCTTTTTAAACCATGAAACAAGGTGTCATGAGGATAGTTCTTTTAATGTGTCAACCTCGTTAAAACAATGAAACACGTTCCCGTTCAATTCGAGTCTTTGTTTAGATCTCGTAAAATCCCAATCGAGTATTTCTCTTGATCTCGGAACTTGAACCTTCACTCCATCTGCCTTTCATATGGACTGAAGCTTGGGGGGCATGCACCTCGAATTAAGTCACCATGCTGGGGGGCATGCTTACTTTTTAAAGCATAGTTTGTTTCCATTTCAAGCTTGTGTAAAAATGAAACCGGTTTCAAGAATAGTTTATCTTTGTTTCGAGCTTGTGTAAAAATGAAACCAGCTTCAAGCAGAGTTTCCTGATTTCAAGCTTGTGTAAAAATGAAACCTTTCCCATTTTACCTCTTGTGATTGCCATTTTTTCAGCCTGTTTTTGCCAGAAGAGCCTTGGTTTTCTCACTTCATCGTCACTATCTGCTTGGCCGATCATATGCCTTCACTTGGTTGTTTTACTCGTTCCTGAGGAGCTGCTGCGATGAGTGGTCTTGTTACCCAGCCTCTTAAGCTTTATTTGTTCTGAGCAGTTCCACCATCACCAGAACCAGTAGCTACCCTTTGTACCACTCGTTCCTCTAGGAGGAGTCAACTTTCAGCTCTTTTCTGACTCTCTAAACATGAAAAGATTTCCGAGTCGCTTGTCGTTTTGATCTCGTTAAAGTGGCTACGAAATGAAATCTACCCAGTATACGTTTACCTCTTTTTCGGGCTAGGATAGATTATTTACGAAAAAGTAATACCTTAGCTTATCGCGACTAGGAGGTTTTCTCAGACATAGTTTTCTACCTTTTTGGATCTGAGGAACTATTTACGAAAAGGGACTATTGGAGTTTACTTTTCTATTGTCTTTTCAAACTCTCTAAATATGAAAAGACACCGAGTTCTCCCTTTTTCAGACTCGTTAAGCCCTGATGACATTGGATTCATTCGTAATGACGATATTCGAGTTCCTCCTTCCTAGGGCTCGTTAAATGTACTAGGATGGATTCGTTCGAAGGACAGACTTATATGACAAGCATATGGTATCCTCTTCAAGCTTGTGTAAAAATAAAGAGGTACTCGCCAGAAATGGTGGGGGAAAAAATGGAACCAGAATCGTTGTCGTGTCGGGTTGAGGACATCTCATCTCATTTGCTTCTGTGGGTTTGGGTAATCCTTTTTGACCTCTCATCTGCTCTTTGCCTCGTCACCATGACCTTTGATCTTTTGATGTCAAATACTGCCAAATCCACTGTCGTGCCGCCGATATGTTCAAGAGAAGTTGACCTCTGCAAAAAATTCTCAACCTTCCTCTGATTCTCATCTGATCGTGATTCACAAAGACATAATGTTCCTCTGTCTCGCGTCGATGATGTGGGAAACACTATGGCCCACCTTCGATCAAGGTCACTTCCTGTCGACTTCAGCTCATTATCCAGGAAGCTGATCTAGACACTCCCTTCTGGTACCTTGGGGCCTGCATGCCTCAATGGCAGGTTCTTCGCGTTCGACGTGAGGTTTTCATTATTGGCCTCCGATCAAGTGATTCTACGGGTGTTCGATGCCATGTCACTGATTCACATGTCGTAGATTGTACCTATAGTACCTTGAGGGCCATTGTCATTATTGGTGGTACCTCTCACGTCTGTTAACAACTTTCGTCATTGGCTGGTAAGACTTCAGCTCACTTATTCGCATGCTTGAAATTGTACTTTGTTCGGGTCGAGATGGAGTGCAAGACCTTGGGTTTTGTCTGTTGGAATCCAGGCTGCGATTTTGTGGATTATTATGATTGGTTACATGACTCACTGATTGGATGGATGCGACCATACCTGAGTCTCTTTATCGGTCCTTATTGGATGGCTGCGTCCATGCCTTGGATTTGGATTATTGTATACTCTGTTATGGATGGCTACGCCCGTACCACATATATCGTGTATTTGAGATATCAGTTGTACTTCTCTATGCAAGTTTTCCGACGACAGTGTTTTCAGTTGGACACGTTCTCATAAAGCACTTCACCCCTCTCTCTCTTTCAGGCCTCATGCTTTAGGGGCATCTGTTACACAGCAATTTGTCACCGTCCCTGCAATTCCCCGTCCCGCACATTGGAGGGCTTATTCCGTGACCTATGAGCAGTGACATAACCTTAAAACACTTTCATGGCATTCCCCTAGACATGGACTTTCATTCCCCTGAAGACATATCCTTGTGAAAAACCCTAAAAATAGCCTTTTCATCCTTGGCGCGACTAGCCAGTGTTATACCCGCGCCAACGGGGGAAATTCTTCAAAGAGGGTGCGCCAATTGGCGCTCTGTCTCAGAGTCGCACTCGCGCCAGGCTTAATAAAGGGTGTTTTTAAGAAATAAATGGCGGAAGATTGACTTTAACCAACTCCTGAACTGGTCTCTAAATTGAGTTGGGACGTTTGGCTCTAGATTTCCATGTAGAGGAAGTAGTTTGCCACCTCTCATGGAAGATTCCTTGAGGATAGGGCCAATCCCATGATTGTAGGGATCCCAACTCCTCTTCCACCGTCTATATAAGCTTGCCATTTCCCTTTGCAAGCTAGTCTCCAAGACTCTCTAAGAATCTCCAAGAGCCGTCATAACCCAAAGAATGTTACAAGAGCTTTGATAGTCCTCATAGTGCCAATCCATAGCAAGGAGATTGACGATCGAAGAGAGAGGATTGTCCCCATTCCCGACAAGCTTTACCGAGACGTATTCCGCTGACGACCCGCCGAAGGAAGGTTCAGCGTCAGATTCAGGTTGTATTTTCCTTTGTATAAGTTAATGATAAGCGATTATTGGTTATGGTTCCACTCGTATTGTTCATTATGATCATGAGTTGTGTCTTCTCTGACTGATAAATAATTGCACATATCGGGTTTTACGCTTGTGTTTGTCATGTTTCTTGTGTGTGCAGGTGTTCGATCGCGGTGAGTTAGAGGATTGTGATCTGCTGGAGCAAGGAAACGAGAGCGTCATCTTCTCTACAAACAATAGCGTTGGACTTGAGGTAGGCCTTCTTCGCAAGTTGGTTTATTGTAATTAGGAACTTGCGCCTTAGCATGATACGATTGTTGCTAGACCCGATCTGGGCTAGTAGGGATCGCCTCTGTCTGCAGAGGGGATTTACCTCTACAACAAACACACACATATATATGTATGCTTCGACATATATATATATATATATATATATATATATATATATATGTCGAAGCATACATAAACCCCAATCCATTAACCCTGGATTAGAACGTAACCGTAGTTCCCTTGACCGGATCTACAAAATACCAGGGGTCGAAAACCATCATGCCCCAAAACCATATGCAAACCCATGCACAAAACCATGGGCGGGTCTGCCCACTGAAAAATAGGGTCCAAATTTTTTTTCCTGGGGTGCTGCGCCCAACGCAACATACAGGAGGACTGTGACTTGTCGTGAAAATAATATAACACATACCCAACACTCATAACCTCACTCACTGAACTATTTATATGCCTTATGAATGTGTGGAATGATTTTGGGAAAATTGAGTGGTTTTGTGTGACTTAAGAGAAATAGTTGCATTCTTGATCTCTATATGTGTTTTATGCTTACAACTTAGTGTATTTGTTGGGCGCTTGAGGTTGTTGGACCTATGCACGTGAGTTAATAATGTGCACTTAAACTATATAATATCAATAGTTCTGTATTATATGATTTTTATGAGGAATATGTTATCTATTCATTGCATCGCACTTATGGGTGCCCGAGTGTCTATGTTGGATTTAGTGGCTAGATGTATGTAGTTATTTCTATGAATGAAGTTAGTCTACTTGTTTGAATACAACATATGTGATCTCTTTGTCTTTAAGAGGCAGAAATTAATCTATTTACCTAAGTATGAAAGATGGGAAGAATCCTTGTGTTGAGATTATCTCTGTTTTTTAATGATTTACATGATTGGTCTTTATATGATTGATACAACTCAAGAAAGATAGTATTGTTATATATATATAGTTTATCTACATATTGGTTGGGTTGGTTTGAATACTTACAAGCTCAGAAGGGATAGTGTAGTGTTATATTTATATGAACGTAAGTGTACAATGGATTAAAATGCACAACCAAGTCTCAACAAAGCTCAGGAGGCGTATCTCGAAATACCTACATACACCCTTGTATGTTTGCAGACTATGCATTGGGGACCTAGGTGAAGTCTCATATACATGCATTTACCAAGTACGAGGCTGAAAACCTTAAGTTCGAGGCACGAGACTTTGGAAGGAAACGACATAAACCCTCTTTGACCTTGTCACCAGGCGCAGTGATAAAAGTCTTAAGCAAGAGAAATATAGGTCATTGATGGGTGAATGATCATGGCCATGGTATGACCCCGGAGGTATGGTACCCCACAATTTTCAAAGGGGAGAACCAAGGGAAACACATAGGATCAAATCCCCGGGATGATGTGGCAGTGGGACATGTTGCTAGCGTAAAATGATGAAGGGAAGGCCCCTAGTTAAATATTGTGGGAAATATATACGGTGGAACCCACAATTACATGGTGCATGGTGTGGAGGATGTGACAAGGGATGAAGTCACCCCGACGTTTAGGACTAGTGACATCACCCTAGACCTCATACACCAAATATTTTGGGTGCAGGGTATAGTGGAATGCATGGGATTTAAATTTTGGGGTGACATGGCGTGTGGGGTGTATTTTGCGAGGATGATATTTGTGTGGCGTGAACGTATTCATTTACTAATAAGGGAGGCGGGGGGGGGGGAGTTGGCTAAGCCTAGATTCCTAGTGGGCATTTCCATGTAGCCTAGAAGATTCTCCCCGGAAGTTTCAGCAGGGTTTGGTGTCAAGACTTGACAGGATTTGATTCCTGGGGTGATGTGGTCACAGTAGGCTCGCACCCGCTTACATTATGTATATCGTATGATGTTATAGATTGGCCCCCATGGGCTATAGAAAAGGGGCTATGCTTGACACATTATGAATGGGTCAACAACTAAGGTAATTTTTCCATGTGCCGGTGGGATATCTGACTTGGATAGCCATGTGGGTGCCACGTGGGAATCGCATGGACACCACATGTGGTGTCACATGGCATGTCAATATGACATGGCACTATCTGGTAGTCATATCTTCGAACGACCATATATTTTGATCTAGGAGGCAAATTGGGATAATCTTTGGAAAGGTCTTAATGAGACAAATGCAATGATGTTATCTTTGTTAATTTCTAAGGTAGTGGAAAAAATATCGAAACATTTAGACCCCACTCCCATAACTAGACCATGGGGGTCATGTTAGCATAGTAACTGCCTCATTCTACTCTTACTAGGGGTTAGGGATAGTAGGAGGTATGTTACAATAATCTTGTAAAGAATTTGTCAAAGTCCTTAATCTTATGACTCGACTACTATTTGGGGGAAAAAGTTTAACCTCTCTTTTACTGAGGTTTGAATCTATAGTGGGAAGCTTCTCCTTTTTCATGTCACCCAAATTGTACAATATGTACCTTATCATAGACTTAACGAATAAGGTAAGACATACTACCTCTAATTATGAGATTATTTGTTGTAAAGCACTGATAGATTGCTTTATTTTCCTCCAACTCTCCCTATAAATAATACAACACTATATTTCACCACCATGCGCAAAATTATTGGGATAACAAGCATGTAAAAAAAAATACTTATTTTCCCACAACCAAAACTTAGCTTATAATATACAATTCTTTTCAAGGGCAAAAAATATTCCCAGCCTCCAATAGTCCTTCTTTGAATACTACAATTATAGTTTAGCTTATGATGAATACTAATTCTGATATTTTTATATGAAGGGACTTCTTCCAAGTTTTATTTATCGTAAACAAACTTAGGGTATGTGGCACGACCTAACTTAATGATTATTATGTTTGTTTTTCAATATTCGCAATCATCCTAGACTTAGTGCAAAACTATTTCATAATTTAATGCTACTTTTTGGGGTCAAAAAGCTTCATTGCTAAAAAATAATCTCAACTTCATATAGGAGGATGATGACAACTGACCTTGCAAGGTCAATACTCACACATCTTACTTTCTCTAGGCAATGTTTTAACGCATTTATATAAATTCAAAAAGGGAAAGAAACAAAGGATAACCTTACTTGACCCCCATATCACAAGCATTTTTTTCTAATGACCCCTCACTACTTTCAAATTTCGTAATACTCTCTCATGTAACCTCATCGTTGCATCTCTCAACTCAAATGGGACCGCAATATCTTCCAGTATCTTCCAGGGGTTACTTCAAGGCACTTTATCAAAATATTTTATGAAGTCAACAAAGCAACATAGGGGATTTCATTTACTAATACTCTTTAGTTATAATCCTAGGAGTAAATAAATGATCTAAAGTTGAGTGATCACAATGGAAAATAACTTAGCCTTTAGCTCCTTTATCATGTTTTTCTAGCCATAAGATAATCTTCTTTCCTAAAATAATACCATATAACTTAGTCATAATAAGATTAATCACGACGGTGCAATAAATTGAAGTGTTATTTTTGTCATTGCTTTAAAAAATGTGCATAATAAGACATTATGTGATCAAAACTTGGTGTAAACTTGTCTTAACAAAAATAATTTAAAAGGTTGTGGATGTGAGCAACAAGTATAGATTTAACAAATTTGAGAACATTTTCCTAAGAACCCTCAATGTCTTTAAATTTACCACTTTTGTGATACTTCACCCTAAACTCAGTATCTTCAACAATGAAAGTGTTATGCATTTTTAAAATCCTCTTATTTTTGTTTAAAATATTTGGGGATTCATAGACCTTTATAAGGTACAATTTTAATATGTAACAAGAATATTACCTTGCATATTAACTTTTTTAGTTAAAATAGGTCACCAAAACTGTTTAGGCTCAAATTTAGAGAAAACTAAAATCTTCTCTTAGTTTTTATGTGAATATTTATGCTTCTTCTTTATGTTCGAATTTAGATAAATTTGAGAGTTTCCCTTTGTTTCTATCTACATATTAATGCTTCTTTCTTTAACCAAAGACTTACACTCTTTTATTTCCATACCTTGTTGGGATTCATTTAAGGCATTCCTAATATATTTTATAGAAAACTTGCATTATGTAACACTTAACTTGCATTAAGAGACACTCCCTCCCACCCCTTTGAACTAACTCAAGTTATGGAAGGTGTTACTTATGGCTCTAACCCAACCTCCAAAGTCCATTATGAAGATATGGTTACAAAAATCCTATTTTTCCATCTTCATCGAAACCCAAAACAATTTCTAGCATTGCATTCAACCCATAAAGATATTTCTGACAATATAAATTTTGTCTCAATCTAACTCTTGGATTGAAAGTTATGGCCATTCGAATTTTAACCAATTATATCATGCCACATCAACAAGGGACTTCCACATGGAATCCATCTATGACCCACATGACTTTTCCATGTCATAAAAAGTAATTCCACATCACCCAAGGCCCCTATGTGGTGTCCACATGGCCATTACCAGGTCCCCATGGTCCATGCCATGTCAACCCAGGTATGTGGGCCCCACAGGGCCAACCTCTTCGTGTTATGTGGAAATTTCAAGTTATATTTGGTTCCAAATTAAACGAGGGTGTTGTGCAATTTCCCATTGTTGACATGCCCTAAACCTCACGACTTCTCGATTTACTTAACTTCATCACGAGATATCTAGCTTAGCAAACATCTAGAGCTCCACAAGGTTATGCACCAGTTTCCACCCCCAGATCTTGGATCCCCTAGATCTTATGTACACTTAGTAAACATTTGGCCCTAATGTTATTCAGAACCTCTCATGTGTGCATAAAATCAACCACATCTGGATTCCTCAAATTCTGAATGCACTTAATACAAATTTTCTCCCAACATTATTTAGGACCCCCTAGTGTGTGCGTAACTCGTCCACATCCGCATAAGTCATTATAAATGTTTGAATAACTTAAAATGGCTAGAAACTAAAGGAGGGACTTCAAATCTCTGCCCAATAATAGGCCAGTTACATTGCAATATTTTTTGCAACTGAGCACCCCCAGTTTGAATCCAAAGTCTAAGGGGATGCTTGCTCAAGAAATTCCCCCAAGGCTCAGTTGGGGTGTTTCTCAGTTCCAAGAGTATGAATCCATTGTCTAAGAAAGTTTATTAGTTGTATTTTCAAAGCAAGAACTAGAAGATCCTGTAGCCCACAATGTAGGTGGCTTATCAGCCTCACGACAAGCACCACAGCGGCTCAGTTCACCCTACTGAGTGGTTTATCAACTTCACAACAAACACTCATGTGGTTTATCATCCTGTTCAACAAGCACTGAGTGGTTTATTAGCTTATTCAACAAGCACTTAGTGTTTTTTTCAGATTAATCAACAAGCACTAATGGTTCAGTCCTCCTTTGAGGCTCCCACTAGTCAGTCAGGTACGGACACACACAATCCAATGACCTCAACACATCTATACAAGGTAAAAACACCCTAATTTTAGTGTACATGAATCAATTACTCTTCCAACATTTCTCCTATGTTCCATGTCCAATGTATCATGCTTCTTTATATGTTGTCCTCTCTTCTCCTGCTTGCTTTCCCTTCTCGCTTCTTGTTTTTCCTTTAGTCCCTTAGTATCCTGTAAAACCACAAAACTTCGCCTTCCCTTACATTGTGGAACAAAAAATCCACACTTTCCTCCATCCAATAATTTCTTCCCAAATGTTAGGTGGTGGTTTGATCTGTTATGCCACCAAATGCCACTCTCCCACTTCTCTGCTCTCCCTCGGACTTGGATCATTGTGTGTTTCTCTTCAGGCCAACATTTCATATTTTCATTATTTTCAAGAAAATAGTTTAATACTTTAACTACTTATAGGATTTATCATAGCTAATCATGGTTGTGATGCTGACCTTTACAATTATGACCACACATAAAAAAACATAGGGTAGAAATTTGGGACTATTACAAACCCCTACCCCTTAAAAGGAACATCGTCCTCAGTGGTTTTGTAACTAGAAACCAAAAGAACAAAACTGAGCTTTATAATCACAGCTCTTACATTCGCTTAATCATTAAACAAAAATGGGTATAGCACCCTTATTTGTTTAGCCATCTCTCAGGTTGCTTCATCGGGTCCAAAGTGCTCCCATTTAACATTGACCTATTCTATTACTTGATTCTAGAGCACGATGTACCTCTGGTCTAGGATACACAGTGATTTTGGTTGAAACTCTCCCTCAGGTTCGACCTGTATCATAGACCAATAAACAATAGGACTAGTGTCATGTACATATTTCTTAAGCAAAGAAACGTGAAAAACATCATGTGCGTTCACAGTGGGTGGTAAGGCCAATTTGTAAGCCATTAGCCCCACTCTTTCCAAAATTTGAAATGGTCCAAAAAACCCAGGAACCAACTTGGTGTTGCTTGGCGTAAGACCCCACTCTTAGTGAACTCTTCCTTGGTCTGATGCAGAGGAATACATGCTCTCCCACTTTGAATTATTCATATATTCTCTATTGATTTGCATAATTGTGTTGCATATCCTAGGCTACCTTTAATTTATTTCGGATTTTGAGCACTTCTTGCTCCATTTCCTTTAGCATGTACGGTCAAATAACCACCCTATTCATTAGGTCGTCCTAGCTGTTATATTTTCATCCATACGATGCCTCAAAAGGGCTCATATTTAGTGACTCTTGGTACCCATTGTTGTATGCAAACTCTACTAATGGTAGGAATTATTCGTAACTATTTGGCTGATACACGATATACATTCTTAGAATTTTGTCTAAAATTATGATCACTCTCTCCGCTTTTCCATCATTTTGAGAATGGTACATTATGCTAAATGATAGTTGAGTTCCAAAACTAGAAACAATTCCTTCCAAAATTTTGAATTGAACTTGGAATCTCAGTTTGAGATTATTTTCTTAGGTATGCCATGCAATTTGAATATTTCATTCATGAATATCTGAGTTATGTGAATGCCTTTATGGGTGGACTTGATAATTGTGAAGTGGGTTACTTTACTCAACTAGTCCACTACCACCATAATGGCATCATTCTATTTGGTTGTTTTTGGTAATCCTGCAATGAAGTCCATGGATATGACTTCCCACTTTAACTCAAGAATTTGGATTGGTTATAGTAGTCCTGTTGGGTGTCTACATTCTACTTTGACGTGTTGGCATTCCAAGAACTTGGCAATGTACTCAACAAATTCCTTCTTCAGATTATGGTCAATACAACGTTTTATTTATGGTTTCTATCATTTTATGATAACCAGAATGACCTAATTAAGGAATCTTATGAAACTCATCCATGATGAGCTTCCTTAAATTAGCTACACAAGGAACATACCATTTGTCTTTGAACAACATCATGTCTTCATCAACGAGCTTGCAAATCTTGCTCATTGATCCCTCTAGATCCCATTGTAAACCTTACTTGACTTGTTGGTAATGCCTCTTTGATCCTTTCTTTGACAACAATTTCACAAGTGCTCATGGTCGCCAAGTGGGCCACTTGCACACTTCTACTAAGTGCATTTCTGCCTTGTTTTCCTTACCTTTAATGTGTTTTATATCAAAGTCAAATGCATTGATCAAAGCCAACCATTTTTCATGTCTAGCATTTATCTTGAGTTTTTCAAACACGTATCTCAACCCTCCTTGGTCTGACATCAACAAAAAATTTCTCCCAGGCAAGTAGTGCCTCCACATATTTAAAGCGTACATTATCGCTGTAAGCTTCAAGTCACAAGTGACATAGTTCTTCTCATGTTCACTTATTTCCTTGACTTGTAACAAATCACATGTCCTTATTAGATCATGACCTCACCTAGTCCTTCCTTACAAGCATCTGTACAAACCAAAAATTCCTTTTATGGGTTTGTTATTTTAAAAATAGGTGCACATGTGAGTAATTTCTTAAGCTACTCAAAATTGGTTACACACTTTGATGTCCATTGAAATTTGACTCATTTCCTTTGTAAGGTGGTGATTGGATGCCCAATATTGAAAAACCTCGATTGAACCACCAGTAATATTCGACCAATCCCATGAAGGATCTAACCTCTGTGACATTTCATGGAGTGGACCACTACATTATGGCCTTAATATTTTCAGGGTCCATAACCACTCCTTTTGAAATGGCATGCCCCAAGTATTGAACTTGTGTTTGGAAGAAATCACATTTTTTTAGCTTTTGATACAACTTATTCTCCCTTAGTAATTGCAACATATCTTTCAAATTCTCTTTGTGCTCTTCTTTGGCTTTCATGTAAACTAAGACGTCAGCCACAACTGAGGATGTTATTAATTAAGCACAGAAATGTGGCTAGTGCCTTTATGAGCCCAAATGGTACCACCACAAACTCATATATCTCATCCTAAAGGATGTCTTGTGGATGTCTTTGTCCTTAATTCAGACTTGATAATAACCAGATCTCAAATCTATTTTAGAAAACATTGCAACCCATCTTAGTTGATTAAAAAAGTCATTGATTATGGGCAACAATTACTTTTTCTTCACTGTATCTTTATTCATCTGTCATTAATCAATGTACAACTGCAAAATGCCATCCTTTTCCTTTACAAATAACGTTAGGGCTCCCCAATGTGACACATTGGACCGAATGTACCCCTTATCCAACATTTGTTTCAATGACATCTTCAACTCCACTAATTCTATCATACTCATACAATATGGATATTTCAAGGCTGGCATTGCTTTAGGAATGAACTCAATGGAAAAATCAATGTCCCTGTTGGGTAGCAATCTCAATATTTATTCTAAAAATAAATCATTGAAATGCTTCAGCACTAGGTGAATTTTCATTCCTGCCTCATTTCTTTCTGAATCACTAGTTACTTGGACTGCATATAAGGTGCACCCCTTTCTACTACATCTTTTCACTTGTGTCATTGAGATTTTCTTGACCATGACAAACTTCCTTATCCCTTGTAGTGTCACTCCCTTACCCTCATCGCTAAGGTACTTAAGTGACTTGTTGTAGCAGTTAATTTTTGTTTTATGGGTCACTAACTAATCCATGTTGATTAGAATGTCAGACGAGCTCGATGGAAAAATATTCAAGGTGGTTGAGTTGGTCATGCCACTTATCGTCACGTGGCATGATTCCACTAGCTCTCTCACGTGCCTTTTGGTCCCCTTTTTCAGCTGTACCAACCACAATTTCTCATGAGATTTCCTGTGCAAAGTTAATTTTTCCACAAGCTTCAAGGTGATGTAACTGAAATCAGAACCCAAGTCATTTAAAATTGAAATAGGTTAGTTAACCACCACTCCTTCCATCTCAAATATAGAAGCTTTATGGTTTTCCTACCTATTATGCAATGTGGTGCAAATTAGTTGTTTATTCTTAGCCACATCGATCAATGATGTTGGCTCTTGCACATTGTACAACCTCATGCCATTCTATTGTTATTGACGACAATCTCTCCATATATGGTTCTCTCCAAATGTCCAACATTGAAAGGGCCCTTTCATAAACCTCTTAGCCTCTTCTCTTGCTAGTCTAGTGGACCAATTTCTATTGAGAGTACTCGATTTTTGTTGATACTAATTATTGGCAGGTGTGGTAAACTTCAAATTCCTCCCTCGTTGCTTATATCTTGAGGATTTTGTCCATTTCCCCTTAAGTTGTTCATATATCTCTTTTTCCAGTTTTTTTTGAACTTAAATTGTGTTTGGAATTCTCATAGAAATATTTTCCGCTTCGAATAGTGTCCCATAATGTTCTTGGCTCATCAAAATAAATCCTATCTCAATGAGCTTGTGGTAAACCACTATGGTACCTTCGAATCTTCACCTTCACATCTTTGATGTATGGAACATACTTTAACATCTCCAAAAAATATGTTAGTGTACTTATCATTAATAAGTTGTTCTAGCTTATTCTCATGGAATTCTTTAACTTTGCTATCATAGTACCTCCTAAACAAGTACTTCTCTTGGATATATTTCTTAAAATTTCTCCATGATAGTTCCTTCTCCCTAATGTCCTTAACATTTCTCAAATCCTCCCACCATATATCAACTTTTCTGTTCAAGCTGAAAATGGCTACTATGGCCTTCATGTTTTCAAAGTAGTCATGCACTCTGAAGTATTTCTTAATTCCCAACAACCAAGCTTCTGCCTCTTCAACCTTCTTTATTTTTCCATATAGTGCAAGGGATTTTATTTCTTGAAATATTCCAACATAGAGCTCTTGTAACTTCTACTTTGATATTGGTGACTTCTGGTTGCAGTACCCAACAACCAGTCATAACTGCTTAACTCTCTTTTTGGAGTACTCTGTGGTATTTTTCCTCTCAATGTATTCTCGCTTATGTCTTTTCCTTGACTTTTTGCCTTCTGCCATATTGGTCTCCAATCTCTGCTTCTATATCTTCGATGGGTTTTCCTTGGTTTTATACCTTCCCAGATAACTGGAACCAAGCTCATGTTGCTTCTAACTTTGCAGGTTTGATAAGCTCTACAAAATCACCACATTCACCTCTACTTCCCTTTCTTGTGCTCTGACAATATTTTATTTTCCCGACTTACAACTTCTCAATTCAACTCTCAAGCTCCTAAGACCATATGTCCAATTAGGAGAATTTTCCTTTGACTTCTTCCCAATCAAGTCCTGTTCCCGATTATGATGGCATCTATCCATGTTGTATTACACCATTTTGTTGATCATTCCTCTATTTATTTCTAGAATTTTGTGTCTTATTTTCTCTCTTTGTGTTGTCACACACACACACAACCGTTAGTTAAATAAAAAACAAATAAATATATTTACTCATCACCTTCGAATATTTGCAATAAGCATGATGATCTGAAACTAGATGTAAAATCAAATCTTGTGTTAATATGCAAGTTAGAAAACAAAATAACATATTAGCAATTTTCCAGGCCAACAATCATATTAGTTGTATGTCTAAAATCAATACACATGAGAGTATAGCAATTAATTTATCAAATTTGCGTGCATGTGTGATCCTCTTCAGGTTAGTTTTGAACCTTCACTTTGATACTACTTTGTGTAACAGAGCTCCAAACTTTATCTTTCAAGGCATGTCCAATCCACATGTTGAACACGGGATATGATGCCACTTTGAAACCCTCCCTCGCACCCCCTTGAAATAGCGTAGGCCATGGAAGGTGTTACTTATGGATGTAACCTGACCTCCAATGAAGATGGGGTTACAAAAATCTTCTTTTTAAAACTTCTTCGAACCCAAAAACAATTACCACCATCACGTTAAGCCCATCGAGAGATTTTCAACAATATAGTTTTGCCTCAATTTGACCCTTGGATTTAAAGTTAAGCCCATTCGAAGTTTAACCAGTTATATTGTGCCACATCAATAAGATAATTACACATGGCATCCATGTATGACCCATGTAGCTCTATTGTGTCATCACAAACAATTCCACATCACCCAAGACCCCTATGTGACATCCAAATGGCCATTACTAGGTCCTCATGGCACATGCTACATCAATCTATGCCCATGGGTCCCATCGATCCCAAATTATTTGTGTTACACGATAATTTTACATTATATTTCGTTCCAAAATAATCCTAGGTGTTGCGCAATCGTCCACTATTGACATTCTCCAAACCCCTAGGCTTTGGTATTTACTTAGCTTCATCGTGGAAGATATGGCTTAGCAGACATTTAGGGATCCACAAGGGTGTGCACCACTTGCCACCCCTGTATCTCAAATCCATTGGATATTATTTATGTTTAATAGAAATCCAACCCCAATCTTATCTAGGACCTCTCGTGTGTGCAAAAACTCGCCCACATCCGTATTCCCCAATTCTTAGATGCAATTTTAAATTCACGAGAAATAATGTAGCCTTTGCGCATGTGAATCACCAACATCAGGCCCACCCTGAATCTCTGGTTGTAAATTGTGCTTTACCAAAAGATCTCATTCAAACTAAATACAAACCACCTTCAATAAGCACACACCTTATCCATTTGGATGCTTGAATTTCCAATGCATCCATGAATGAAATTGAGAGTTTTCCTCCTCAATTATCCAGATATACACAAAACTTGGGAGATGAATATGTCTCTGACATAGATAAAAATTTCATTAAAATGGGCATCCATTCCTGGTTAAGTCTCAGATTACTACCAGGCTCTACAAAGAAGGAAAATTGAAGGGAATTTACTAAAATTTCCTAAAGACTATGACTTATGCCGAAACACGATCTCTAAAACAATAGCCAAATCCCAAGGAAAAAACCTTCACAGGTGCTATGCCATGTCCACAAGAGCGATAAGGTACCAACATAGCTTAACTTACCTTACGATCTAGGTAAAAGAAAGAAGAGGCTCCAAAATCCACATTTCCCAAGAAAGCTTCAGAACCAAATTTGATCAGTGAATTTCAAGGTATTGCAATGGAATACGAGTAAAAATAAACCATAGAATCATTGCATTACTCCTAAACCAAATGACCATCAACACAAGCTATATCCTCATTTAATATATGACATATAATTTACCTTCATATCGTATGAGATAAGTTACAATCTTAAGTATGACAATGAACCATTAAGTTCATAAGCATTTCAAATAGCTGGAGAAAATTTTAATTACAAGTTAGGAGAAAGATATGATACAACAAAAAATATTCATATAAGTATCCCTATACTTCATGAAGATAATAACCATCACATAGTGCCAGAACTTCACATAACCATAAAGACATGTAAGACAACTAATTCACCATGAACATACAATGAATTCAACAACATTCCATGAGTAGTGTTGAACCATAAATTTTCCAATAACATATTAAACAATTTCATCATCCATAATTCATTTATGCATGTTATTGTACTTATCTGAACAACTTGAAATGGTTGGCAATTGAAGCAGGGAATTCAACTCTCTACCCAACCATAGGCCAACTACACCACAATATTTCTTGCAACTGACCAGTCCTGAGCCAAATCTAAAGTCTAAGGGGATGCTTACTTAGGAAATTCACCCAAGGCTCAGCTCAGGTATTGCTTAGTTCCAAGATTTTGAATCCACTCTCTAAGTGGTTTATCAACTTTATTTTCAAATCAAGCACTACAAGAGTTTGTAGCCCATTTTCCAGGTGGTTTATCATCCTCACAACAAGCACCAAAGTGGCTCAGTTCACCTATTTAAGTGGTTTATCAACTTACAAAAAAAACTTAGTGGCTTATTAGCTTACTCAACAAGCACTTGTGGTTCAATCCTCCTCTGACCCTCCCACTAGCCATTCAGGTTTGTACAAAGAGTCCAACATCCTCAACACATCAATACAGGGAAAACACACCAATTTTAGAGTATAGTACTCAATTTCACTTCCAACATTTCTCTTTCACTCCATGTCCATTGTCTCGTGCTTCTTTATTTGTTGTGCTCTCTTCTCCTGCTTGCATGTCCTTTTTTGCTTTTTATTTTTCCTTGAGTCCCTTTGTATCCTGCAAGATTGTATAACTTCACCCTCGCTCACATCATGGAAGAAAATGTATGCACTTTCCTCCAACAAATAACGTCTTCCCAAATGTTAGGTGTTGGTTCAATATGTTATGCCACCAAATTCCACTCTCCCACTTCTCTGCTCTTCCTCAAACATGGATATGTGTGTCCATCTCTTTAGGTGAGCATTTCATATTTTCATTATTTTCAAGAAAAAAATTTAATACTCTATTTATTTGTGAGATTTGTCTCAACTAGGCATGGTTGCAACATTGTCCTTTAAAATTATGACCACACATACAAAAATACAGGGTAGAAAGGTGGGACTGTTACACATTATTTATCATGCCAAGGGTTGGTTCTACAGTTCTACATTTTAATAGGATGTAACAAAAGAGTATTCATGTATGAAATTTGAGAGATCACTATAAAGTTGCAGTTAATTCATAGATGTGATTATAATATAATGAAAGGGAGGTTGAATTCCTTTCTTAAATATTTTGAGAAAAGATCGATTACTATTTCATACCTCTTTTCTGATGTCACCACCTTCTTCTTCGTGTTGAGTGCTTTCCATTGATATAAATTTTACTTCATTCTAGGTTTTGGGCACAAAGTTATGGCCCTCAAAATATTTTCCAATTGTCACCCTATCAACATGTTAGTCATCATTATTTTTCACCTGTTGATGATGACTAGTTTTTAAAGCCAAGTTTTCTGGAAGCTGATCTCTAATTTGTCAAATTTGTCAGCTAGAAAACACCCCTAAACATTTTTGTCATCCTACCTTTTCCAATAAGCCTATGATGAGAAAAACCTAGTTGTCAAACCTTATCTAGTTTCAGTCATGTAATCTTGTCCATCAGCTGTCATAAGCTAAAGTCATCTGTTGTCATTCACCCTCATCCCCAGCTCATTCATTAACCAACTGATTGATTAGAATGTCAACTACCCTACCTATAGTCATATGTCATCTTGAGATCTAGTCATACCAAAGAGAATACTCCAAATCTGTCAAAAATCTCCCCTAAGTTAGGTAGTGGCGCTTTAGGAAATCCTCCCTTGGCAAAAGCATCCTGAGCCCAAAATATTTTGTTCAATACTAGCCAACCCTGAATTTGCGCTTAGTCTGCAAAAAAAAAAGCTTGATACACCCATAAGTCGTGCCACTAAAAGGTCTTGATGTCTCAGCAATACATTTTTCAATAGCCAAACTGATAGTGTGTTGATCTACAATGTTTCAATGTCTTTTTCAAAAGAAGAGATGTACAAGTATTCAAGAAGACATTGTCAAGATAAACATGAGAAGACATCTAATTCTCATGTTGTTTTGAGCCTGGGACAAGAGTACTGGTCAGAGAGAAAATTAAATGAACCTATGCAAATACAGTCAAGAAAGAGATAGGCATTACAAGGAAAGATGACATAGTTTGAGAAAGGGATGAAATGTCACTTGTTGTTAACCTCCTCCAAGCATGAGCAGATGGTTGCATGACTATGTTAACCTCCTCCAAGCATGAGCAGATGGTTGGGTGACTGTGTTAACCTCCTCCAAACATGAGCAAATGGTTAGGTCATTTGTTGTAAACCTCCTCCAAACATGAGCAGATGGTTGGGAATATTATGTTAACCTCCTTCATTTAAAAGCAGATGGTTAGGAACATGATAAAGGCCTCCCTTTAACAAGCAGAGGGTTAGGAACAGAGGTATGGCCTCATTCAAAGAGCACAAGGCTAACAATGCTGCAAATGGCCTAAAAAACTTGTTTACACCTTTTTCTCCAATGGATGAAATCACTGATACAGCAGTAGTGTTTCAAGCGATGCTTACATGGGTTCACTGTTTGAAAGACAGAGTTGAAATCAGTAGTAAGAAATTGAAGGCTTATGAGTAGAAAAATGGTGTTAGACAGATGAAAAGCAGTGATACTATGATGTTCAAGAAGCTTTGTTTTTCATATCCATAAAGGTCTTCCTCAAAGGCAATCTGAAGCTAAAATGAACAAAACTTGGAACAAGCTCACCATGACAGGAAGGGTATGACAAAATGTCTCAAATTAAAGACAACATTCAAAGAATCAAGCCATACCACAACCATCAGACAATACCTTTTACTTTACATGAAAACAAACTCTGCTATTGTATATGATTGCATTGAAGGTCTTTAAAAGCCTTCTCTTTGATAAAAAGATATAGGTAAAATCTGGGTGCGTGCAAATGAGGTTCTTCATCCACAGTCAAAGGAAAATGTCAAAGGGCGCCTAACAGTTTTTGATCAACTTCACAATGGGCATAATCATCATCAAACACCAAGAGAGTTGAAATTGTCAAAGTAAGTTTTAGAATTGTAAATCATCTCCTTCCAAGAGATAAGCAAAAGATGAATCAACAGTCCTTGATATGGCTATTAAGCAGTTTCCTTTAAAGGAAAGATATGGACAAATAGTGACAGGGTTATTGCCTTAATGAAGAAACAATGAAATGGATTTTGGATTTTGAGGAAGTTTCTTTACTTCAAAAAAGGGTCATGTCTTTGGTGTCTTAAAAAAAGAGGTTGGCCATAGCATTTTGTTACAAATCTTGATCGAATATGGGTCCTTATAATGTTTTAAAAAGTGATAAAATAATAAAGACAATGCTCTTTGTTTTGATATGACCAAAAAGCCTTTTCAAAAGGCATCCAAACCCTTAAAAAATAACTACCAAGGCATTTGAGCTCATTTCACTTCTAAAAAGCAAAAGAGACCGTTTGAAAGGCCCATTTGCAAATTCAAAAAACCAAGGCACACTCTCCTTGCCCGATTGTTGAAGAAACAGAGTGATTTTGGGCATCTCTCAAAGGTTGCAAGGCTCAGAAGCTTGCGCGGCACGCCTGTGAGCGCACATACATAGGTTTTAAACTATAGCGCGGCGCGCCTGTGCGCTCGTTCAACCAACTGCCCGAAGCCGACCCGATTATCAACCATTTTCGCGGCGCCTTCTGTTTCAAACGCACTGCTCCTCCATTGGCGTTCAAAAACACTTCTAAAGGCTACTTCATTGATCAACCACAACCCATAAGCATTGTTCAAGGTATTCTCCTTTTCCTCTTGGTAAAATTTGAAGTTTGAAGGGGGTGTTTTGCTGTGTTTCTCCCTAAGAAGAAATAGTGATTTTGGAAACCACTTCATCATCTAAAAACAATGAGATAGACAGTGGTAAAGAGACAGATTTTTTGTCAAAACTGGAGAAATTTTTCTTGTGTTTGGGGGTCTCAAATCAATTTAGAAGGTGTCTTAACATTGGTTTTAGGGGCATTTTATCATCTAAAAAGCACAAGAGAAAAGCAGTGATTAAAATTTAAGGCATTTTGTCAGAATCAAAGAGTTTTGTTTGCTATGGTTGTCAAGAATTAGTACAGTGATAAGGTAAGGTGTTTCCATCAGTTTTAAAGAGAGTCATAACTGCCTTTAAAAACAGTGATAGCCTACAATTGCTAGACAGATAAACATAAGGTTGTAAAGGTCTCAAGTTTGCTAGAAAAGATGTTCTAACAGTGTTAAACAGAGAACAAGCCTTGTCTGCTAAAACTCAGAAGGAAACAAGGTTAGAAGTTCAAGGACCGGTCATTTTAAGAGGTACTCTCTGTTTTGTGAAATAGTAAGCTTTGTACAGCCCCCATAATTCAAAAAAGGCAAAGTCTGTGTTGAAAGGTTTTCAAGTCAGTTGAAAGGTGTCTTGTTTACTTTGCAAAGGGGCAGTAAACAACAAAGGAGCATTGATTGAAGGGAAAATTTTCTGTGCCAAAACAAAGGAAATCCTTGTTTGACAAAGAACCACCAACACATATTTTCAAAGTTATTTGCCCAAACACAGTGATAAATTGATTTTGGTTGACATTTGACAAATACTTGTTTGATTGGCATCAAAGAGGCACATTGACTTATTAGGAGGACAAGGTGTGGTGTTGGGAAACCATTTCAAGAACCATTTGAAACAGCTTGTCTTGGTCAAACATCAAACAATATCCAAAGCAAAAATGCCTCCCAGGCAAGACAACAGAAGTGGCCCTCACAGGAGGTTTGAACATGTTTCAATTGAGGAAGTAAATGCCCATCCTTCAGTTCTGTTTAACTTTCATGAAGTTGGATGTCTAGATTTTTGTCAAAGGGTTCAGGAGGTGAAAATATATCTCCCCTTGACACATCTATGTGCTTTGAGATTGCAAGGGAAACACTTTTAGCTAGCAGGCTTACATTTCAAGTTTTCTCTTAGATCCATTTCCAGAGCTACCAAAATCCCATATGTTGGAGAAAAATGGTTTAAACAGAGCTACCTAGACTCAGAACAGTACAAACCCTTTTTGGAGCTGGAGCATCGCCATGCATGCCCATCCATCTTTCCTTTTTCATATCTGTTGACTAGCTATGCTCCCCTCATGAAGATAATCATGAAATATTTCACATGCGAGGGAAGGTTTTCTCGGGTCTATGCTTACCATGTCCAATTGCTCATGCAATTCACAAGAGCCCAATTATTAAACCTCCCCTTTTTCCTCCATAGAAGTATTGAAAAGATGGCCTCCACTGTTCAAAAGATACCTCCCTCTCAGTGGCCATCTTGCCTTTTCCATCATTCCCTCATCAAGATCGTCATTCTTCATCAACTTGAGAAGAAGGAAATCTCTTGGGACACTTTCATTGCACATCCTGATTTCGCTATTGTTTCTTCATCCCGTGCATCTCCTTCACCTTCCACTCAGCATCTTTTGGCTTCTTCAAGTAAGCCAATTCCTAAGAAGCTAAAATCTCCCATGATTGATCAAGAAGAAGAGCATGATGAAGAAGAGCATCAAAGTGAGGAAAGGCAGCAAAGTGAAGAAAAACACAGTGATGATAGGTAGCACAGTGATGAAGAAGAGCGCCATAAAAAAGAGAAAAACAGTGAAGAGGGAAATGATGAGGAAATTGAACAGTTTGATGAGGATATTGGTAGCCCTCACAGCAGCAAACATGATGAAGATGAAGCCCAAAACATTGAGGAGACAGAGCCTAAAACTCCTGAAGAAAGCAAGGACAAGATTAAAGAGGGCAGCCCTAAAAAATACATGCAAGGTGACAGTCAAAGCCTTCATGAAGAAACTCAAAACAGTGGCAAGGATGATGAGGGGATTAGCAAGGGCAAAGAGCAAATAGAGCATGTGCTAACTGCCTCTCCTAAGCAAGGGGCCATGCTTTCGTCTCCAAAGGTGACAAAGCCCCGAACATCAAGGAAGAGGGTGCCTCAAACTATAACTCCAAATGTTACTAGAGCCTTCCGAAGCAAGGGGAAGTTGCCCAAGCAATCCATTGTCAAATTACCCAAGAGGAGGAAGACCAAGAAGGCCACCCAAAGCAAGGGAAAGGAGATAGAAGAAAGCAGCGATGAGAAGGAAAGGGACTTTGACATAATTCAGATCAACAGTGATGATAGCGCCAATGAGGCCCGAATCCTAGAGTCTCTTTTTATCAATAGAGAGGAACAAATTCATGATTTGAGGGCAGATCTAGAGAATTCTAAAACCTCATTCACTTTTTGCAAACACAAAACAAACAGATGAGTGTCCACATGGCGGTATATGAGACACGGGCCATCAAATATAAAAAAGAGGCCTCCAAGGCACAAATTAAGTTGGAAGAACTCATGGGCGAGGTAAATGATAGTGAAGATGAAGATCATCCAAGAAGAAAGAGGCCAAGGACCATGGGACTCAGAAGAGCCTTAGAGAAACAAAATGAGGAAGAGGCTGCCATTTTCCAATCTTTTCCTCTCACTACTTTATTCACCCAAGAGATAGAAAACAATCGGGAAGCATGGCTTGAAAGGGTGAATGACCACTTGGAGAAGAAATTGGAAAAGGCCAATAGATATTTTGACCTTCAAAGAAGAATGACCGGGCACTATAAGAATCTCAATCAGTTCACTCGACGGAAATTGAAGGCCACACAAGAAAAGCTCAAGGAGGCTCAAAAGAGGCGCCCGGAACCAAAAATGAAGAAAGACATATCGAGACTCCAAATTTTGGCCTCATCTTCTCAGCATGCTTCTGAAAACCCTTGAGGGTCATGCTCGCCAAAATTGGGCGAAATTCAACAAGCTTTGGTTTTTTGTCATTTTTGGGCTTTTTACTAAAAATCATGGGCATCGCCATTTCTGTTTGGGACATCCTAAAAGGATGAAAATGGTATCATTGGATGCCATAATTTCAACGGCATCTACTCAGCGATTTTTAGATCAATTGAGGATGATTTGGTCCCCCAAAATGGCGAAAATTAGTCACTTTTTCCACACTCTGCTCCGCATATCAGCAAAGGCTATTTTCTGGGTTTTTACACATAGGTTAGTTTTTGATAAACTTCCTGGAATTAGATTGGGAAAATTAAAGTTTTACCAGAAAGCAGACATCCATAGCTTTCCAACGAGATATCATGGGCCTCGTTTCGACATTGGGAAAGCCTCCAAAAGTTGCCCTCAAGACATGGGTTTTTCTGCTGATATATTTCTTAAGTATTTTTGTGAAAAATGCACTTTTGTGAAGTGACTTTTCCTCATGTGCGTTTAGCTATTTTCGGCCATGGTTAGTTAGGAAAAGTCACTTTATTTTCCTTTTTTTAGCATTGTTAAGATATTTTTATAGATATTTTGTGCCTTGGGATTTGCAAAGCCTCAAGGACAAAATCAAATATTTTTGATGGGCCAATGAGCTTGCAAGTTGCATTAGGAGGTTTTCCCTCATCTTGGCCTATATATTCAAAGAGACTTCATTGTAAAAAAGGCTGAACTTGATGATATAGAGTAATATATGGTTATACAAGCTTGGAAGAAACACTTGTCTCATGCATTGGATAGTTTCTTGAATGTTTTGGATGATGAAAGAGGACTGTTGTTGGATTCCTTGACTTGGTAAAATGGTATAGTGTCCCTCTCTGTTATGCTTCTTAGTTTTCATTCATATTCCATGTTCTTGCTTGCTATAAGACAATAGAGAATAGATTTGAGACATGCCCTTGGAGGCACCTCAAATTTCCTGTTTCTTTATAGCTTCTATGTTTTCTTCCTTCTTAGTCACATCAAAGAATCCTTGATTGCTCTTTGATAACTAAAGAAATTGTTTGCTTGTTTCATTTATGGTTTTATGCATGCTAAGTATGATTCACGGTATGCCCTGCTTACTCATGGCTAGTCATAGCTCCACCTCTCAAACATTTCTTTGATTGTTTGATTGTCTTAGTTGAACCAAGGAGGTCTTGTACTGATCTTGCCCTTTGCCTAAACTATGCAATCTCACTTCAAAGTGCCCGATAGCTTTAAATACTATGTCTAGGCATTTCCTAATAGTGATTTGATTTATTTGTTTATCTTAATTGTTTTTCCCCAAAGTATGATAGCAATTTACTAAATTTAGAGAGTCATATATCTCTATGTATTTCTTGAATGTTTATTTCTATGCATTTATTAGTTTATAATTACATTTCTCATGATTAATGGTTAGCCCTACCATGTTTATGTCAGCTATTGAACTATTTATGTTTGAAATCCTTTTTTCTTCACAAATTTAGTGTCCATCCCACTCCATTTTACCCAAAGATCCATTTTACCTTGATCAAATCGGCCCTTCAACATACCTTGCATCACCATCTAAAGCTTTCTTGATCTTTTCGACCCCATAGCCCAGTTGATCTGACATCCTTTTACCTATCTTAGTCTTTGATCAATTCATCCCTAAAAAACCTAAAAACAAAACCAAAAACCTACTTCATAACTAGCCTAAAATTAGAAACATGAGAAGCAAACATACATATATCCCTTACACAAATAGAGAGAGCCCTCTCTGAGTCCAAGAAGGCTAGGTCCTTGGGCTCCAAAGATTGGTTTGATGTTACCCTGTCACTTGGCTTTCCAATCAGCGAAATGGCGGGACCCTAACATAATGGCGATCACGGTAGGACCTAAGTTAGTGACAATCTAAGTACACCTTAAGACTCCAGAAATCCCTTATCTTCAAGAAAACCTAGTGAATTAGCCACCTCATCGCCACACTAACATAATGATGATCACGGTGGGACTAACTGAGTACATAATAGTCTAGCAAACTCTTGTAGATTCATTAGTCTTTCAAAATTTAAATAGGCAATCAGTCCATAGAATCGTTTAGAGTAAACTCTTTTTGTTTTCACCACCCTAGCAAAGTGATGAATCAGGTTTATAACACTCTAATAAACCATAGGCTGCACATAAAAACTTAGAAAACCCCAAAAACATCCCCAGATTGGTTATTCCTAGTTATTGGTGGTGGACCATAGATACATCTCTATAAAAACAACCAAAATCCACCTGGCGACTCCATTAACCTCCAGTAGGCCTAAAACTCCATAAAAACCAAAAAATTCATAAACCATACCTTTCTGTTGACTCATCCTTTCCAAAAACTTAAAATTCATGGTGCAAACTCTGTAATCAGTGACAAACTAAGTATAACTTAGCGATTCAGAAAAATTCACCTAAACAGAGGAGATAAACATAAATAAACTTGCAAATAGAACCATTAGCTTGTCCAAACAATCTAGCAAACTGTTGAAAATAAGTGATAACTCTTCCTTGAAAGTCTTCATCTCAAAGTTTGCTAGAAAACTTTTTCCCAAAATCATCTTTGATAGTATTGGTGGTGGACCATAGATCTCAAAGAAATCCACTTGGCGACTCCACTAGCCTTCATTTTTGTTTCGACCATTCTTCACATCAGCAAAACCCCTAGAGAGGCCATCCATCGAAAAAAATCACAAATACCTTCCTCTCTAAACTCTGAATTTGAAATATGGCTTCATAGAGAATCTATACCAAATCTCATCCAGACCCAAATCCCCCTATCATAGTAGATAACCTAGAGAAGATTATGTGGCAAGCTTCCAAAACTGGTAACTTAGCTACCAATAGGTCCATCCATAAAGCAAGATCAATACCTGAACATCTCACATCCTTGCAGGATTCCCCATTTGACTTAAAATCAGCAAAAACCCTTTTTAGAAGCAAGTCACAAAGTAAAGTAAACTTTAACGATCTTGAGCCCCTAGATTTGCCACAGAGTCCTAGTAGAGAAGCCTCACCTACTACACCTCCCGACTTCCAACTTCTCCACCACTTTGGCTCCTACCACCCAAAATCTGCCCAAAATCAGGTCACTAGCCCAAGTACATCCGCCACACCCATTCAAACCACCTCAGCTCATCCTACAAGCCCTCATATTGTAAATCATCCATTAGCTCCCGCCATGGCAGCTTAGTATGCACCCTTGGTGTTGCCACACCCTTTGTCTCCTTTACAAAATGACTACCAATCCAAAATCCCGCACTTTATCGGAGTTGAGGCTACTACCACCCAACAACATGTAGATAGAATTAGTGATGCCTTTGAATGCATGGAAATAGAAGACGAGACCATAAGAATGAGGATGTTCGCCCAAAGCCTGGGTGGAGAACCCAAAAAATGGTTTAAGAGCTTAAACCCAAACAGCATACACGATCTCCCAGAACTCTACCAAACCTTCATAAATAAGTGGGAAATCAGAAAGAACCCCATTCAAATCCTATCTGAGTATAACAACCTAAAAGGGGAAAATGGGGAAAGTGTCAAGGAATACTACACTAGGTTCAACAGTGTTTATAACGCCCTCTCGCCTCACTTCAAACCTCCACTTGGCTCAACCTTAGCAAAGTTTCCCGAAGGTTTCGACCCAGACATGACTTATCAACTAAGAGACAAGGACCCCCCAACCCTAGAGAAAATGAAAAAAGTGGCTATAAATGCAGAAGCCAACTTAGCTGAAAAGAGAGCTAGGATAAGATCAGAGAAGAAAGTCACATACCATGACGAAGTTGCCCCTTCAGTATCTTCCCCAGATCCTAGAATAGATGGCTTGGTTAAATCCATGGCAAAGATGTGGGGAAAAATGAGTGAAAAAACACCTCTTAGGGACAACCAGCCAAACCCTCAAAACAGGAACCGGAACCAAAAATTTAGGAGATACCAGTCTCAAAATAAACCAAGGGAAAATGACCAACAAATCAGGCCACCCTTCAATGAAAACTATGTTGATGAAGAAGAAAGGGATACAGAGTTCATCGATGAAAGTCATTTTAACCTAATAGGTTCTGATAATGAGGGTGAGGTTTCCCTCACAGAAGAAGAACAAACTTTCTTCTCTCCGAATCAAAATGAAACCAACAATGAGGACCTCGAAGATCCTGCTATATATTTTCAGAATGCCATAATTGCTATAGATTATTCAGAATGCCATAATAGAAGCTCATAGGCAGTATGATATTAGAAGCAGAAAAAACCAAGACAACTCCAAGAAAGGTAGCTCGGACACTGCTAAAACCCCTGATACCATCCTTAAAAGAGCAGTGGATAGCAACAAAATCGTGGTCAAGAAAACTAACAAAAGAAAATATAAAGCTATTCAGACAAGCCTTGGCCCAGATTTTCCCAGAACCTCTTCCAAGATTCCCGAGATGGCTGTTTTGAACAAAATCCCAAAACAAAGTCAGAAAACTCAGAACATAGAGAAATTCATGGCTGAAAAAACTAAAGCAAACCTATCTAAACTACAAGCGCCCTTCAATTTTGAGGGAGAAATCGCCAAAATAAATATTACCATGCCTCTCACTGAACTTATCACCAAAAGCTCTTATAAATACCAAGTGTTAAAGGTCCTGAATATAGGAAATGATGCAAACACACTAAATCTAGCTGATGACACTCCTGAAGTGTTGTTTGGTCCAAAAATAGAAGGGAAATTCCAAGAAGGAACCACTCTTCCCTTTTACATCAGTCTGAATATCCATGACCAAATCCTACACAATGCCATGCTAGACTCTAGGGTCTCGCATAATCTCATGCCGAAGGTTGTGATGGAAAGATTAGGCCTAGAAATCACAAAACCTTCTAAAGACTTATATTCATTTGATTCAAGTAGAGTAAAGTGTCTAGGCTTAATCAAATATCTTTGTTTCAGTTTGGCCCAAATACCTGCAAAACACCTGATCATGGACATAGTGGTAGCAGACATTCCCCCCAAGTACGAAATGCTTTTATCCAGAACTTGGGGAGCTAAGCTTCGGGAAATATTCAACTGATATGTCCTATGCCACTATTCCTGTGTTTAACCAAACTAGAATACTCTATCGGGAATCACACATGAAATATATGGTCAGCATCCAAGAAAGGCTAGATAACATCTCGATGTACTCCTTGCATTCTGATCTGAACTCTTTCATTTTACACACTGATGAAGACATTGAAGAACAATCAGGAGGATTTGAAATTAACTTAGACCCACCACATCAGCTGCCCCAAGTTCTCTATGATGAACTAGACACTCAAAATTATCATGACGATCAACAATTATGTCTTGAGGAAAGAGACTTTGTTCCTCTTGAAACAGAGATAGAGCAAGAAGCACAAAACATTATGTACCATCAAGAAAATTGCTCAAACCATAGGCAAACATCAGCAGTAACATCAGGAGACTTTTTCAGAACAGAGGCATTAGAAGACTTGCATCTCACAAACCTATTTGGAAATCAGGGGCATGGAAGCTTAATGTTCTTACCCTACCTTAAGGATTTACCATCACATAACTCTACCCCTTCAAATGAAACCTTGACTGTAGCCATAATAGCTCAAAATCCATAAAAAATGTCTAAAAAATTTCTTATGAAAGGATATGATAACTGCAGTCCAAATATACCTGAGTTGTTTGAACTAGCTAGCATTATGCCACTCCACCAAAGACTTAGAATTGCTAGAATTTGCAATATTGTTCAAAATACTACTACATGTAGAGAAAATAGTGAGAAGCACTATGACATTTCCATAACTCCAAGAAACAACTTTGACAAAAGAAAATACAAAAGTCTTGACCAAACAATAGTAGTCAAAGATAAAACAACTGGTCATAGGATCTGTTTTGATTTTAGACACAAAAATACACACCCTTGTGATAGAAACTATATCCTTCCTGCCCAAGACCATGATATACCAATTATAAATGCTTTTAATCATGTGTCTTTGCAAAATGATGTTTCAGGATATCGCCAAATAATCCCTTTGCAAAGAAAACAACTCAAAGAATTTTTCAAGTATGCTGGAAGTAGTTCTATCTTCAAACCCAGAATTGCAAAACCACCGGACACCAAAAACATGCTCCTAAAATCCATGTTTCCAATTTTGAATTTCTGCATTCTGACGTACCTTGATGATGTCATCATATACTTCAAAAATGACAAAGAATATCTGCATTATTTGAAAAATATGTACAACAAAAGAAGAAGTGGGAATCAAAGGTATAAAGAGGTACAGCGGGAAGATACGGGGTTGTTTAGAGATTCATGCATGAATCCTTAAGTCATGCTTGAAAGATAAAATTTTCCAAATTTTTCTTTTCAAGAGCTGAGTGGACCAAGAGTGGTAGGAGATCCTTACGAAGATAAGATGCTTAAGTTTCACCATTTCCAGGATTTTTGAGTTAAAACATTTTCAATCATTGTATATACCATTGTTTGAAAAATAAATAAATAAACAGAAAATTCAAAAAAAATAGAAAAATAGAAAAAGAGGGCAGTTTGAAAAAAAGAAAGAAAGCCCCATGTTCAAAAAATAGTCATTCTGAAAGCGCGCAAGTCTAAATTCCGCTACTAGTGCTCAAAATGTCTTGTTCAGTTATCTAGCCTAATCATAACTGAACATGTTTTAAATTTATTTTCTGATAATTTAGTGAGAGGAAATATAGTCAACATTGTGTAAGCTTGACTTGTCAAAGAAAATAGATTAGGAAAAGATAGTGGTTCCACATGCTCAAAACAGAACCAAAGAGGAAAGCAGGGATGAAAAACAAATTGTGTATCCTAGCCCTGATTTTCTGGATTTCATTTTATGCAAAATAACATTTGTGTGAAACTTGTCTTTCATGCCACAAGTGCATGACAACTCAGACTGTCTAATCCTGATTTAAGTCATTTTTCAATTTCATGTTTTAGATTAGAGAATAAAATCATGTCAAACAGCTTAACCTTGACAGTCTATCCAACATAGGTAGAGAAACAAAGGAGTTCATCAGCTTAATATGAACTCCCAGCGGATATAAGTGTAGAATTAGATAGTTTCATTTTTCAAAAAATATTATGTCAAAGGGTTGCTAGTCCAAATGCACCCGAAAGAAGAAAAAATGTTAGGAAATATAGTGGGGTAGGTAGAAATGTCTTTGATGATAATCATGTTGTCAATTTTCAGAGATAGCATCAATGAAGAAAGAAATTTGCGCCAATGGATAAAGGCATTGGTCTTCAAAGGACCGAGATATGAAATTCTCGACATCTCCTGAAAAGGAGCTGCCCTCCCCAAATGGAGCCACTGTTAGTCATTAGTATTTTTCACCTGTTGATGATGACTAGTTTTTAAAGCCAAGTTTTCTAGCAGCCGATCTCCAATTTGTCAAATTTTTCAGCTAGAAAACACCCCTAAACATTTTTCCCTCCTACCTTTTCAATCAGCCTATGATGAGAAAAAACCTAATTGTCAAGCCCTATCTAGTCTCAGTCATACAAACTTGTCCATTAGCTGTCATAAGCTAAAGTCATCTACTGTCAATCACACTCATCCCCAGCTCATTCATTAACCAAATGATTAATAATAATGTCAGCTACCCTACCTCTGGTCATATCTCATCTTGATATCTGATCATACCAAATAGAATACTCCAAATCTATCAAAAATCTCCACTAAGTTAGGTAGTGGCGCTTTAGGTAATCCTCCCTTGAAAAACTATCCTAAGCCAAAATAACCTCTGTCTAATACCAACCAGTCATAGATGGCCCTCCTATTCTGCAAACAAAGCTTGATACACCTTTAGGTCGTGCCACTAAAAAATCTTGATGTCTCAGCAGTGCATATGCCAAAAGCCAAACTGATATTAGGTGGATTTACAGTGTTTCAGTGTCTTTTTCAAAAGCAGAGATGTTCAGGTATTCTAGAAGACATTGTCAAGAAAAACATGAGAAGAAAACTGCTTCTCATATTGTTTGGAGCTTGGGATAAGAGTACTGTACAAAGAGGTATTTCAATGAGCTTCTGCAAACACAATAAAAAAGGTTAGTGACTAATGACTAGCAAGTAATACTCTACAAATACAAGTCATGTTTCTCCTAGTTTCTAAAGATGCATAAGGGTATTCTATATACAGGATACACATCTCAGAGCATGCCTCTCATGGAATATTGTCAATTTTTCACTTTTTATTACTTATTGTGATATACCAAGTAGAGATAGGAATTACAAGGGAAGATGACACAGTTTGAGAAAGGGATGAAATGTCACTTGTTGTAAAACCTCCTCCAAACATGAGCAGATGGTTGGGTGACTGTGTAAAACCTCCTCCAAGCATGAGCAGATGGTTAGGTCATTGATTGTAAACCTCCTTCATTTAAAAGCATATGGTTTGGAAATGTGATGAAGGCCTCCTTCATTTAACAGGCAGAGGGTCAGCAACAGAGATATAATCTCATTCAAAAAGCACAAGGATAACAATGCTTCAAATGGCTTGAAAATTTTTTACCCCATTTTCTCCAATGGATGAAACCACTGATGCAGTAGTGGTATTTCAAGGGGTTTTTACATGGTTTCACTATTTTAAAGACATAATTGAAGTGCAGTGGGAAAGAATTGGATGATTATGAGTGGAAAAATGTTGTTAAGAAGATGGCCAAGCAGTGATATTATGGTATTCAAAGAAGCTTTATTTTTCTTCTATCAAAGGTCTCCTTCAAAGGGTAATCTGAGGCTAGAATGCCCAAGCTTACAACAATCTCATCAAAATGACAAAGAAGATAGTCTAATCCTTGCTTCTGAAAGAGACTTTTGCAAATGAATATACAAAGAAAGTATGTATGAGGAAAAGCTATGACACCATCATTCAAGTCCATGACACCATGATTCAAGTCCAAGACATCATTCAAAGGAACAAGGCATACTATAGCCATAAACTAGACCTTTTTAGGAACATGTGAAAGAAATATGTTGTTGGATATAATTGCATTAAGGGTCTTTAAAGGATTTTCTCCTTGATAGACAGATATAGGTAAAATATAGGTGAGTGCAAATAAGTTTCTTCATCCACAGTCAAAGGAAAATGTCAAAGGATGCATCTACAATCCTTGATATGGCTTTGAGCAGGGTTTCCTTTAAAAGACAGATATGGACAAACAGTGACAGGGTTATTTACTTGATGAAGAAATAGTGAAAGGGATTTTAGCTTTTAAAAAGTTTCTTTACTTCAAAAAAGGGTTATGTATATAGTGTCCTCAAAAAGAAGCTAGCCACTGCATCATTGTTATAAGTCTTGTTTCGTAGAAGGCCTCATGATATTTAAAAAGGTGATGAAATGATAAAGAATAGTATGTTGTGTTGTTATATGAAAAAACCTTTTCGAAGAGCATTCAAACCCTTATGAAATAAATACAAATGTTTTTAAGTTCATTATAGGTGCAGAGACCGTTGAAAAATCTCCTTGTGCAAATTCAAACAAAAAACAATGCTCCCCTAGCTGCTCATCGGAGAAAACAAGAAATTTAGAGCAGTTTCAAGTTTCTCAAGGCTTCAAGCCTGCGCAACGCGCCTGTGAGCGCATATACATAGGAGTTCAATGGTTGCACAGCGTGCCTGTGCGCCCGTTCACTCATTGTCCGAAAGCTGACCCGACAGTCTACTGCACAGCGCCCTCCGATCTAAATGCGTCGCTCCTCCATCTACCTTCCAAAAAAGCTCTAAAATATCCTCCAACAATTGACCAAGGCCCTTAAGCTTTTGTTCGAGGTATTCTCCATTTCCTCTTGGAAAAATTCAAAGTTTGAAGGGGGTGTTTTGCAGTGTTTTTTCCCTAAGAAGGAAGAATGATTTTGAAACCATTTCATCATCTAAAACAATGAGATAGGCAGTGTTAAAGAGACAGAGTTCTTGTCAAAGATGAAGAAATTTTTCTTATGTTTGGAGGTCTCAAGGAGTGTCTTAATAGTGGTTTTAAGGGAATTTTGTCATTTAAAAAGCACAAGAGAAAAGCAGTGATTAGAGGTTAGAGCCTTTGGTAAAAAATTAAAGAGTTTTGTTGTTGTGATTGTCAAGGATTAGTACAGTGATAGGTGGGGTGTTTTTATCAGTCTTAGAGGGCCTTAACTTCCTTTAAGAATAGTGATAACCCATAGTTTCTAGACATAAATATAGAGTTGTAGAGGTCTCAAGTTGGCTGGAAGGTGTCCTAGCATTGTTAAAACAAGAACAAACCTTGTCTGCAAAATCAAAGGGGAAGACAGTGATTATAAGGTGAAGGCTTGTCATTTTAAAAGTCCTCTCTATATTTTGGATTAGCAAGCTTTGTGCAGCCACCATATTTCCAAAAACAGAGTGTGTTGAAAGGTTTTTCAAGTCAACTGAGGGTGTCTTGTTTACTTTGTAAAGAACAGTGAATAGCAAAAGAACATTGTTTGGGGGAAAGGTGTTTTTGTTTTTGTCAAAACACAAGAGTTCTTTCTTCACCAAGAGACCACAAACACATCTTTTCAAGACCTTGCCCAAGCACAGTGATAAATTGATTTTTTTTTTTTCATTTGACAAGCACTTGTTGATTGGCATCAAAAAGGCACAGTGACTTATAAGGAGGAAAAAGTGTGGTGTTGGGAAACCATTTCAAAAACCATTTGAGTATCTTGTCTTGGTCAAACATTAAAGAGTATTCAAAGCAAAATGCCTCCCAGGCAAGACAGTAGAAGTGGCCCTCACAGGAGGTTTGAACTTTTTTCAACTGAAGAGGTAAATGCTCATCCATCAGTCCTGTTTAACTTTCATGAAGTTGGATGTCTAGAGTTTTTTCAAAGGGTGCAGGAGGTGAAAAGATATCTCCCCTTGACACATCTTTGTGCTTTGAGATTGCAAGGGAAACACTTTCAACTGGCAGGCTTGGATTTCAAGTTTTCTCCTAGATCCATTTCCAAAGCTACAAAAATCTCTTATATTGGGGAAAATAGGCTTAAACAGAGCTACCTAGACTCAGAACATTACAAACCCTTTTTGAAGCCGGAGCATCGGGATACATGTCCATCCATATTTCCCTTCTCATATCTATTGACTAGTTATGCTCCCCTCATGAAGATAATCATGAAATATTTCAAATACGAGGGAAGATTTTCCCGGGTCTATGCTTACCATGTCTGGTTGCTCATGCATCTCACAAGAGCCCAATTGTTAAATCTCCCCTTCTTCCTCCATAGAAGTATTGAAAAGATGGCCTCCACAGTTCAAAAGGGACCTCCTTCTCAGCAGTCAGCTTGCCTTTTCCATCATTCCCTTATTGTTACACCATTTTTTGGTCATCTAACCTATTATCATTAGATGGACCCAAGTACACCATGTAAGACCAATTTTACCGTAAGTAAAATTGCTTTCACTATGAAAAATAACTTAATAAACCACATTTATTAGGTTGTTTATGGTCTAAACAGGAAACCCCAAAAGGAAATATTAAACAAACCTATTTTGTTTGATTTTCCTCATGGAATAATTAATTAAACCATAATTTAATTATTATTCCCAGTCATGTTTAACCCAAAAACAAAGAAATTAATTTGATAAACCTTTATTTATCTTATTATTTTCTAGGAATAATTATTTAAATCTTATTTAGATAATATTCCTTGTTAAATATGACCAAATCACCCACAAATAATTAAATAAATCATTATTTATTTAATTATCTTTCAACCACTTCCTTAAAAATATAAATAAATCATTTATTTATTTATTTTTGACAAATAAAGGGATTTTACCCAAGTCAAATACTTTTTCCCTCCAACAAATATAATAAAATATTCCATAAAAGGTGGATCTAGATTTGGTTAACATTATTTTAATCATGCACCAAGATCTAGAATGACCCAATATTTTGTTATAAATAGGAGGGTTTTTCCTACCATTCTTCACCTTTTGTTGCTTATTAGATCACTCTGGATCTATACACTTGGTCACTTTCTTCATTATTTGCTGTGTGAGCTCCCTTTGAGTTCTATCTTTGTCTGGGTTTTCTACACCAACAAGAGATTCTAGATTCTAGATCTGAAGTGCTGAGGACTTCCAAGAACCCATCCCATTGAGGAGAATTGGAAACATCTTCTTGTTTTCCTCCCAGGTGCCCTTAATACAAAAATTCTTTCAAAAATTGTTCTTTTCTTGTCTATTGGATATATGGAGCAAACCCTTCTTTTTACTGCTTAATGTCTTTCTATGCATAGATTTGGTTTTTTGCAGCCCTTGTCTTGATCAACTAATTGCAGATCTAAAGATATTGGCAGCCACTTTTGATGTTAGGGCTATTATTTATGCGTAGCTAAAGTGGTATTTTTTCATACACTTCGACAAAGGATTCATACTAACAATTGGCGACTCCACACGGGTTTTCAATTACGACCGCTGTTGTTTTTCATATTCCTGCATATCTAGCTACTTCAGATCCTAGGGTTTCTTTTCAGCTTTTTGTTTTTCCTATTTTCATGTTGTTTTTCCCCTATAAAACCCTAAAACATTAAAATTTCTAACTTCTGTGTGTTTCTGGCCCTATTGCGCAGGTGACAGACATCAGCCGCAACTGAGATGGAAACTTTTTCGCAAATCTGCCGCCGAGACAACCGAAGCTGGGGGTCGCACTTTTCAGCCCATTTTCTGCGACCTGCACTGAAAACAGGTCAGAACCTGCGACCTGCCCTTTGTTCAACTGTTTTTCTGCAATTTTTCTGGGTTTTTCTGAAGCTTCTGTCAGGATTTTCCAGCCTATGTCTCAGCCCGTTTCAACCTGGTTCTGATCTGTTTTTTCTCATCTAAGTGGGAACATAGCCCCCTAGGGCTTCAGTACCCTCCACTTTTTGTGGAAGATTTTTTATCTGTTTCAGGTCTATTTTTTCAGAGTTTCGGCCCCCCTTTTTCCAGATCTGATACCTCCTTTTCAGACCTCTTCTAATCAGCTCTTCTCCCTTTCAAATCACCTCCTGAAGATTTTTTTGGATCTAATTTTAGGGCCTCCTCCTTGCCCCTTCTGCTTTTTGCTGATTTCCTCCTTTTTTCCAGCCACCTTGCCTCTGCCTCTTGGCTATGATCTGCACCTCTTTTCAGTAGCTTTTCCCTTTAGATCCCTGTCCCTTTTGACCCTAGATCTATTTGCCTCATTTTTAGTGTGTTTTGATTTGATTTTTTCCCTCTGATTAGACTAGTTTTGAGAGACCCGCCTTTTTGGGTTAGATTGATGCATGGTTAGCTATTAAATGTTCTATTTTTCAGCATTATATACTGTTCTCTGCAGATTTCTTTTCAGTTACGCAACACACTTTTTCTCTTGCTCTCAAAATGAAAAGGGTTTAAAAATTAAAATTAACGCACGCCACACACTGACCCTAAGCGAAGAAGAGCCTAGTTTACACCTCCAGGCAAAGAATTTAAAATCAATTGACACTGCACCTATCTACCCTTGTTTCGACATTGTAATCTCTTTATTCTGCACCTCCTTGCCCTTGTGGTCGTTCTTCTTCCCCTTGTGTCGTGTTTGTGTTGTCATTATTGCGCCCCCAAGGCGCACCTCCCGGAGACTTCTTGGCCTTCACCCTCAGTTTCCGGTCGGTCAACTTGCTCCGTCCCGCCGTCGTCGAGCCAGTCCCCCTCTGAGTCCGCACTCCGAATCCTCTTCTGATTCATTGGGTTCTCCTTTTACTTCTGGTTCTCCCCCTGTCACCTTCACTATGTTTGGTCCAGGGCCTAACGCCAGCGGTGCTCCTAGCCCTAATGCCAGAACTAATACTAGCGGAACCGCCACACGAACTACCTCGGCTACACCCTTGCTGCCGTACATCGCAGGCCTCAGCCTCCCCGATTTCAATCAGTTGATTAATGACCTTATCCGCCACGATGTTGGTTGGCCTACTATGCCAACCAAGCTCCCCTCCGACATCCCTAAGTCGAAGGCCTTGCTAGAGAAGATCCAACCAATCATGTCCGATATTTCCACATGTGGTGTTCTTCCAATTCCATTACCGATGATTCCATCCGTCTTCAGTTGTTCCAACGCATGCTTACCGGTGAAGCTTCTAAATGGTATGTTGACCAAGCCACCTCTTCCCATACCACCTTTGCGACCATTGCCCAAGCCTTTTTATCTTATTTCCAGCTCCCTCTCCGATACGATACTGGTACGGAGCTCTTGACTTCTTTCAAGCAAACCTCTTCGACCCGCCTTTCTACCCATGTCCAGGAATGGAGACGAAGACAAAGCTTATGTCGAGCTCCCCCCTTTGAAGATCGGGTTTATATGGACTGGTTCCTTCGCACTCTCTTAGCTCCCATTGGAAAATATGTCGCCTCCCATTTCCCTCAAACCGAATAAGCCGCCCTCCAAATAGCCTTGAAATATGACCTGATCTATGCGCGGTCTGGTTATGTTTATACCGTCCTTCCTGACCTCCCCAGGCTCGGAGGTGCTAACGCCCCGGGGGCATCTCATTTCGCTGACGGTATCGTTGGAGCCCTTTCCCATCTGTATGCTCAACCTCCTATGGGCTATGGTCTCCCTCCGGGAGGGGCCAGCACCTCTAGCACTTTTCCCCCTCCAGGTAGCATGTATCCGGGATACGGCATGCCTCGTCCTTTTTCCCAACCTCCTGCTTACCTCAATGTTACCCAACCTAACCATTATCCTTATTCGCAGCCTGGTGCGCCAGATCCTCCAACATATACGCTTCCTCCTCCCTTGCCCCCTCCGCCCCCGCAACAGAACCTACAGCCCCCTCCGGGGCAAGTATTTTCACAGCAGGGCGCGACTAATCCCCCTTCTCAAAGAAGGCGGCGAGGCAATCCAAATCAATCTGCCCCTGGTACTCGTGGACCCAATCCTCAAGGTGTTGACCCTAACACTGCTAACCAACAACAAGGCACTCAGCCCAAGCCGGACAGGCCGCTTCACACAAATAAGCCTTGTTCGTGTTGCGGTGTTTACAGTCATTACACCCATGATTGTCCCCTCTTACCATAGATGTGGCAGATGTGGGAGTCTCAAGCCACATTTTGAGGACAACATGCCTCCCCTCATGCTCCCCCTAATGTGGCCACTACTCAACCAGTTGTGTTTACCGATCCTTTCCCTCAACAAGGATTTGTGGCTACCCAACCACCTGACGGACAAGTGGCCACTCCACCTTCCCTTTCCAGTTCCTCCAATTACTAAATCCTCATGATGAACTTTGAACCATCCCCAACCGTCGACCTTCATCTCCAAACTCGGTCTCGCCAGTACCCCAAGCCTCCCGCTCAGTCTGCCCCCGAGTCCTCTTCTTCCGGTTCTATAGAGCCTCTTTCAACATCCAATGGTCCCTTACATATCCCTCAACCCAAAGTTGAGGTCCATACCAAGATTCTTAAAGGATCGTTACGTTGAAATGTTGCTTCTGGTCGAGTTGCTCATTCGTATAGCATAGTAGATGATTTGGCGCAATCTCCTGCTGCCATTTCCACATTGGAACTCCTCCAGTCGTGCCCTTCCCAAAAGAAGGCTCTGCTATCTACCGTGGGCGCTGTAGATCCTGCTAACAACCAAATGATTGTTTTCGACGCTCATCAATCAGATCATCCCCCTCTTCCTGCTTCCGTCGCCTTCCAAATCCTAGTCAAAATATGGAATGCCAACGTTTCTCGATGTATAATTGATGAGGGGGCATCCACCTGTGTGATGTCCGCTTCGGTTTGGAAGCAACTCGGATCTCCTGAGTTGGCCCCTTCCACGATCACCCTTCGAGCGTGGGCCAGCCACGCCTACCAGCCCATCAGCCTTTTTCGCAATTGTCCTATCACCCTTGCCGGTAAGACCGTTTGCGTTGACGTCGAAGTCATCGACGCCCCTCTAGACTACAACATTCTATTGGGGCGAAGCTACACCTATGCTATGTCTACTGTCCCATCTGCGGTTTTTCGCAAGATGTCTTTTCCTCACAATGGAAAGATAATCACCATCGACCAGTTGACTTACCATGAGCCGCCGTCTCAGACCTCCCCGGAGACGACCATCTCTTCTGTAGCCAATAAGCAAATTGTCGATTCCTTGACCAGTGTCTCCCCCGGTGTCTACAAAGATTCCTCCCTTCTTGGAACTTTTCCTGGTCTCCCCCCTCCTCATATCTCTGATCCCAGCTTGTCAAATGTTTGCATGATGCAATCGTCTCGGGCTGCCCTTAAGCGACCCGCTTCGGCTAGTCAGCAACCTCAGACTCAACATCGCCCACCACAACCCGCTCCTAGCCCTTCATCTCTACCAGCCAGACCCTCTCCTTCTGGCCCTTCTCCTATAGTTGGTATCCCTGAACCCCTTTATCCCCCTAGATCGGTTCCCCCAGGTCTTAACCATCTCGGAGCCGTCCCTCCTGGTCATTATCCCACTGGTCAGATACCTTTCCTAGCTTCCCCTCCCATAGTCTATACGGTCCCTGTCATGGCCACCCTTTCTCTCCCTAACCTGACCCTGGGCATACCCGTCTGGTACCTTGACCCTCCAGCCACTACCCCAATCGGTCACCCCAAACCCTACCTTGCTTTGACACCGGTTCAACTAGTCCCCTTCGCTTCCTCCGTTACCACCAGGCCCCTCACACCTCCCTAGGACCCTGCCCCTGTGGTGATAGCCCCAGGAAAGAAAGGAAAAGCTCGTAAGGGGGCAACCAATCAAGACCAAGCCGCCCCGACAAACCCTACCCCTCCTCGACCGCCAAAGCCCGCTATCCAGTGCGCTTTGTGCGATATTGTCGGTCACACCACCCATACGTGTCCTGAATTTCCGCACCTCAAGATCCTGGTCAACGAGATGTTTCCCGACTCTGATATCCCTGAAGTCTACGTCACTATCCCAGATTCTATCCCAAAAATCAAATCCTTGCGCACAAATCACCCTTGTGCTTTGTGCGATTTCCATGGCCATTACACCCACCTCTGTCCCCGCCTTGACGAGTATCGTTCCTCCTTAGACACGTACCGCCAATTCAAGGCTACACATGACAAGATACCTTCTCACTTGTCTATGAGTTCTACTTCGATAGGACCAGAGGATATTCCTACTCCCATTCATATTCCTCCTCCCGCTATCGAACCAACAGAGCCTTCGATCACCATTTTGTACCTATCGTCATCCTTGAGAGATAATTCACCTAACCTTCGACCTGCAGACACTCTCAACCTTGGATCTGTTGACATTGTGCAGGTGAGCCCTTCTCCTCAAGATGACCAGGCACACATCACTACATCCTCGAGTGACCCTCCTTCCTCTAGTCTTCCCATATTCGAGTCCGATGAAGACATTATGGAAGCCATGACCAACCCTAACTTTCCATGGGATGATATGCACCATCGCGCATACTTCCTCCCACAGCAGTCCCATGACCAATATGCTGTGGAAACCAAAGACTTCATTCCCAATGCAGTCGATTGGTTCAAAAATCTCATCCCTGCACTTGATGCTTTCGAAGAAGGAAACATGGCCAACATCTCTCCGACCATTAAAATTGACATTTTGGTCAAACTAGGAATCGAAGAATATATCACCTTGGGCGCCCAATGCACCCCGGAAGAAATCGAAGCTTACACTAAGCTTTTCAAATAATTCAACGATATTTTCGCCTGGTCCTACTCTGAAATGCTTGGACTCGATCCCACCATCATCGAGCATCATATCGACACGTGGCCCGATGCCAACCCAGTCTGACAAAATTTGAGACCCATTAATCCTTCCAGACGTGATGCTATCAAAGATGAAATCGATAAGC
Organism: Pinus albicaulis; assembly: GCA_034641835.2. NCBI lineage: Eukaryota > Viridiplantae > Streptophyta > Pinopsida > Pinales > Pinaceae > Pinus > Pinus albicaulis. The sequence continues at coordinate 76,681,317 of CM076582.1, forward strand.
TCAAGCAGGCTGGTTTCATTTATTCTATTGAATACACCACTTGGGTGTCCAACCCGGTTCCCTTCCTCAAGAAACAGGGCACCATCCGTGTCTGCACGGACTTTCGCGACTTGAACAAAGCTTGTCCCAAAGACAACTTCCCCACCCCATTTATTGACCAAATCATTGATGAGTGTGCGGGGCATGAGGTTCTATCCTTTATGGATGGTTTCTTTGGATACAACCAAATCATTATCCATCCTACTGACCAACTTAAAACCGCGTTCATCATTCCATGGGGAACTTTTGCTTACCGGGTCATGCCATTCGGCCTTAAAAACGCCAACGCCACTTTTCAACGGGCCATGTCTTATTGTTTTCATGACTTAGCTCATATTATCCTTGCTTATTTAGACGACCTCACTATGCATTCTAAGCATCGGGCGCAGCACCTCCACGATCTGCGTACCGTCTTTCTCCGATGTCGCAAGTATAATATCCGCCTTAACCCATTGAAATGCGTCTTTTGCATTCCCACCGACCGTCTCTTAGGCTTCATAGTGTCTAAGTATGGTATCACTCTTGACCCTTTGAAAGTTCATGCCATTCTTGAACATCCCATTCCACGTACCTTACGCCAGCTCCAAAGTCTCCAAGGCAAAGCTAATTTTCTTCGTTGGTTCATCCCTGACTATGCCACCACCGCACATGGGTTCCTTAGACTCCTCCGATCCAATATCCCATTTTTTTGGGACACCTATGCTCATGAGTCTTTCGATGCCCTCAAGCAGGCTCTCACATCCGCTCCCTTGATCTGCCCTCCCAACTTTGATCGGGACTTCATCCTGTACATCTCCGCTTCCACCTATTCGGTCGCTGGAGTCCTTATCCAGGACGATGACAATGGTATAGAGCATGTGATCTACTACGTCAGTAAGAACCTAGTAGGGCTCCTGTTTCCTACTCACATGAAGAAAAACTTGCGCTAGCTGTTGTGTTCTCAGTCCAAAAACTTCGTCATTACATCCTCATGCGTTCCACCAAGGTTGTAACTAATTCCAACCCCATGGCTTTCCTATTGAGTCACCGCATCCTCACTGGGAAGTACGCCTATTGGGTCGTCATCCTTCAAGAATTTGACCTCGAATTTGTCACACCAAAAAGTAAGAAAGGTTTAGCCCTTGCTGAACTCATTTCTGAATTACCTACCGGAACACAAGATCCTCCAATTAATGATGATTTCCCTGATGAGAACTTATTCGCCATTAATTTGGACGATCCTTGGTATGGCGACATCCTCACTTACTTGCGAACCCAAAAGTTCACTCTTCACCTTGATCGTGACGCTCGACGACGTATCCGACACCAGGCTCCTCGCTACCTTCTTATTGGTGATGACCTCTATCGTCGCGGTATAGATACTGTCCTTTGTCGTTGTCTCACGTACGCTGAAGCTGAAAAAGTCCTCAATGCCTGCCATAGCGGTGCTTGTGGTGGCCACCTCTCCGGTCTTGCTACTGCCCAAAAATTCATGCACGCTGGGTATTTCTGGCCTTCCCTCTTCAGTGATTGCATTGAAGCAGTCAAACACTGTTCCAATTGCCAACATTTCGCCCCTAAGGCGCGAGCTCCCCTAGCTCCCCTCCATCCGGTCGTCTCAACTGGTCCCTTTTGTAAATGGGCCATCGACTTTATGGAGTGTCGCCCACCATCCGCTGGTAACCATAAATATATCATCGTGGCAGTCGACTATTTCACAAAATGGGCCGAAGCTATGCCAACATTTAACAACACCGCAGCTACCACAGCCCTCTTTTTCTTTAACCACGTTATCGATCGATTCGGGGTTCCGAAACAACTGGTCTCTGACCACGGCCGACATTTTGAAGATGAGATATGGTGTGAGCTATCCTCACTGTTGGGTTTTGAGCACCAATATTCCTCCTCCTATTACCCCCAATGTAATGGCCAAGTTGAAGCAGTCAACAAAATCCTCAAGACTATGCTTCAACAAACGATGAATAAGCACAAAACCAACTGGCATCTTATGCTCTTCCCTGCTTTATGGGCCTATCGAACTTCTGTTAAAACCGCCACTGGGTTTACTCCTTTCCACCTCGTTTTTGGAGAGGAGGCAGTCTTACTGATCGAGTGCAAAATTCCTTCCCTGCATCTGGCCGTTGAACTTCTCCCTGACACCCAACCTCTAGAACAACGACTTATCATGCTTGAGCGTGCCTCCGAAGACCGTCGTGTTGCCTTGCAAACCATGGAAGCGGCCAAGAAACGCACCAAAGCTCAGTATGACAGAAAATTCCAGCCTCGTACTTTTCACGAAGGTGACCTTGTTCTAGTTTATGACCAAGCCCATGATGTCCTTGGTCATGGGAAGTTCGACTCATTATGGCTAGGCCCTTACATCATCAGTAAGGATCTCAGTAAGGGGGCATACCTGTTAGAGGATTTCGAAGGCAATCCCCTTCCTAATCCTCGCAATTCACTCTATCTTAAGAAATATTACCCTTAGCATTTCCCTTCTGAAATGCATGTTTTATTCTCTTTTAGATAGCCAGCATCTTTTTTGTTTTTGGGATTTGATACTTCACCAGGACACCTTTTTTCCAAGAAGGGTCACTTCACATCTCCTTAAAATCGCATTTCTTCACTTACGACACTTGTACTTGGGGCACCATTTTGCCTCCTTACTTGTCTTTGTTCGTGTCGATTTTCGTCGTGAGTTACCATCTTGTACTCATGTTTTCATGGTCCCCCATTGGACCTTTACTGTGTGGCAGCACCATCAATTTGCCCTTGTTTATAGCATCCAAGTTGAGACATCATTGCCTTCATGGAGTCTATCTCGAGTCCCTTTGTACCCCGCTATAGCCCTCCATCCTTCATTGCTTGGTCTCTCTCTTGTGTCGCACATTATGGCTTTCAGTCCCACTGTCCCCTATCCCTTATGATATCGTGTCAGTCGCTGTCATTTCATTCATTCCCTTTATGCTCTAACGAGGGAAGTCGTCCACTCGCTACTCAGTCCCTTCCATTCCATCATCATCATTGGTATCAGTCTGTCCGTTGCTCTACTTTTTTCTCTCGTATCTTAGTTGAGGTTCTCTCATTGCCTCACCTACGGCGGACCTCCTTATGTCGAAATTAGCTCCTTCATTCCAGAAGACAGGTCTAGAGGGCGGTGTACCTTGGTTCTAGCTTCCACTCTTGTTCGGTGCCTCGGATCAGGCGAAGGGATCTCTTATTTCCCTTTGACTTGATTGTTTCTCTACTCCAACTCCTTTCAGCATGATCAAGATCCGTATACTTGATGGCTCAGTGATGTAGCAGCAGCTCTTGGTGATTTTCGGGTGTGTGTGAGATGTCTCAGCCCTCATGAGGGGGTGGCCCTGCAGGTAGCCCCCCACATGCCCGGATGACCTCTTCATTACAGCCCTTGATGTAGCTCCATATATGCGATGATGTCGGCCTTAGCCGCTTGCAACGCCTCTTTAATTTGCATGTATCAGTCAAATTTTGTGAGCCCTTCCCCGCTTATAGGGGGCATTTGGGTTGTATTAGTATCTCATGTACTCAGATATTATTGTATAAGTCCTGGCTGTTATCCCAGGCACAGCATGTATGTGGGATTCCTCATTGTATTCTTATCTGGCTCATGTTTATGCCGGTTGTACTTTATGGTTCGGTCCCTTGTTTACTGGACACACTATTCTTTTTTACTTTGTCTCAGTGGGCATAGGTATGCCTCCCCCACCACCTTTAGCACAGGTACCCTCTCATAAAAAGAGACTTGTTGCACCTGTGAGTCTCGTCTCCTCAGGGTCTAGTTCTTCAGCACACTAGTCTACCTTACATTTCTCTCTCTGACTTCCCTCTTGATGTCTGGTGATTGAGTTCTTACAATGTACTTCGGTCATACGATTTTCTCCTAACACTCGCACGTTGGGGGGCAATCTGTTACACCATTTTTTGGTCATCTAACCTATTATCATTAGATGGACCCAAGTACACCATGTAAGACCAATTTTACCCTAAGTAAAATTGCTTTCACTATGTAAAATAACTTAATAAACCACATTTATTAGGTTGTTTATGGTCTAAACAGAAAACCCCAAAAGGAAATATTAAACAAACCTATTTTGTTTGATTTTCCTCATGGAATAATTAATTAAACCATAATTTAATTATTATTCCTAGTCATGTTTAACCTAAAACAAAGAAATTAATTAGATAAACCTTTATTTATCTTATTATTTTCTAGGAATAATTATTTAAATCTTATTTAGATAATATTCCTTGCTAAATATGACCAAATCACCCACAAATAATTAAATAAATCATCATTTATTTGATTATCTTCCAACCACTTCCTTAAAAAGATAAATAAATCATTTATTTATTTATTTTTGACTAATCAAGGGATTTGACCCAAGTCAAATACCCTTTCCCTCCAACAAATATAATAAAGTATTCCATAAAAGGTGGATCTAGATTTGGTTAACATTATTTTAATCATGCACCAAGATCTAGAATGACCCAATATTTTGTTATAAATAGGAGGGTTTTTCCTACCATTCTTCACCTTTTGTTGCCTATTAGATCACTCTGGATCTATACACTTGGTCACTTTCTTCATTATTTGCTGTGTGAGCTCCCTTTGAGTTCTATCTTTGTCTGGGTTTTCTACACCAACAAGAGAGAGAGATTCTAGATCTGAAGTGCTAAGGACTTCCAAGAACCCATCCCATTGAGGAGAATTGGAAACATCTTCTTGTTTTCCTCCGAGGTGCCCTTAATACAAAAATTCTTTCAAAAATTGTTCTTGTCTTGTCTATTGGATATATGGAGAAAAACCTTCTTTTTACTGCTTAATGTCTTTCTATGCATAGATCTGGTTTTTTGCAGCTCTTGTCTTGATCAGCTAACTGTATATCTGAAGATATTGGCAGCCACTTTTGATGTTAGGGCTATTAGTTATGCGTATCTAAAGTGGTCTTTTTTCGTACACTTCGACAAAGGATTCATACTAACACTTATCAAGATTGTCATTCTTCATCAACTTGAGAAGAAGGAAATCTCTTGGGACACTTTCATTACACATCCAGATTTCGCCACTGTTCCTTCAGCCCATGCATCTCCTTCACCTTCCACTCAGCATCTTTCGCCTTCTTCAAGTAAGCCCTTTCCCAAGAAGCTCAAATTTGCCGTGATTTAACAAGAAGAAGAGCATGATGAAGAAGAAGAGAAACATGATGAGGAAGAGCAGCATGATGAAGAAGAGCAGCACAGTGAGGAAAGGTAGAAAAGTGAAGAAAAAAAAATGATGATATGCAGCACAGTTATGAATAAAAGCGCCATGAAAAAGAGAAAAACAGTGAGGAGGGAAATGATGAGGAAATCGAACAGTTTGATGAGGATATTGGTAGCCCTCACAGCAGCAAAAAATATGAAGATGAAGCCCAAAACATTGAAGAGACAGAACCTTAGAGTCCTAAAGAAAGCAAGGACAGGAATAAAGAGGGTAGCCCTCAAAAAGACATGAAAGAGGACAGTCAAATCATTCATGAAGAAACTCAAACTAGTGGCAAGGATGATGAGGGAAGTAGCAAGGGCAAAGAGCAAATTGAGCATGTGCTAGCTGCCTCTCCTAGGCAAGGGGCCATGCTTTCTTCTCCAAAAGTGGCAAAGCCCCAAACATCAAGGAAAAGAGTGCCTCAAAATGTAACTCCAAATGTTACTAGGGCCCTTTGTTGTAAAGGGAAGTTTCCCAAGGAACCCATTGTCGAATTACCCAAGAGGAGGAAGACCAAGAAGGCCACCCAAAGCAAAGGAAAGGAGAAAGAAGAAAGCAACCATGAGAAGGAGAGGGACTTTGACATAATTCAAATCCAAAGTCATTATAGTGACAATGAGGCCCGAATCCTAGAGTCTCTCTTGATCAATAGAGAAGAAAAAATTGATGCTTTGAGGGAAGATCTAGAGAGGTCTAGAAACTTCATTCACTTTTTGCAAACACAAAATAAACAGATGAGTGTTCACATGGCGGTATATGAGACACGGGCCATCGAATATCAAAAAGAGGCCTCTAAGGTGAAAATTAAGTTGGAAGAACTCATGGGCGAGTTCAATGATAGCGAAGATGAAGATTAGCCAAGAAGAAAGAGGCCAAGGACCATGGGACTCAGAAGAGCCTTAGAGAAACAAAAGGAGGAAGAAGTTGCCCTTTTCCAATCTCTTCCTCTCACTACTTTGTTCACCCAAGAGATAGAAAATAATCGAGAAGCATGGCTTGAGAGGGTGAATGATCACATGGAGAAGGAGTTGGAAAATGCCAATAGAGATTTGGACCTTCAAAGGAGGATGACCAGGCACTATAAGAAGCTTAATTAGTTCGCCCGCTGGAAATTGAAGGCCACATAGGAAAAACTCAAGGAAGCTCAAAAGAGGCGCCCAGCACCAAAAATGAAGAACGACACCTCAAAGCTCCAAATTTTGGCCTCAGATTCTCAGAATGTTTATGAAAACCCTTGAGGATCATGCTCGCCAAAATTGGGCAAAATTCAACAAGTTTTGGTTTTTTGTCATTTTTGGGCTTTTGGCTAAAAATCATGGGCATCACCATTTCTATTTGGGACATCCTCAAAGGATGAAAATGGTATCATTGAATGCCATAATTTTAGAGGCATCTACTCAGCAATTTTCATATCAATTTAAGATGACTTGGTCCCCAAAATGGCGAAAAACACTCACATTTTCCACACTCTGCCCTGTTTATCAGCAAAGTCTATTTTTTGGGTTTTTACACACAGATCAGTTTCTGACAGACTTCCAGTGATCATTTTGGAGAAAACGAAGAATTTTCAGAAGATAGACATTCAGAGCTTTCCAACGAGCTATCACAGGCCTTGTTTTGAATTCGGGAAGGCATCCAAAAGCTGCTTGCAGGACAGAGGAATTTCTGCTGATATATTTCTTAAGTATTTTTGTGAAAAATGCACTTTTCTGAAGTGGCTTTTCCTAATGTGCGTTTAGCTATTTTTGGGCATGGTTAGTTATGAAAATTAAATATATTTTTATTTTTTATAATTTTTAAGATATTTTATTAGATATTTTTTTCCTTGGGCTTTGCAAAGCCTCAAGGACAAAATCAGATATTTTTGATGGGCCAATGAGATTGCAAGTTGCACTAGGAGGTTTTCCCTCATCTTGGCCTATATATTCCAAGAGACTTCATTGTAAATAAGGCTGAAATTGATGATATAGAGCAATATATGGTTATACAAGCTTGGAAGAAACACTTGTCTCATGCATTGGATAGTTTCTTGAATGTTTTTGGATGATGAAAGAGGACTGTTGTTGGATTCCTTGACTTGCTAAAATGGTATAGTGTCCCTCTCTGTTATGCTTCTTAGTTTTCATTCATATTCCATGTTCTTGCTTGCTATAAGACAGTAGATAATAGATTTGAGACATGCCCTTGGAGGCACCTCAAATTTCCTGTTTCTTTATAGCTTCTATGTTTTCTTCCTTCTTAGTCATATCAAAGAATTCTTGATTGCTCTTTGATAACTGAAGAAATTGTTTTCTTGTTTCATTTATGGTTTTATGCATGCTAAGTGTGATTCACGGTATGCCCTGCTTACTCATGGCTAGTCATATCTCCACCTATGAAACCTTTCTTTGATTGTTTGATTGTCATTTCTTGAACCAAGGAGGTCTTGTACTGATCTTGCCCTTTGCCTAAAACTATGCAATCTTGCTTCAAAGTGCCCAATAGCTTGAAATACTATGCTTAGGCATTTCCTCATAGTGATTTGAGTTATTTTTTTGTCTTAATTGTCTTTCCCCAAAGTATGATAGAAATTTCCTAAATTTAGAGAGTCATATATCTCTATGCATTGCTTGAATGTTTATTTCTATACATTTATCAGTTTATGGTTACATTACTCATGATTAATGATTAGCCCTACCATGTTTATGTCAGATATTGAGCTATTTATGCTTGAAATCCTTTTTTCTTCACAAATTTAGTGTCCATCCCACTCCATTTTACCCATAGATCCTTTTTACCTCGATCAAATCGGCCCTTCAACAACCTTGTATCACCATCTGAAAGCTTTCTTGACCTTTTCGATCCCATAGCCCAGTTAATCTGACAATATTTTTATCTATCTTAGTCTTTGATCAGTTCATCCCTCACAAACCTAAAAACAAAACCAAAAACCTATTTCATAACTAGCCTAAAATCAGAAACACAAGAAGAAAACACACATATATCCCTTACACAAATAGAGAGAGCCCTCTCTGAGTCAAGGAAGGCTAGGTCCTTGGGCTTCAAATATTGGTTTGATGTTACCCTGTCGCTTGGCTTGCCAATTAGCCAAATCACGAGACCCTAATAGAAGGAAAAAGTCATCCACAAGGACCACCGACCCCTACAGTTCAGACAGACACAAGGGAAGTTGCAGAACAATCACCATCAGAAGCAGTCCACATACCTGCAAAAATTTCATTTTAACATGAGGTACAAGAAGGGAAGCACTAATAATGTTGTAGATATCCTCCGCTGACCACAGGTCATGGTGCTAACCACTATGCTTAACTATTGTGTGCAGAAGTCTTTCGATTGGCCGCTTCTCTACAAAAGCGATCCAGAATTCGACCACACATAGAAGACGCTCTTAGAGGGTAAGAAAGTTATAATTTTCACCTCGAGGACTCCCTTCTATGTCACCTAGGACACCTTTGTGTTTCTTTAAGCGAGCATGCCAAGATGATTTTTGAAGCGCACTACAGTCGGGTCGCTAGGCATTTTGGGGTCGAGAAAATAGTGGCAGTGTAGAAGTATTTATATTCGCCAAATGTAATATTCCCATTTTGGCACATAGCTAAATGGAATATTAATTTTTTTTTTTTACCTATTAGCTAAATAAATGGGTAAAAAAGCCTAGGAATATTAAAAACATGAATAAAATCCCTCAAATGTGAAAGGGGATAATCATAAGAGTTGGATTTCACACCCTTATGTGTGAAAGAGGAAATTTGCATGGAGACAAGGTCAAGTTTGACCAAGTCAATAGTGCTGGGATAGGAGGTGGAGAAAAATTTGATAGACAATGCAGTATGAATGGGAAGAGGGTTATTTTGTGGAGGAAACCCTAATGAGTGGGACCCATGGAGAGATGGATTTCACTTGTTTAAAAGGAGGGCAAGGCAGCCATTGTTATTCATGATTCAAATTATTGATTTCTTTGTCTGTTTAGACTTTGTGCATTCTCCTGTTGTTTAGCAGAGTTGTAGTGCTGCTTAGCACAAGGATTTCCTGTTTAGGAATCCTTATCCTCTCTTGAGAGGCCTTTTGAAGGAGTTGTACTAATTTTCCTCATATCTAGGCTTGAGGCCAAGAATCCTCCTTCAACTACAATGTTATTTCTGCAGTAGAATAATGTTGTGTTGTAGGGTGTTTTAGTGAGGGTTCACAACACCACTTCCAACACTTGTTTTTTAGAGGAGAAGGCTCTCTTTCCTTTGATAGATCAGTTTGGCAGCCCTTGGAGCATATTGTAGATCTTGGAACTTGGCCAAATATTTTTCTTGCACCTATAGTGCAGTATCCCTCAGCAACTGCATTATTTTCAGTTGGTATTTGTAGTGAGGAATTACAGTGATTGTTAGAGGGGTGAGATGTTCAGTGTTAGGATCAGCCTTTCACTTGGAATATCCATTGGAGGAGGAATTTTTATCTGATGCAACATCTTCAGCCTTCTCCATCCATTTCCATCTCTTGAGTTGCAACTGCTACCCTGCAACTCCGGCATTTTGCAGTTTTGCATATTTTAGCCAATCCTTCTAGGATTGTCTTGAGGTAGTGATTGGGAGCATAGAACTTCACTCCCAATGTTGTATGAGCCATATATATTCAGATTTATGATATTTCACATTCCCATGTAGCAGTATACCTTCTATGACTGCGCAGTACATGTGCATGAGCATTCTGCAATAGAGCAACATTCCATCTTATCACATGTATTCATGAGAGGCTTGTTTTACCTTGATCATTTGAGTTGTATTATACATGTTTTCTGCTAATTTACATAATAAAATGGCACTATGGTTTCCATACATTTTGGTATGATGTTTTTGACTGCTATTTCTAGTTTATGTTTATGTATTGTTGGATCTCCAACTTTAGAATATATTAAGATATTCTCGTTGTTGTACAATCTCCCTATTTTGGGATATTACAGTGGTATCAAAGCATAATCTTGGCTCAGATTTTGGATCTCAGCCATGATGCTATCAAGAAAAGAGAAGATGAAGACTCCATTATGTGGAGAAAGAAAGGAAGATAGGCTTATAAAACTTCTTCCAAGATCTGTACAGAGCATTCATGAAGATTTCAAGAAGATAAGAAGGGAGATGTATACAAAATCTCCAAGAGGGTTTGCGACTGAGTCAAACTCTAGATTTTCTTATGGGGAGTGTAAGCATGTAGCCACACCCTACGATGCACAACATAGTCACATGGCCAGTTTTTCCATAAGAGAAAGAGAAGAAGAAGGAATGCCTAATAGGGGAACTCTTAGTGGTTTCTTGCATGAGTATGGATCTCAAACTCATAATTTTAGAGATCATATCACTTTTCCGGAGTTTTTCAAGATCAAGGTGAGGATGAGAAAGCAACATAATGTGGGTAGATTTATTCTTTCTACCTTTGATGGTTCCCATACATGTTCAGCCAGGGCTTGGGTGGAAGAGCTAGACACATTTTTGCAACAGTACCAAATTTCTGAAGATGAAGCCATCAGAGTAGCAGTGCTGCATTTTGGAGGTAAGGCCTATGCATGGTGGATATTTGAGTATTTTTCTTTAAATAATGAAAATAATTCTTCCTATTCAAGGTTCATTAAAACATTGGTGGAAAATTTTGATAAGAAAATTTCTGAAACACATGTGGTGAAGCAAAACAAATCTAAACAAACAAAGAACTTACATGTGATGGAGGAAATCATAAAGCCAAAACCACTTCAAAAACCCATGGAAGAGGCTGATAACTTGAATCATACTTTGCTAGAGGCAAGACCTTTATATTTTATGTTGGCACAAGAAGGCATGGAGACCCCTTTTTCAAAGGAGGATCCAATGAGGTTGCCCATTCATGTTGAGGAGGCTGAGGGCAACAACATTGTTAGATATGGAGTTGATCTAGCACCTCATGAAGAGGAAGGAGGAGCTCTTGCTCCAACTAGAGGGTTTCGTGCATCTTTTCAAGGAAGTCCCTAGGATATCACGTGTGGAGATCAAGGCACAACTCATGTTCTACATGTGCCATTGATGATGAGGTGTGGAAATATGGAGATAAAAGGAGGAGATAGGGAGGATGAACAACATCATGTGATAAGGAGCACACATCCCTGTTTATTTCATGAGGTTTATGCACCTAAGAGGGAGACTGGATTTCACAGTGAGAGCAGGGACAAGTCTGTCCATTCATGTATGCAGTGTACTCTTGATGATGATGTCTCATTGCATGGAGACATTTCACCAAGGAGACCACCAGATTAGCCGATGATGAGAGATGCTTCACATTTTGAGGCACCATTCATTGATTTTAGAGGAGTGGAGACCTTGGGAGGTAATTTTACAACACTGAGAGTCTTGGGTAGACTTAAGGAGGAGAGAAGCATTCTCTCAACATCATCTTTACCCACTCTCATTTCAGATTCTGTGCTGTGGCAGAAGCAGCAGGGGAAGGATAGTAGCATTCCAACTTGCATCTTTGGAATTGGAGATGTTAAAGAAGAGGATGACCATATGACAGATGTTCTTCATGAGAGATCATCAGCAATGTCACTATGGAGGATAGATCCATATTAGAACTCATAGCTATTGGTGGAGTATTCCAAGGATATTTTCACTTGCATGATATTGGATGAGCAGTTACATGAAGAGGGATATTCAGTCAGAGATGGGGTCATCTACTATCATGGTAGGATCTTCTTATCTAGAGCTTCCAAGCTCAAGGAGAAGTTGCTACAAGAAGCTCATGAGGATTTCCTTTTCAGCCACACTTGTTCTTTGAGAGCATACCACACCATCATGGAGGGGTATTTTTTGAAGGGGTTTGAGGAGGAGATATATCATCATATGAGGAGATGCATGTATCATGTGAAGATGGAGGAGATACATAACTCTTTGGAACAGTTAGCACAACCACCTCTTTTCTCTTTGAGGATGAGAGGAGACTCATCTATAAGCCACTCCAATTGCGTGAGAAAGAAATATGGTAAGGGTATTGTTTATTTGCATAAGTATTTGTATGATGTATCTATGCATCCCTTAACCATACATGTGTAGGATGTTGCTCCAAGGAGGAGAATTCTTTTTTCTAGACTTCATTGTCTACTTGAGGCCATGAGCAGTATTGGTGACCACTCCCTAGGAGGACTTGGGGAGGAGATGTATTTTGGAAAACATGCTCACTTTGCACCATACATCATTCAATTTCTCCAAACATATGAGGAGAGTGGGACAACAAGAAAGTGGTTGAGAAACCACACTTTTTGTCACTCTCTCTTGGAGTTGAGGATCAAACTGCATTGGCTAAATTTGAGGGACCATTTTCCTTCTCCCTTGCTACATATGGATGCAATTATGGTTCTCATTATGGTTTCTTATGTTTCTGTTGTTCTTGTTTTTATTGGGAGCATGATTGGGGGAATGGAACATTGGTTAGATGTGTCCCTTGGGGGAGATATTTCCCACATTGTTTGCATTTCATGTTCTAATGGGAGCATGAGAGGTAGTATGGCAACCATAGCCAAAAAATTGTTTTTTTAAGAGGTGAGCCATGGGATTGATTAGATGCCATATGATGGTGGGTTCCAACTCATCACATATGAGATGATTTGGGGCAGCATGTTTCATAATGTTGGAGGAGAGATCCTTGGAGGTCTAGTCTTCATATTGCTACTTGAGGGAAATATTATTGCAGCCCAAGATCAGCATATACTCTGCACTTATCCTATGTGGAGAGGAGGACAATGTGGGGTAGGCTATTTTGTCTACCAAGATCAGATTTTCAGCCCACCTACATTGCAGGAGCCAAAGGTGGTAGAGGATTTTCAGGAGTTGCCATGATGGGAGGTAAATCATTTTGGATGGATGATTTCTTGGGGATGGGAGCTTCATATGGGGATGGTAGATCCCAATTCATATCAGAACTCATGCCTCAAGAAGGCTCCTCAGTTTTATCTTTGCAGTTGCTTGAGGACAAGCGACATTTTGGAGGGGAGGACTGTAATATTCCCATTTTAGCACACAGCTAAATAGAATATTAAAATTTTGTTTTTATCACCTAGAAGCTAAATAAATGGGTACAAAAGCCCATGCATATTAAAAACATGAATAAAATCCCTCAAATGTGAAAGGGGATAATCATAAGATCTGGATTTCACACCCTTATGTGTGAAAGAGGACATTTGCATGGAGACAAGGTCAAGTTTGACCAAGTCATAGGAGGTGGAGAAAACTTTGATAGATAGTGCAATGCCAATGGGAAGAGGGTTATTTGGTGGAGGAAACCCTAATGAGTGGGACCCATGGAGAGAGGGATTTCACTTGTTTAAAATAAGGGCAAGGCAACCATTGTTATTCATGATTCAGATTATTGATTTCTTTGTCTGTTTAGACTTTATGCATTCTCCTGCTGTTTAGCAGAGTTGCAGTGCTTCTTAGCACAAGGATTTATTTTTTAGGAATCCTTCTCCTTTCTTGAGAGGCATATTGAAGGAGTTGTACTAATTTTCCTCACATCTAGGCTTGAGGCCGAGCATCCTCCTTCAGCTACAATGTTATTTCTACAGCAGAATAACTTTGTGTTGTAGGGTGTTGTAGTGAGGGTTCACAACACCACTTCCAGCACTTGTTTTTCAGAGGAGGAGGCTCTCCTTCCTTTTAGAGATCAGTTTGGAAGCCCTTGGAGCATATTGTAGATCTTGGCACTTGGCCAACTCTTTTTCTTGCACCTACAGTGTAGTATCCCTCAGTGATTGCATTACTTTCAGTTTTTATTTGCAGTGAGGGATTGCAGTGATTGTCGGAGGGTGAGATCTTCAATGTTAGGATCAGCCTTTCACTTGGAAGATCCATTGGAGGAGGTATTTTTATCTTATGCATCATATTCAACCTTATCCATCCATTTCCATTTCTTGAGTTGTAGTTGCTACCCTGCAACTCCGGCATTTTGCAGTTTTGCATATTTCAGCCAATCCTTTCAGGATTGTCTTGAGGTAGTGATTGGGAGCATAGATCTTCACTCCCAATGTTGTATGAGCCATATATATGTAGATGTATGATATTTCACATTCCCATGTAGTAGTGTACCTTTTATGACTGCGCAGTACATGTCCATGAGCATTCTGCAATAGAGAAGCATTCCATCTTTTCACATGTATTCATGAGAGGCTTGTTTTACCTTGATAATTTGAGTTGTATTGTACATGTTTGCTGCTGATTTACATAATAAAATGGCTCTATGGTTTCCATAAATTTTGGTATGATGTTGTTGACTACTATTTCTAGTTTATGTTTATGTATTGTTGGATCTCCAACTTTAGAATATCGTAAGATATTCTCATTGTTATAGAATTTCCCTATTTTGGGATATTACACTGAACCTTTGACATGATGTCAGGAAGTACATCTGGTCCTGCACTCATTGTGCCATTTCCAAACCAACCATCAAGAATCAATGACTCTATACTCTGCTGCCTACCCCTATTCAACCTTCAAAATCCATCTCCATGTATTACAGATCATTTCTGGATCAACTATTATTCCTTCTACTGATATAACATGGCCCAAATATTGGATTCGATCTTTATATAATTCACACTTAATGAATTTGGCATAAAATGTTGCTTCCATAACACTTGAATTACAATTCGTAAATGTTCCTTATGTTCTTCCATTATCTTAGAATATATTAATATGTCATCTATAAAAATTAAAACAAATTTATTGAGGTAAGGATGGAATACACCGTGTATTAAGTTCATAAAAGCGGTGGCTGCATTGGTTAATCCAAATGGTAGAATGAAAAATTCATAGTGTCCATAATGGGTTCAGAATGTTTTCCTACATATATCCTTGTCTTTGACCTGAATCTGATGATACTTCGATCTTAAGTCAATATTGGTAGAACATTTTTCTCCTTTCACTTGATCAAACAAATCATCTATGGGAGGTAGAAGGTATCTGTTCTTAACTGTTAACTTGTTGAGCTATCAGTAATATACAACCATACATAGAGTTACATCCTTCTTCTTCAAAAATAGTATTGGTGCTCCCCAAGGGGATGTGCTGGGTCAGATATATCCTTATTCTAGTAATTCATGAAGCTCCATTCTGAGTTCTATTAGCAATGGTATCCTCATATGATAATGGGTTGTAGATATTGATGCTTCCCCAGGGATTAAGTCAAGAAATGTCATGTTTAGGAGGTAACCCAAGTATGTTTTCCAGAAAGACATCCACAAATTCTTGTACAATTAGTATATTTTCCATCGCAAAAATCTTTTCCTTTGTGTTGGAAAATCCCACTAGTACTGCATATATCATACAACCCTTCATGAGACATTTTCCCAGTTGTGTAGAGGTGATGTGACATAACTTTACAGGTTGTTTAATTCTCATTCACACGACCACTGCTTCCTGCACATTGGCCACGTGCTCTGATTTGCAGTGAGGATTTTTTTTTAAACAGTGCACCTCTCTACAGTCCCAACACTATAGAGGTGGGTTTTGCACTTGACTAGCTTCTAGTCTATGAGAGGCTTCATTTTTCTTTGCATCTTCCTGTCACTAAATAGCCAATTTTAGTGGAGGATTTCTAGTGCCACTGGGAAAAATACAGTTTGGATCATAACTTTCACCATATTCGGCCAAACTAGACAAAATTTTAGTCAATTTTGGGTATTCTGAGCATTTTTGAGCCATTGGAAGAAGCTGCAGAGCAAATAGAGGTGTCTTTTAGCCATTTTTTCTTCAGGGAAGCTTGCAGAGCCATAAGGGCCATGAGGGAAATGGAGCTGCATTGGGCTACACCAGGGAAAATTTTAAGGATGGAAAATTATCTCGAAGTTTAAAAAATTGGCGAATCTCGCTAGTCCCTAATATGCAAACTAAAAAATGTTTATTGATTTATTTGTAAAATTATTCAAATTTATAATGATATTATATATATTATCTATATAGCGTTGGCGATTTTTAACGTAAAATAATTTTATATTGTAAAATTTGGGTGAATCCTTTTTATAAAAAAATGGAAATTGGCAAATCCTTTTTTTGGAAAAACCATGGAAAATTAGCCCACCTGCGAATATTAGCCCCTAAAATTTTCCATGGGCTACACTTCACTATTTGAGGTGAAATAAAAGCCATAATTAGTTCATTTATGTCTTCTGAGTTCATTTCCATAGTTGTTTCAGCCTGTTTAGGCTTTTTTTTCACTATAAAACCAATTTGAGCATCATAATACATCAAGGACATGCCCATTGGGAGCCTTGGACCCGACAAATGTAGCCCAGGAGGGGTGAAATGCCTCATCATGTTGTTGTGTGTTTATAGGGAAGTTATTCTACTATGTATTTCAGATTCAAGATGTTAAATAGTAATTTTAATTAGCATTCACTCACACTTAAACTCATAAACAGTTACCAAAAACACTTTGTTTTACTTGCAAGACATTACAAACACTTTGCACACTTAATTTAATGGAAATGAATAATTTGAACAACAGTATAAATACTTTCATTTTCAGATCATTCTGCATGGCTTGTCTTGATTGATGATGGAGAAGGTTGCTTGCAGGATCCCTGAGCTTGGTTAATGGTGATGTGCTTCTATTCAGTTATTTTTTTCTTATGTATCATTTTGTTTCATCCTTCTTTATTACATTAGGAAAAAGGTTTTATACTAAGAAATGTTTTCAAAGGCACCTTAGCTCTATTTGTTCTTCACTGCCTCTATTCTTCTGTTGGTGTTCCCATGTTTTGGCAAGGTTGGAAATACCAAAAGAAGAGACAACATCAAAACCACTTTCAGACCTCAAGATCTAGCCCTCCTGGGTCCAGAGAGGGATCTCTCTATGATTTCTAAAGGTAATGTCTTTGAAGGTCAAGAGGTTTAAGATATTAGGCTAGTTATAGGCACAAGGTTTGTTTGTTTGATTGTTTGTTTGGTTGCTGGTTATCAGGAAAGAAGGGTTCAATGTAAGACAAGGATGAGAAAAGAGGGTTTAGGCAGAGGTGAAATATTCCAGAGAGCGTTCGAAACTATTGGGAAATGGAGTCAGGAAAGGATTTGCTTGCTAATCAATATGCAGGCTTTCAGTTGGGCTAGTCATCTAAAACATTGGATCTTAAAGATGATAGTGTGATATAGAATGGTAGGATAGGAGGAGACAACACAAATTCAGGACACACAGTTAAAGACCAGCTGGTCGCACAAGTATCCTAATGGACAGGGCTAATTCTAATCCCCAGTGTTCCCAAATCTTCCAGCTAAATCCTAACAAGAACATCTAAGAACAGATTCATTTAATTCATACATCAGAGAGCAGACAATAACATCCACTACACTGGTTAAATTAATTGAAATCAATTCTTAGATCACACATATAGCAGAAAACATCAAAGGCAAGGAGAGCAGAAACATAGGGTACCTAACAAAGGTAAATCCTATGCCAATATTCTGATGCAAGCCAATAGAAATGAAATAAAACACAGAGACAGAAAAAAATCACTGCTGCTTTAGATCAAGATCCAAATAAATGTGCTTGTCATATTAAAAAGCAACACCAGTCAAGTACAACCTTGCCAATAGCTGGATACTCAGTCTGAAATCATATTCATCAGCCTATCTTACAACTTTACACAGAGACTATGTCTCAAAATAAACTACTTGCAATTCTCTTATAACTAATCAACAACCTTTACAATGAGTTTCTTCATGAATTTATAGCTCCAGTGGAGCAGAGAAGGTAGGTGAAAAACTAAATGCAGCATTAAAAACTCAGAAGAGGAAGAAGGCCGAAGCCCGCTTTGTATAAATTTTGTGCATTAATCTGTGGCACTCTTGGGTGAAAAAGTGGTCTTTGTCAGGTTTCCATTTATTCCAGGTATGTCTCTGATGTACTCTGCTACAACATTCTATAGTACTTCTAGTGAATAAACAAAAAGGTAAATAAATGATGCTAGGATCTGCCATACTGTGAATCAAATGCTCTGGTAGCACAGGACTGTTCTCAAGGTGGGAAATTCTCTAGGAACACGGTATAGGATAAAAGCTGCATGGGCACTCTATCCTTTATGGGGAAAACATTCTGCTGATGTGAAAACTTTGATATACATAAAATTTTGTGTGTTGTACCCTCTATATGCTCCACGATGTCTTCGAACTGGTACCTTTTTCCTTTAAACACTGGATTAAGGCTCAAAATCTTCTATTACGTGCCTTGAACTCCTTGCTACTCCCGTACTTTCTCTGTCGGTGAAAACTGCACTTTTAATGACTCTGGGAGAGTTTTACAGAATTCAAACCCTGTTCTTTTAATGCAAGTCCTGTCATGGCTCCTTCCTAGGCCCTTTCTTCATAATTCCAGCTCCTGCAAATGGTCTCTTCCTATGTTCTCTGTCACTGTGACAGGGACTGTGAATTATGGTGGTTTATGGCCACTCGAAACCCTGCAAAACATGAAAACCTATTGAGAAAAAACACGTATGGAGGTGGTGGATGCAGCGTAGATGACGAAAATGGACGTGGACGATGAATGCAATGAATACTGTGGAGGAAAACCATGAAACAGTAGGAAATGCATGGGAAGGCGTTGTGATAGGCAATTTAATCGTAAAAACATTAAACTTTGAGCTATGAATGGAATATAAATACAGGGACGGGCGAAAAAAACAATGAGACACGTGGGATGATGACGTGGCAATACGGGGTCAACGACGGGCATGCGAATGAATCTAGACCGTCTGATCTTAGGAGGAGATCGACGGTTGGGGACACGGTGGAGGGCAATGGACAATGGGCCAGGGGTACGGATGCCTGTGGTTAAACTCCACGCAACTTTGTGGAGTGTGTTTGGTCAATTTAGTGTGTCCTAAATTGCTGCATTTAATTTGTCAATCCGGGAATCGTAAGCTGATGAAGTGCGGCGCACTATATGTGCAAGATAACCTATTTCTTAACTTTTTGTCGTTTTTGGTTTTTCTGAGGTGAAATGGAAATTCTAAGATGAAAAAAAGTTTGGTTATGTTTGTTCAAGGAAGTGATATCCCCTATAATGATTTACCAACTTGAAAATTTAAAAAGCAAATTGAAATTTACAATGACAAGACTTGAAAGAAAATGAAAATGTACTGCTGAAATGAAAAGGTGCTGCTAATCTAATAAATCAAAACAATAAACTAGTGAGCATGAAAACCAAACTATTCTTGCTGCCAACTAAACACAAAAGAAACTATGCTTAAGGAAATTCAAAATTGCAACAAAATAAATCTAAATCAGATTACATCAATTTATCTTCTGACCCTTCATCATTAGTCCAGCTATGATTTTCGGAAGCAATCATAAACAACTTGAGTAACTGATATTTAATTTGCAGAAAGTAAACTAATACTAAACCATACACTCATGATTCAATCCCTCACCATCAGTCCAGCTGTGGCTTTCGGAGGCAACCGAAAATGTCATGCATGATTTAATATATCTAAAATTTGCGGAAAAGGAACTAATATTAAACTACACATTCATAATGCAATCCCTACACCATCGATCCCATTGTGGCTTTGGAAACGAAAGCTGAAGATGCTATGAAGCGACAATATATCTAAATTTACGAAGAGAAAGACTAATACTAAACTACACATCTCATAATACAATCCTCACCATCGATCCCATTGTATGGCTTCGGAAGGAGGAAATAGCGAAGATACTATAGGCAGATTAGTATATCTAAATTTAACTATTGAAGCGAGATAAGCAATACTAAGAATTAAACAAAAGTATAGAAAAGCAAACTCGCAATGAGAACAATGTTAGTTCCATGTCATTGATCAAAAGCTATGAAAATGCATTTGCCTATCATAACTTTTGAAACAAGAACATTGATCGGTGATTAACAATCATAAAGCATGAAAAGCAGTAAATGGAAATTATGGAAGTGTATAAACGAAATGAAACCGTACAAATATATGAACATATAATTATAATAAATATAATTATATAATTAATTAATTAATAATTATATGGTTGGCAAACCTGATGAAATGAAATTAAAATTATACACTAATGCACAAAACCTTAGACGGCCGAGGCCCTCTACCGACGCGCGCGGTGCCTCAAATACCGAATTGGTTGAAAAACGAGTCTTCTCATATTAGCAGTCATTACAGAATGGTAATGTTACGGCACAAGTGCGGCGTAATCACTACGAACGGACTAATCCAAAGATAAACGGGAACCCGCATTCACTATTAATATATGACTAACTCTATGTGCGTATGCAAACGCATTATATATACGCTAACGAACTATAATTGTCTCCCTAAAGTTCATCTTTGGTGGAAAGCACGTAGACCACTACGTCCACGGATATATAGGATCATGGCCGTGTTGGAAAGTAAATCTCACCGAGAGGTGGATGCTTGAATTCGACTAGAATACTGTCTGAGATGTCGATTTATCCTCATGGGAAGCGAGCAGCGACGCTCGGATCTTTATGTGACACGAAATAGAGTCCGGCCGACATGAAACTCTATGGGTTGACACCATGTGGACGCTTTTGACCGCGGCTTCTTTGGATGAGTTTGCTTGAACCAATGAGACCCACAACCATGTCCACGTCATTCTTTGACACCTTATGTGGCTGCGTTTCCCTTGTAGACACCCCAGCATAAGTTCCTAAAATAGGCACGAAGGATTGCGGCAGTGGCAGGGGGGGGAGGAAAGTAGCAGGTCCCTTGTTGAATGAGCTAAATCAGATCAAATAGCAAACACAAAAATATAGGTAAAAAACCATGTTAGATGTCTTTTGCACATGATATTGACAATTTGGGAGGTTTAGGTGAGTGAAAAAGGTATGGAAAAGTGTATGGAAAAGATGCAAATTTGGGACTCAACATACCCCCTTTGTCGAAGGTGTTGCATGTCCTCAACACAGCAAAATTTTGATACTCTTTATTTTCAATTCTGTGTGCCTTGACTTGCTTTGTGGCTTTATCCAATCCTCTTCTCTTCTTCCTTGAAGTACGCCATCATTACGGGTTTCTTCGCATTAAGCATCTAAATTTGATATTTACAAGTACTCTTGCTCAATTTACGGAATTTCTTTTCAATTTCTTATTCTTCTTTTGCCATATTCCCAAATGTAACATAGTATTATCATGGATGATTTTGTCCGGTTTGCCTTGTTCTTTCAATGTTTCATTTTCATTTTTGATGTTGCCTATTTAAAAGCTCCGGCTCAAAAATTTCTGTTTAATGATGAACTAAATCATCCTGCCGTATATGAAATTTGAGATGGAAGAAGTACTTGGACACATGCGTTGCCTTTTCAAAGATTCTATATAGTCATATGCTTCTTTGCTTGGGGTCTATTTAAATTGTCATTTTTATTGGGGGTACATCCCAAAATGCGCGAAGGAGAGTTATGTTCAAAATGCGACGAGGAGGGCTTACATCAATATTTTGCGAGAATAAAGATGGAGTATGCTCATTGTCTGATTGGGAATGAAAGGAATCAGGTTCACTAACTGACTGAAATGGACTATGGTCAGTTGGAGACTGTTCAGATGTCTCCTCACCCAAATCAATGAAATGAGGACCCTTAATTTGTGTTTTTCTCAATTTCCCCTTAACCTTGCTGCTTCTCCTCACATGCTGTGGTATACTGTCCTTTTGTTCCTGTTTTCCTTTCTCTGCCTTCTTGGATATAGATGACTGTTTTTGAAGATAAACTAATCTTTCAGATAGTATTTGATGATCTTCTTCTTCAGAAGAAGGATTTTTATGTACAGCCTCAATAGTTTCTTTCCCTTTTGGTATTATTGGCTTCTTGGCCTTGATTTCCTTCTTCTTCCTTTTTACCAATCTCTCTTCTCTATCAGTTCTTTCCATAGTAGTAGTAGGAGTGTTTTGGATTTCCTCAATTGTTCTTTTCCTCCTACTTCTTCTTGTTGTGCTAGCTGCGGGAATTTCCTGAGCAGGAGTAATTTGGGTTTCAACATTCATTCTTTTTCTTCTACTCCTTCTAATTGAACTACCTTCAGGAATTTCCTGAGGTTCCTCAAAGAAATTTCTAACTAGGAATTGTTCCCATGTGTCTTTTCTTTCCTTTAGCTCCTTTTCAATCAGAATTTTTATAAGGCCATGGTGATATAAATGAGGCTCTACATCTCCTAAGTGTTTTTGAACAGTCACAACCATTTTCTTTAAGCTATTGAATAGAAAATAAGGGAGATTGAGAGTTTGGTTTTCTAGAAAATTCATCAATAGCCTGGTATGGTACATGTACATAGACCCAAAACGGCCTTCACATGTAATAAATTTCTGAACAATTAGTAGTAAAGTGGCCCATTCTTCTTTTATTGCATGCACAGGGATTCCTCTTTTGAAAACAGTTATATCCATACCTTGATTTTGTAGGATTGTTCTCCATGCCTCATCACTGATGCTTTTATTTTTGAACCAACGCTCTCCCTCCTGAAGTAGTTCTGTGGCTGTTGCTATTGATGCTTCATTGACCGAAAACTTGAGGTCTCCAATTTCTGCTTCTGAGCCATCAAATGATCTTGCAAACGCTTTCGTAACCTCTTTGTGGTAAGCTCTGAATTTCTGAATAAAATGCAGCCATTTAGCTTTCTTCAATATCTCTTTTGCTTGCGGATATCCCTCTATAAACTTTGGCCCTTCCGGCTCTGCCCTTAGCAATTTACCCATTTCACTTTTCTGTGTTTCACAAATTTGCCTTCGTGAGGGTTTAAGTGGAAATGGAACGACTGAATACACAGGATCGAACACAATGACTGTGAGAATGTTTCATAAAATGGGAATGAGTACCATAAACGGAATGGAGTAAGACTGTGGGTAGATATACGGGAGTGAGAATGAGCAAAAGGAACGAAATGGAGTGAAACAGGGAGTGAGAATGAGTAGAGTGGGGTTTTGTAAACACGGCAGAGACACGACACAGAGGTTAACAAAGTATAATACATTCGGCCGCGTTTTGAATTTTGGTGGTTGTGTAATAAATATGAACACGTTTCAATCAACGGTTATGAAGTTATGCGGCTTGTAAGAGTCCTTTGTCAACTCAAATACGTCTCATTATCTCCGGTGGGATATTGGAACATGAGTGAGAATCGGAATTTCAATGATGAAACCGTTTATGAATGAATGCGAAAGGATAACATGGAGATCGTGAAAGGTTACGGAACTGTCAATATAATCATTGTGCGTAATGGGTAGAGCTCATGGTTTAAAACTATATAAAAATGTGTTTTTTTCAATACTATTTGAAATAAACTTTATTCATACCTTTGGAATCCTTTCTTTTGCCCTTGGTCTTCAACTGATTGATCTCCATTGGTGTCTTGAATGCTCCATTGATCCTCTCACCTACATTTTATTTCATAATTATGGAAATAACAACTGACTGTACATTCTCTTTGAAAACAGAGTAGTAGCTGCGGAAACTGGAGTCAGCTGCGGAAACAGATGTCAGCTATGGAAACTGACACAGCTATTACTTGGTTGAATATAAATGAACAAATGACAAATGACCAGATGGAAATGGTCATGAAAAAGATTTTTATTGATGGAATGGATGAAATGAAGTGGAATGAAGTGAAATGAAATGAAATGAAATGGAATAAAGTGGAATGAAATGGAGTGGGTGGTGAAATGAAATGAAATGAAAGAGAGAGATTTTTTTTTTTTTGGAAAATATAGAGTGTCAGGTGTCCCTGATTTTCACCCTATATTTTCTGCATAAGACTGCCAATCAATGATTGGTTTTCAGGCTTATACCATTTTTTTTTATTTTTATTTTATTTTATTTTATTTTTTTTTTAACTGAAAAAAAACAAAAGCTAGGCTGGTGGAGAAGAAGAATTCTTCTGTACCAGCCTGATTGCATGACTTTCTTGAAACATCTTGACAAAATCCTCTTTTGAGAGTGGATTATGATAAACTTTCAATCTATGGCCATTCACAATAAGAGGAGTTTGAAACTCATCAATGGTCCTGATTCTTACAGCTCCATTGCTAAAGATCTTGTCAATCTCATATGGCCCAAGCCAATGAGTCTGAAATTTCCCTTGAAAATATTTAAACTTGGAATCAAATAACAATGCCCAATCTCCTTTTTGGAACTTCTTCTCTTTGATATATTTGTCATTCCATTTAGTTCTTTGATATTGAACTAGATCAGTTCTTAGAATTGCTTCTTGTCCGATCTCATCTAGCTCATTCAACTGCTCCATTCTATGCTTTTGGGCTTCTGATAAGTCCATCCCCAACTGAACTGCTATCTTGAAGGTCTTGACTTGGAACTCAATGGGGAGCAAGACTTCTTTCCCATAAACAAGTTCATAGGGAGAATGTCTTGTTGTATTTCTCCATGTAGTTCTGTAGGCCCACAAGGCTTCAAGAAGCCTTTCTGCCCAATCTCTTCTATGTAGATGAACAATTTTGGTGATGATACTTTCAAGAACTTTGTTTGTAGACTCCACTTGACCATTTGCTTGTGGATGGTAAGGAGTAGATCTTTTGTGCTTGATTTTGTATTCTTCCATCAACTTCTCCACCAAATTTGATGTGAATTGGCTCCCCTGATATGTCACAATTTCTCTTGGAACACCAAAGCGAGTAAAAATATCCTCATAAAGAAAATGAACAACTGAATTTTCAGTAGCAGATACTAATGCTTTGGCTTCTACCCATTTAGTAACATAATCGGTACAAACCAATATATACTTCTTTTGCTTAGATGGTGGATTAATAGGTCCAATGAAATCTAAAGCCCATTTTCAAAGGGTTCAATGAGTACCTGTGTTTGCAATGGCATTTCATTTGAAAGGGTAGGTTTCCCTACTCTTTGGCAGCTATCACACCTTTTGACATATTTTTTTGCATCTTTGAAGAGAGAAGGCCAATAATATCCCAAGGAAAGGATTTTATAGGCCGTCCTTTTGTCCGCAAAGTGTCCGCCGCATGGTTCATCATGACATGCCTTAAGAATATCGGGCATTTCATCTTCCCTGACACATCTTCTGATCACAAGATCTGGCCCTGTTTTAAACAATTCGTTAGAAATCCATGAATATCTTGAACTCTCCTGAATAATTTTTCGTTTTCTCTTGGAAATAAATGTGAAGGTAGTTTCCCTGTAACCAAATAGTTAGCAATATCTGCATACCAAGGGGTCTTAATAGTTACTGCAAACAAGTATTCATCGGGAAACTTATCTTCTACAGGAGAATCTTCTTTAGTATTCTGAATCCTAGACAAGAAATCAGCTACTGTATTCTGTTTTCCTGGTCTATCCAACACGGTAATATTGAATTCTTGCAAAAGTAAAAGCCATCTTGTCACTCTGCCATTAGTAACAGGTTTGTTCATTAAATATCTAATTGCAGAATGGTCAGTATGAATAAAAGTTTCATAGCCTGTTATGTAATGTCTAAACTTATTAATTGCATGAACAACAGCTAAAAACTCTTTTTCAGTCACAGTATAGTTCAACTCTGAGGGAGTTAAATTTTTACTGGTGTAATAAATAGCATAAGGAATTAAATCTTTTTGACCCAACACAGCTCCAAGAGCTGTATCTGAAGCATCTGTAGAAATATGGAAAGGAAGTTTCCAATTTGGTCCTCTCAAGATAGGTGCTTCAGATATTCTTGTTTTCAAAGTTTCAAAAGCTGATTGACAATCAGGATCCCATTTAAAGTCACAGTCTTTTGTAAGCAACTTGAAGAGTGGAGATGCTATTTTAGTGAAGTTTTCTATAAATCTTCTATAGTAACCAGTAAATCCTAGAAAACTTCTAACATCTCTTTGAAAATTTGGAATAGGCAACTTGGAGATGACTTCAACTTTTGATTTATCAACCTTAATTCCATCTCCTGAAATATGATGTCCTAAAACAATCCCTTCAGTAAACATCATAAAGAATTTTTCATGGCTTAATGAAAGGTTTGTTTCTTTACATCTTATAAGAACTTTTTCCAAATTTTCTAATGCCTCTTCAAATGAATTACCATAAATTGTAAAATCATCCATATAAACCTCTACACAATCATGGATTAGATCAAAAAAAATTCCTAGTACTTCTCTTTGGAATGTTGCAGGTGCATTACATAACCCAAAAGGAAGCACTCGGTAGGCAAAAGTTCCCCATGGACAAGTAAATGTGGTCTTATCTTGATCTTCAGGTGCTACCTGAGTTTGATTATAGCCACTAAAACCATCCAAAAATGAAAAGTACTTTTTACCTGCTAATGTATCTAATACCTGATCAATAAAAGGCAAAGGAAAGTGATCCTTCAAAGTTGCTTTGTT
This sequence comes from Pinus albicaulis, assembly GCA_034641835.2. Taxonomy (NCBI): domain Eukaryota; kingdom Viridiplantae; phylum Streptophyta; class Pinopsida; order Pinales; family Pinaceae; genus Pinus; species Pinus albicaulis. Next base: position 76,707,942 of record CM076582.1, read on the forward strand.
CGATTCCCTGTAATCAATGCATACTCTCCATTTACCATTCTTTTTAGGTACTATAACCAAAGGAGAAACCCATCGGCTATCTGAAATTGGATAAATGAAGTTTACATTGAGAAGTTTTTGGAGCTCTTCTTTCACTATCTCCCTAAGATTTGGATTCATCCTTCTTTGAGGTTGTATGATTGGTCTACTGTTTTCCTCAATATAGATATGATGGATGCAAGTCTTAGGATCAATACCCTTCATGTCAGTATACTCCCATGCAAATGCAGTAGAATGTTTTTGCAAGATTCTGGTTAGTTCTTCTTGTTGTGACTTCTCCAAATGTTTGTTGTTATTCAATGTTTTTTCTGGAAAAATCTCAATAGCAGAATTACCAAATTCTTCCATAGAGTAAAGAGACATTTGTCTAGATGATAAATATTCTATGTCAGATTCCAACTGAAATTTTGTGGGGTCATATTCTGAAGATATCTCAAAATTTTCTAAAGTATTCAGAATTTGACTATCCTCACTGATTTCAGAAATGGTAAAGACAGGTTGTATAGTATTCTCATCATCGACCCATTCATTGTCTCCTATTTCTGTGATTGCTCTTGCTGGAGGATACAAATTGAATTTATTTGTCGAATTACCATTTGAAATGTACATGTCTCCAGATCTACAACTAATAAAAGCATCAGCTGTGGCCAGCCAAGGTCTTCCTAAGATAATTGGATGTCCTCCTAGATTACTTTTGGGAGTCAAAATCATAAAGTCTACTAGATATTCCCAAGAATCTAAGGAGACTGAAATATCTTCTAATACACCATCTGGTTTAATAACCGATCGATCTACAAGTTGCAATAAAGTAGGTGTAAAAAGAAGGTTAGGAAGTTTTAACTGTTCCATAGTCTGTCTACTCATAATGTTGATAGCAGCCCCTAAGTCAATCAATGTGTTTGGAATTTCTATCCCATTTATACGTGTCTTGACAATTGGACTTCCTGGATCTACATATTTCTGGATGGCAATTTTTCCCATCATAATGTCTGCAATCTTTCCTACCAGGTGGATTCTTCTTGTGTCCTTTAGCTTTCTTCCTGGTCTTTTGAAACTCAACTCCTTTATGGTTTTTGCTAGAATAGGAATTTCTCGAATGACTTGTAGCAATGGAATCTTGATACAAACATTCTTCAATTCATCTAGAAAGTCATAGTTAGGCAACAAGATTTGTTTTTCCACCCCCTTATCAATTTGTAGTCTTTCCGGAAAAGGAGGTGTAGATGAAGATACGGGTTGCTCAACTATAGGAGTTGTGGATGTTAGCTTTTCTTTTTCTTTTTGAATTTTTGAATTTTGAAGAGATTCTTCCTCAGAACCCTTATTGACTTGAAGAGAGTCCTCCTCAGAGGTATCTTGCTCTTGAATATTTATAGAAGGTTTTTCTAAAACTCTACCAAATCTGAGTTGTACATCGTTGAGAGGAACAATCATATAGGTAGGAAATTGTTGTCCTTCTACCATATAAGTAGTTTGAGGATTCTTATTGTTAGGATTTGGCAATGGCTGAGCTGGAAGTTGATTTGTCTTCTGTTGGTATGGGAGCATGAGTTGAGGATTTGTATTTTGTTGAGAAGGTTGTTGTTGTGGAAATGGCAATGAAAGTTGTGGATTTGGGCTTGGAAGCTGTGGAGCTTGTTGATTTTGAAAAGATGGAGGATATTGATAAAATTGAGCAAATCTCCCATAAGGATTTTGCATCCCTTGTACCCATGGCTGATATGAATTTTGATGTTGGGGCCAAGGTTGTTGCAAAGGATTCCAATTTGGTGGGGTTTTTAGATTCATAGGGTTGTTAAACCCTTGAGTTTGTTGTCCTGCCAAGGTCTCCTTGCGACAAAACAGAGAGATTCTACTGAATTTGGGTCTTCTTGAAAAACAGCTTTGAGTCCAGGAATTGAAGGACAATCCTTGATCTCATGATTCTCTGAGCAAATCATACATGTTTCTACAACTTTTGCATCCAAGGGACATTCTCTTAAAGCATGTTTCTTCCTACATTTCGGACAAAAGATGGCTAAAGCATATGTTTCTGCTTTCTGCTTGTTTTGGATTTTAAGGGTGTCTAGTTGTTCACTAAGGCTCCCTAAGATATCAGTTTTGAACTCATCAAGCATATTACCAATCTCTGCCCTACTTACTGATCCAGTTGCAGATTTGTTAGCCCTAATAAGAAAAGAATCCCTAGGCCCTTTTCCAGTTTTAGATTTTCCTCTTGAGAGATGGATACATAGTTCTGTTATATCACGAAATGGAAGTTGAGAAATGTCTCCTTTCCCCATCATGTTTAAAATGTCTATCCATTCATCTCTAATGGCTTTTAATAGAAGGGATTTCAAGGTTTCATTATCTAAGTTGCTCATCTTTGCTCTTTTAAAGTTGTATTGAAATCTTTCAATTAAGTCTTCCAAATTTTCATCTTCTTTTTGCATCATTTTGAATACCTCATCCTTGTGATTGGTGGGCATACAATAATCCAAGTATCTATCCAAAAATGTTTGTTTCATATAATTCCAAGTCCTGATAGATTGAGTGGCTAATCCCATGAACCATTTCAAAGCAGATCCCTTCAATGTTGAAGGAAACAGTTTGAGTTTTTGAGAATCTTCCATATAGTCATAAGTTCGTCACACTACTTCAAACTCAAACAGAAATGTTTCAGGATCCTCACTTCGCAATCCATAAAAGTTAGGGAGAACAGATGGTGAGATATTTTTCATTGTTGCATGAGTTTCCTCATCAACTATAGGGAATCCCAACAAATCCCTATTTCTATCATTATTTCCTTCACCATTGTTGTCTCCATTGTCTCCTCCTCTTCTACCTCCACCTCTATTTATTACTTCCTCTGCCATGATAGTTTCTTTAGAGTCCTTATAGTCCTCTAGTTCTTCTACCAAGGAAGGATGAGAGAAAGTCTCTTTGTTTTCTAAGTGGTTTTTAGTAGGTGGTATAGGAGAATCCTCTAATTCAGTTGTTCCTTGACTTCCAAAAATCTTAAGGCTAGGGGTAGATGGTGGTGAATCTGGTCTATGCCTTGAAGAAGATGGAGTTGTGAAAATCGAACTCTTGGCTTTAGCTATAAACCTTCCCCTAGAATCTCTTGCTCTATGCATGTCATTTTTTATTTTTTAAAAGTTGGGCTAATAATTCTCTTTCTGATCTTCCAGGTCACACTAGGTGCAAGAAGAGAGCATACTTAAGAAATTACTAAACCAATAACTCTCTTTTATGATCCTCCAGATCACACTAGGTGCAAGAGGAGAGCATACTTCAAGAAGTTATCAAGTTTTCCCTTCTTTTATGATTTTATGTTTTTTTTTTTTTAAGAAATTGGCTACCTAGTTACACTTCCCCGGCAACGGCGCCAAAATGTTTGGTCGATTTAGTGTGTCCTAAATTGCTGCATTTAATTTGTCAATCCGGGAATCGTAAGCTGATGAAGTGCGGCGCACTATATGTGCAAGATAACCTATTTCTTAACTTTTTGTCGTTTTTGGTTTTTCTAAGGTGAAATGAAAATTCTAAGATGAAAACAAGTTTGGTTATGTTTGTTCAACGAAGTGATATCCCCTATAATGATTTACCAACTTGAAACTTTAAAACCAAATTGAAATTTACAATGACAAGACTTGAAAGAAAATGAAAATGTACTGCTGAAATGAAAAGGTGTTGCTAATCTAATAAATCAAAACAGTAAACTAGTGAGCATGAAAACTAAACTATTCTTGCTGCCAACTAAACACAAAAGAACTATGCTTAAGGAAATTCAAAATTGCAACAAAATAAATCTAAATCAGATTACATCAATTCATTTTCTGACCCTTCATCATTAGACCAGCTATGACTTTCGGAAGTAATCATAAACAACTTGTGTAACTGATATTTAATTTGCGGAAAATAAACTAATACTAAACCATACACTCATGATTCAATCCCTCGCCATCAGTCCAGCTGTGGCTTTCGGAGGCAACTGAAGATGTCATACATGATTTAATATATCTAAATTTGCAGAAAAGAAACTAATACTAAACTACACATTTCATAATGCAGTCCCTCACCATCAGTCAAGCTGTGGCTTTCGGAGGCAACTGAAGATGCTATGAGCAGCTTAATATATCTAAATTTGCAGAAAAGAAACTAATACTAAACTACACATTTCATAATGCAATCCCTCGCCATCAGTCCAGCTGTGGCTTTCGAAGGAAACTGAAGATGCTATGAGCAGATTAGTATATCTAAATTTAACTACTGAAGCAGATAAGAAAAACTGAAATGTACAGAGCAATACTGAAATTAAACAAAAACTATGAAAAGAAAACTAGCAGCAGAACAATGTTAGTTCCATGTCATTAGTCAAAAAGCTATGAAAATGCCCGGGCTGCCTATCTATAACCTGAAACAAAAACACTGATCAGTGATTAACAATCATAAAGCATGAAAGACAGAAATGAAATGGAAATTATGGAAATGTATAAACAGAAATGAAACAAATGCAATATATGAACATATGAATGGATTATGACACAATGGAATGAAATTAAAATTACACACTAATACACAAAACCTTAGCTGAGCAGGGGCCCTCTACACAGCCTTGGTAACGGTCCTCAAACACGAATTAAGTTGAAAAACAGAGTCTTCTCATATTAAAAAGCAGTTCATTACAGAATGGTAATGTTACGGCACAAGTGCAGCGTAATCACTACAGAGCAGAGTAAAAGATAACAGTGACTACATTCACTAACATCAACTATCAACTAACTTCCTATGCGTATGCAAACGCACTATATATAACAACAAACTGTAACTGTCTCCTAAAGTTCATGCTGGCAGAGAGCACGTAGACCACTACGTCCACGGATATAGGAGCATGGCCGTGTTGGAAAGTGAATCTACGGAAGGTGGATGCTTGAATTCGACTCCAGAGCTCTGCACAGATGTCGATTTAACCTCCGCAGGCTTAGAAACGACCGTATGGATCTTTATGTGCCACGAAACAGAGTCCGGCCGACATGAAACTCCATGGTTGACTTCCATGTGGACGCCTTTGACCGCGGCTTCTTTGGACAAGTTTGCTTGAACCAATAGGACACGAACCATGTCCACGTCATTCCTGACCTGCCCATGTGGCTCGTTTCCCTTGTAGACACATGTAACATAGAGTTTCACAAAATAGCTGCGGAAAGTTGCAGCAGCTGCGGAAAGTGGCAAGATTCCGCAGCTGAATGAACAAAATCTAGATCAAATAGAAAACACAAAAATATAATTAAAAACCATGTTAGATGCCCTTTTGCACATGATATTGACAATTTGGGAGGTTTAGGTGAGTGAAAAAGGTATGGAAAAATGTATGGAAAAGATGCAAATTTGGGACTCAACACACCTGTAGGCCACAATTTCCATGGTTTTGACCTTGTTGCAGCTTCCCCATCTCTTTGATATGCTACTTCCATCCTAGATAAGGAAGAACAACTATCTATGGGATGCTCCTTTCGGTAATGAGGGCAAAACACTTCATCAAATTCTTGATTTTTCTAAACCTACAAAACATTCAATTGTGAATTTAGAGAGCTAATAAAATCATATTTAAAATTTTCAAATAAAACATTGATTTCAACTCTTATGTCTCTTGTTCTTGTAGTAAATTTGGAAAAGAAAGAAGAAACTTCTCTAGAATTCTTACCAGCCTTGGAAATTCCTCTTGAATACCTTATGCACAATTCACAAACATCATCATATGATAACTGAAAAACATCACCTTTTCCTATTAGATTTAAGATTTCTAAAAATTCATCTTTGATTCCTTTAAGAATGAGTGTTTTCAAGATTTCTTTTTCCAAATGCTTATGCTTTGATTTTTGAAGGTTATATTGAAATCGCTCTACATAGTCCTCCAAGCTTTCATCTTCCCCTTGTATCATACCAAAAATATCTTCATTGGATTTGCAGTAGTCTTGGTACTTCTTCAAGAATATGTTCTTCATGTCCTCCCATGTTTGGATGCAGTTCCCACCAAGGTTCATGAACCATCGGAGAGCTTCTCCTTTTAGAGTAAGAGGAAACACTTTCAACCTTCGATCATTAGTACAATAATCATATCCTCTACAAAGTATTTCAAACTCAAATAAGAATGTATTTGGATCTTCATTTTTCAAACCATGAAAATTTGGTAGAGACGATGGGGGAATTATGTGCATTTGTGTCACTCCTCCTAGATCTTTGATAAGGAATTCAAAAGTTGCAATGTGAGCCATTTCTTACCATAATAGAAGATGTTCTTCATGTGTTTCTTTGAGGATCCTCCTTCAAATTTTCCTGTCAATTGGTTATTGAAATGGGTGGTGCTTACATCACCACTTGAGTGGAATTACAAGATTTTTTCAAAAATTCTACCTCTAAAATTCCTACTTTAATTCCTACGCAATTCTGCTGAAAAGCGGGCAGAGGAGCAAGCACTTTACTTTCTCATTACGCAGGTTCTTACCTTCTGTTTTTAATACCCAATTCTTTCACAGCAGACAAACATAAAACACCTACATCACTCTTTGTGAAATGGCAACACTCTCCCCAACAACGGCACCAAAATGTTGTGTGCCAAAAGGTGTATTTTAAAACTCCTAATCACCTCACATTAATTATCAACCTGGGTAAGCCTTTTTGTTTCAAGAGTGTACACAATATGTGCAAGTTATAACCCTAGAGAGTAATGATAAAACCAATCATTGAATATAAATGCAATCATAAATCTCAAGATGTAACTTTTAAAGGAAATAATACATCTAAGATTCAAGACTCAAACCTCTACTAAAATCATAATTAAATCTCACACAAGCAATTTTAATTAACAATAGCATCAACTAAGAGCACAGTAGCGATAACTCATCTCTTCTTAGCTAATTCAATCGAAATCATACTCAATCTCTACAAAGCAATCCAAATGAAGATGATATCAATCTAAGAGTTCAATAGCAATAACCAAACTCTTAACAGTTGATTTAAATCAATCCGAATAATCATCTAAGTAAATTAATCTGCAATGAATGTAACTGAATCAAATGATAGCAATTCAAATAATCAAATCAATGCAATGCGTTGTCTAAATAACTCACGCTGTAATCAATTGAGAGAAATACAAATTACAAGAAGAATATATTATTTCAATAACAGGAAATAATGAACAGCTATTGAAATAAATAAAATCACTGAAATAGGAAATTAGCAAACCAATTAAATGCTAGAAATATCAGAAGCATAATACAAAGAAGCAGTAGACTCCACCAAAGGCCGGGCCTTTAGCCACCAGTGAGCACTGCTAAGTTACTTCAGATAATGTGAATGAAAACAGCAACTTCAATTAATCATTGAACTTGATTAGCATTACAATAAATCATGTTCTTCCAAAGACGCAGTCTATAATTAAGCTTACAATTTGAAAAATAACAGAGACTCCCCTTTCTTCCTACAATCGTTTCCTTTTATAATCAGAAAGGGTGAAGAGTAAATAGTAAATGCAATCCCTCATAACAAAATTGGATTGTTCATAACCAATTGATCAGCAAGATCATATATGAAATATCTTTCCATCAATCATTCAACAGGAACAAGTCGAATTTGGTATTGCAATTGAGATAATTTGGAAAACGGTCACAACAGTGAATTTGGAAAAATCGTCTTCAGAGAACCTTCCGTTTCTCTTAATACAAACCGAATTTGGGAAAAATTCTCTTTAAGAAAGTTAATTAGGTCCGTTTTAGACAACACCCATGTTTTAGATTTTCCATATTCTTCTCCATTTTCCCACCACGTCCAATAAAAAATTGTTACTTCTTATTCCAGCGAATTCCTGAGTTGGAATATTTAATGATGAGCTGGAGATCAAATCTAAAATATGGAGAATATCTTGGAGGCTAAAATGATGAGTGATGTTAAAAAAAATTTATTAATAAACCATCATTGATAAAATCATGCATAGTAATCATCAATTTATTAAAAATAAAGGAGAATAAATAATATTTATCCATAAGACCATAAATATTATGAAATTGAATTATATGATAAACCATGATAAATGACGTGATAAAGAATGGTAGAAATGGATGAAATGGGTGTTAAAATGTGATAATAATAATGAAAAACTAGCGACCCAACAACATGAAGGTTCTCTTTTGAGAAGTAGCGTAGATATTCTGCAATATGTTGAGATATGTATGTGGGTTTTATTCTTGAGAAGTGCGTATACATGCGGAAATGATTTATGAAAAGCGCATTTGAAATCTAGGGTTTTCGTTGAAGTATATGTTTGATATGTCTATAAAATATTGCTATGTTTCTATTGTCTGTCACTGAAGACTTCATGATGATTTAGGTTTGATAGTGATGTCTTGAGTATTGATGATGCTACTAGTTGCATGTAGATCAGTGATTTTTTATTTGACTCAAAGATTCAATGATTCGTTGAATGATTTTGTACAGTGACCAGTTTCAGTTTTGATATATGGTACTGGTCTTAAATTATGGTAGTGGGTCTATTCTGAAAAATTGATGAAAAGTGGCCTACAAGTTGTGATGTGTTGAAGTAGGTGGATCTAGTGTGAAAATTTATGAAACGTGGTCCACGATGGTGCTGAGGGTTGGACCCTTCAGTGAGGAAGTCGAAGCTTCCTTCCAGTAGTAGCTAATGATCATATCAAGGGGTTATAGCTCCCTTCCAGTGGGTGCTGGTAAACGAGATCAAGAGGTTGGAGCTTCGTTAATGAGATCAGGGTTTGGAGCTCCCTTCTAGTAGGAGATGGAGAATGAGTGAAGGTTTTAGCCTTCTGTAGGTGGGTGCCTGCATGTTGGTCTGAGTCTGCACCAGTACAAGATTTTATGAAGTTTTCATTAATATAATCAAATTGAAGACAAAAACGACAGTAGCGGTGGTTTTCTCCAAAATTGGGTTTCCACCTTAAATCCTGGTGTTCATGTGTGTTGATTGCGTGTGATGATTTATTCTGTTCTTACTGCACATGTTTATTTCTTATCAAATTTTGATGAACCACTGATGCACTGGTTTGGCTTTTTCATCGTTTTAAATCTAAGTAGAAACTAAATGACACCCATCTCAACAATTGTGCTTAGCGTGGATGGCCATAATTAGCCTTACTAAAGTCGTCTTTCACTTCATCCTTCTTTCTCCGTGCTAATCCAAACACTCAATTTATTTTTCAAAACAATCAACTTTGGTCCTGTGTGCATACATCCAATCCATGCTCAACAACATGGTGTACACACCTAAGGGTAGCACATTGAAGTTTTCCATTATTGGCATCCCATTTAATTCAATTGGGAAATACTTCACCCAATACTTGACCCTCTTATTTTTTCTCATGGCTAACTGAAATAGCCAAGATTCCTCTTATGGTTCTTGGTTCAATTGGGATTGTTCCACAAGCATTGGGCTAACATATCCATAATTAGAACCGGCGTCAATAAAAATAGAAATAATTTGATCACAAACCTTACATTTCATATCAATTATGGAAGCCTAATGGTATGCTTTATGATTTTCCAGTTCTGCACAGATCTTAGGTATACCACGTGCCACATCTCCCATAGTATGTGCTTCCTTTGTGTTGTATATTTTTGGGGCAGTGTGCTTTCATTGTGGGCAATTATTTCTCAAATGATTTTCTCCACATGTCTAGCACTTATACAGACCCTTCCCATAACTCTTGGCTCCTTCTTGAGCTGAACATTCTTTGTCTTCAATACTGATCATTCATTGACTCTCTTGGGTAGCACAAGCAGTATGTGATTCTTTAATCGTTTTCTAACTTTTTCTCTTGAATTTGGCATTACTTTTTGACTTCCATTCAGATTTAAATTTTGGCATGCGCTTTTATTGAGTATATCAATATTTCAAATTTTTAATAGCATCATTCAATTTTTGAGGCTTATGGATCTCAATTCGATCTTTGAATGATAGAGGTAACCCAATGATAAACCTCTAAATTTTTTCCTTCTCATCCTTAAGATACGACACATCTTAGAAATTCCAATAACTTGGTGACATAGTCTTCATCCAATATTTGTCCCATTTTGAGCTCATATAATTCTTTTTCTTTGTTCTCATAGTAGCTACTTTATAGATATTTTTCTCTGAAGATCATTTCAAACTCATTCCAATACAATGATTTTTCAGTTATGTCGATGAAATTATTCAATTATTACCACCATATGTTTGCTTTTCCCTTCATAATATAGGTGGCTACTTTTTATTTCATGTTCTCATAATAGTTATGGATTCTGAAGAACTTATTCATTCCAAGAAACCAAGCTTTTTCATATTCATATTTCTTCATCTCTCCATCAAATTTGGGTGGATTAGCCCCCATAAATTCTTCCAACATATAGCCCTTTTTTCTCTTTATTTGATGATGATGGTAAGGATGATATTTCCTCTTGGTATGAAGACTATCATTTCTACTAGAGTGATGCCCATGTGTGCTATATTTTCTCTTTGGAATTCTTAATGGTGCATTCCCTCTCACAGTGTCTTCACTTTCTCGTTTATGCCTTTTCTTGGATCTACCACCATATGTCCCATTAGTTCTCTCTTCTGATTCAAAAGGGCTATGTTTGTCTCTATGACTATGCCCCAACTCATACTACCTTTGCCTTTGTAAGTCTACAAGGCTTTACAGTATGACTACATTTACCTTAGCTTTCTTTTCCTGAGTATGTACCAACCTTTGTTTATCTACCTTGCATCTCCTAATATTATCCCTTAATCTCCTTAAGATATCTATTAAGTTAGGAGATTTTGTCCCTCCCCCTTGGCCGACTGATCTTTCTTCTTCATATTTCCATTCTTTTGCATCTCAATGTTGTGATTGATCATAAATATGTTTTACCATTTTGTTGTTCATTTCATGGCCTTCATAATTTATGTCGTACCATCCTTTGTTGTTATGGGCGATATTCATCTTATGTTATGAGTGTTGTTAGACACACACATAACTTTTAGAGTTAGACAAAATCAAAACATATACCAATTGTTATCACCTTAGCTCATTGTTGGAAATTTGTTGGTGCAAGGCTAGCTTAACAATACATTGCAATTTAGCACATCAATAATAATGAATTCATATTACCTATTAGTACCATGCTACGTACCAAATCAAAAGGTAATCACAACACTCATACATGTATGTAATCCACCATAGCCCGACTTTTAACATCTAAACATTTTTTTAGTTACCTTTTCTAAAATTCAATATGAAACTACTTACTTTGTTAACCTTGTAATAGAAAATTGACTTATTTTCGCATGATAGATCCCATTCAGTCCAAGTGTTGAACCTGGAAGCTATGATATTATAAAAACTCTCCCTCCTAACCCAAAACCCAACCATAGTTAGAAGGAAGTGGTTTCTCTATTGACCCAGCTCCCAAGGTACAATTATTGGAATGAGAGTTAAAATTTTTTATTTTTTTTCAAATTTTCTGGAATTTTAAATAAATAACATCATTGTGTTCATCTTGTCAATATTATTCCAATGATATCAATTTACCCTCAATCCAACTTATGAATAAAAGTTTATGACCCTTTAAATATTGACTAATTACACCTTTCCACATCATCATGACACCCAAGTGGCACTTGACGTGCCCACATGGTGGACCTACATGGCACCTGATGAACCAACATGGAAAAACCATGTGGTAGCCCACGTGTTAGTCACGAGCCTGAGTAAAGTCAGGGTTGGCCCTCCTCCCAAAGACGTTTCAAAATTTCAAACATCTGGGCTCGATCCCTGACCTCCGATCTAGGTCGGGGTCAACCATCCCCTTCTCGGTGCTACAATGCAATGGGTATGGTGGGTAAAACCCTCGAACCCCCAATCTCCAAACCTTCAATTACATAGATATTGATCAACCTGCCATAGGTCAGGCCTTTCAACCCGACCTTTTGACCTATAACCTGCCTAACCTACAAGGAAAAAATCAACTTTTAACTTGAATTTTTCCGGTTTCTCCAGCAGTTTGATAGAGAAATTTATTTTCTAACTTTTCGACATATTAATGCAATATTTCCAACACCTAATGCCTAAAAATTTCATAATAATTTATAAACAAATTTAAGAAACATTCAACCAAAGACATAATAAGAGTTTATTGGAATTATCAAGCGCATTATTTACAAAATGATAGATAATTGTAACAACTCAAAAACATAGAAAAACAAATATTTTCTTCATTCATGCATGACATAATGAAACCACTGGGAATGGAATCAGTAATTCCTTCCCTTTAATTAAGAATTTACCCAATATTATGCAACACATCTATCATTACATATACAACAATTTAAACTTGCAATGAACTCAAAATTTCAAGTCTTTAAACAAGTAATAAACATTTTTGAGCACTTCTCTCTGTCAATGCAACCCAACACCATCATAGTGAAATCCTACTGCATTCAAGATGTTAGTATATGAGCTTGCATCTCATGCATTTCACATCTTCAAGTAGCTTTTCATAATAAATTTATACACAGTAATCATGTACAATTTTGTAATTAATCAAAATCATGTCATTGGAATAACAAGGATTCCATACTACTTATTGCATTAATGTAACCGTTATATCCACACATTTTTCTAGCACCTTGTACATAGTGACAAAAACCACATTGGTCAATCACATTGACAATGGAATACTGAATCATTCCATATTATAAGCATCATTTTCATACTAGCAATGAAAAATAGGTTGAGAACATAAGAGATAGTTATCTCAAAATTAATGGGAAACTAATTTTGGTACTATGAATTTGCACCCAACCATAGAAAACTACAACTAAGTCTCACTTGTAGTTGTCACCCCTAAGCTAGATTCTATAGGTTGAGGGATCTTTCTACTTCAGGGATTAAACACATTCACGAATTGAAAATACTCTATAGATTTAACTGCCTCCAACCACCATCTAAATTAAAACCAAAAAAACACATAGGGATTCTAGAGACTAGCAGTATCCACCCTTCCAAAACATAACACTATGGTTCCACCCAATGCAAGGATTTCAGAACCCACATTAAAATCAAAATAAAGAAAAGAAGCTTCTAGATATCCTCTAGGAATTTTCCAAGATCAATTCCTTCACCCCATCCCTTTGGAATTTCTTTAGAAACACCATATCAACCTGTTGAAGCCTCAAAAATTGCTGCAACAACATGGGGGATGACCACCCGGTCCAGACCTTAAAGAAACCTTTTCTGTTTGGAATGGTGGTTCCGACTGGTTCAACTAGGTCCAATTACCTTCTCTCAATCTCCAATGGCTTTAAAATATGACTTTCATTCACCAATGGAAAAGAGACATCAGATCGTCCTTCTTGCTGATCAGGCAAGAAAGTGATCCTTAAGCTGATTTAGGGTTCAAGCAATCCACTACCAAATTTTACCTCTTTGGGAAGAGGACTTAAAAAAATGTAGAATTTACTCTAAATGCAAACTTATTCTAAGATACAAGCAAAATGAACTATCTTAATCCTATCTCAATTAGGCAGATATAGATCTAACCCAACCAAGAGCAGGTATTTAAAATATTGAGAATGAAAAATGTCTTGTTTATAATGAATATCAAGTTAATGAAATAGTTCAATTAACTGACATTATGGATAGCAAAACACATCCTATTGAGACTTTTTAACTGAAATAATCAATCAATAACACTCAGGAAATAGTTCACAAAATGGTATTGATCATTTAATCAGTAACTTTAATTATTAAACAATAATATGTGGAAGAAGTTCACAACATATCACTATTTATTCATCCAATATTAAAAGACAGATTTATGATTAAATAGTTACTCATAAATCAGAATTCAGCCCATAAGAGCAGAGATAAATAACAACATAAAATAGAAGAAAATTACCCATACCAACAAAAGTGCACAAACATGTAAGTAAATTGACACCATTCTTGTTATCATAAAAATAAAACCAGCATTTAAAATAATAGTATTCGAAATACCAATTTATTGAATCCATTTCTCCAGCTCCGATTTCTAATAGTCCTTTACAATGCCTAAGCTTCTGCTTTCAAAAGCAGAGCTACAATAGTGCAAACTCTGTTCATTATACATAACTCAGAATGTAAAAGAAAAACCTCAATAATCCCCAGATCTGAGATTCCACTCCTCCCACCCACAACTCTAAATCCCTATTATAAAAGTGCTTTTAGAATTCCAGAATTTCAGAGGAGAGCAACCCCTATTACATTCTGCAATCTGCTATTTATAATATTTGCAAAGGAATTCATGAGAGGAAAGTTTTTTGAAGAGAAATCTGCCCAATCCAATTTTATTTTCTCAGAATTCCAATCTTTAATTGCTGGAGCATTCTCATTGATTGAGATCTTTTCTCCTTATCTCTTCTACTGTTTTCCTGTAAAAAGAAATAAAAATAAATTAAAATGCAACGAATAAAATCAAAATACCATTTCTGACATTAAAACAAACCCAATCAAATTTAATTTAAATAAATAATTGAAAATAAAATATAAGCTCTCTATTGATGCCTGGGATGGTTTAATTAGCCAAGGATATTATTGACGAATGAATATGCAATTAGAAGAGGCTTGGACAAATGAAAATGTAGAAAATAAATCAGAAAATTGATTTTGTTTTAGAAATTCGGAGCTTGATCTTCTGCATGATTTTTGACCCAATTAATGACCAAATCTATTAGTGGAACCTCCTCAGAAATGTTCTTCTTGATTTTATCTTTCCAATGAGCCGTCCTGGGCCTCATTTGGCCAAGTAAAACTCATTCTATGAGCTTCCAAAGTTGATGAGTCAAATCTGGCATAATTCTGGAAATTCTGTTGTTGGGCTAAAAATCAGAATTTTTAATTAGAAATTTAATCCTAAATTAGATTCTAATTATCTAATAATTAATTCTAAATTAATTATTAACTAACTAATATATACAATTAATTTTAATTAATTATTATCTGATTTAGAAATTAATTAAGTTACAAAATTAAATTTATATACAAATGATTTGAAAAAATCAATTTAAATATAATTAATATTATAATTCAAATTATATTAAAATTATAATAAATATTATAATTATAATATAATTATTATAATATAAAAATACAAAAATTAATTTACAAACCATTGGAATCAATCCAAACCCAAAATCCATTAAACAAACCATTGAAATCAATCCACACCCATTAATTTATAAAACAAACCATTGAAATCAATCTAAACTTATTACTTCATCCATATGAGTTTGTGGAGGGGTATGGTTAGTGGAGTGTGAGGTGAGGGTGACGTGAGGGTGAGTGAGATGGAGGTACGGGAGGTATAAGGGGTGAAACAAAAAAAAACTTTATATTAAAAACTATTAACACATCACATATCGTCTTATCGCATATCGCATTTTGTCAAATGTGCATGTTATAAAAATTGCGATGGATCCGATATTGCGATATTGCGATATGCGATGTAAATTTTATTTTTTTATTTATATATATATTTTTTAATATTAAGTTTTAATTTTAATTAAATTAATTATATTTTATTATAATAATTAATTTCAAAATTTAATGTTAAATATCTTTTTTTTTTTTTTTCTTTTCTTTTTTTCTTTTTTTCTTTTCTTTTTTTTTTAAATTGTTTAGTTTAGTTATGAAATTTTTAAAACTACAGCCACTCCGAAAATAAATAAAAAGAATAAAAATAGCATTTTTAACCCAGACTAGATAAATGATGAGACTTTAAAGGAGTACCATTTTCAAACCAGTTGACCAAATGAGGTAAAACAAACATCAATGGGAAGCTTATTAAAAATTGATTTTAACAAAGCAATCAAAACAAGAATACAAAGAAAATGAAAAATTAACAATCGCGTAGGATAATGAAATAAATAAAAATCCTAAAA